>VXBC01002955.1:289278-335604 GCA_013399945.1 Ploceus nigricollis
TCTTTAGTAGCTTACTTGAATATGCATACTTTTGAGGACTTAAGACT
The DNA here is from genome assembly GCA_013399945.1 of Ploceus nigricollis. Lineage (NCBI taxonomy): Eukaryota > Metazoa > Chordata > Aves > Passeriformes > Ploceidae > Ploceus > Ploceus nigricollis. Next base: position 289,326 of record VXBC01002955.1, read on the forward strand.
TTCCAATTCTTTCTCTTTTTTTTTTTTCCTCTTATATGGTTTTACTAATAATGTGGATTATTCTTTTGAGAAATGGCATAATCATTGGAGTTAACTTTACATTTTATAATTGCTTTTAATTTTTTTTAGTGATACATTAAAAAAATGAAGGGTAAATCCCATTATTTGTAACACATCTTTCTGCTCTGGAAAACCACTTTTTTTTTTTTTTTCCCTCAATTTCTAGTTACATCTGGTAACTTTGTAGCTTTTTTCCTTGTTCTGTAAAGTTTTTTGTAGTCAATAGTTGATTATGCTAATAGTGAAGGAAATGATTTGGCTTTGAGTATAATAAATAGCAAAATACTTTGGTCTCTTGTGAGTGTTACCCTCACCTCATGATGATAATAAATCATGGAGCTTATTAGCCTTGCAGGGGTACAGAAATAAAACAGCAGGATATGCTGCAGGAGAAATACTTATATCACTGCATGGTGGTTTCCTGACTCATAGTAAAATGTCATGCAAACCACTAATATCAAATCAAGACATCTATAAAAAATAATTTATAAGTTTTTTTACCTATTTGTTTGAAGAACTGACAATTTAAACCTCAGAGCAAAAACTAACATCGATATAATAGCTTTTCCTTTCTACCTGTCCTCACTAAATCTACGATGAAAAGATACTACTATACATAAGATCTAGTAGATCACCTGATTCTTTTCTTTGTTGGATCATGCTCAAATCTCTATTTTTAGGAGAAAAGGAGGCTGAGAGGTAAACCTGTTTCTCTCTGCAGCTTCCTGGAGGGGAGGTGCAAAAGGGGATGCTGAGCTCTTCTCGCTGGGATCCAGTGACAAAGATGCATAAAAATGTTTCAAAACTATGCCAGGGGAGGTTCAGACTGGACATTAGGAAGCATTTCTTTACTGAGTGTGTAGTTAAACACTGGATCAGACTTCCTAGAGAGGTGAATGATGCCTGTAAGTGTTAAAGAGGTGTTTGAATAGTGCCCTTAGCAACATGTTTTAGCTTTTCATTAAACTAGATGATAATTGTAGGTCTGTCCCTTCCTACTACAACTATTCTATTCTAATTACAAAAAATTTAATGTAACACAATGGAATTCTGTGTGTAAGGAGAAAACGAAGGAATAAAGAGGAAAGAAAACCAGATCTAAACTCTAAATTTGTTTTTCTGGGCCTCTCTTTTATTTTGATAGTATGTTTTCCAGATCTCTTTGTTAAGGATGTCTGGTTCAGAATACATTTCTAAAGCTTAGATTTTTAAAAAATTTCTCATCAAACAATGAAACTTACTCTAATGTGACTAGTGTTTATTTTCAATATTAGAGATGCTCAAAATCATGTTGAAATAGGAATATTGCCAAAAGATAGGAAACATTTATTTTGTGCTGCATAGCTTTACTGGAGGAAACTACAACAATAAAAAGTGCTTTAGATGCAAATACCCTTTTAAAAAATATTATATTTGAGATTTATTTTTTTCATAAAATAGAGGCTCTAGGGGCTGGAAGAAGTCTTCCACTCAGCATTCCCATTCTCTCATAAGCTCTATTGTATATTTCACATTGTAAATTTGTTGAGTTCCAATTTAAAGCCATTACCATAAAAGGAAAACCAATTTATACAGCTCTCTTGTAAGATAGACAGGAGCTACAAGTTTGAAGATGAAAAATATCAGTAAGTTCACTCCCTTTTTCCTTATGTCTTTAGATTTTTTCCATCCCAGGGCTATGAGATAATCCAAATCCTAAGTAAAAAATGTTTTGCTGTTCAAGCCTTCCTGGATCAGCAAACACCAAACCAATGATCTTTCCCCGTATCTATGGCATGTGAGATCAAGCCATCCTTTTTTCTCCCCCTGTGTTTTTCTTTTGACAGCTAATATCAAAATTCAATCTTGGAAAATGGTTCAGAAGATTGCAGATGAAGAAGTATGTGTGTAGTGTTTTAGCTGAGTTGTTAACATGGATAAGTCCATGTGTAACATGTAAATGTAGGTGCAGGTATTTAGATATATATTTATAGAGAGAGAATGTACATGGTAGAAAAAGTGTTTAAATTAACAAATTAGAAATGTATTTTTTACAATATGAACTGTTAGACAACAGCAATCACCAGCTTGTAGCTGAGATTACTACATGCATAAGTGAATAATCCTACTTTGGTCTAGGAATGGTTTAAGGAAAGCTGTAGTGTTGTGGTTGCCAGTTTCTAAATCAAACAATTTAGGAGGGATTATTAGCAGAACTAAGCATGTTTATTAACTCAGAAAAGCACATGACTTTACTGAAAGATAATAATTGCACCTGGCTTCTGCCCACAAAAGAGTTTGAGTTGGGTTGTTTACCCAGCTGTGACATTCACCTGACCACAGAATCAACAATAACAGGCAGGGCTGAGCCTTTCTCACCTCTGCTGTGAGGAAGCCAGATTCAACCTTAAAATGTAAGTAGAGCCAGCATTCTTTTATATTCTTTTCCCTTGGTTTCAGTACCAGCTTTTGTAATTCATTCACTGGACTTGCAGGACAATATCATTCTTCTTACTTGTTTATAACCAAATATTGAGTGTAATCAGGCACAGCTGTCCCAGTGAGTCATCAGTAATTAACCTGAAACTCCCTGGAGAGTTCTAGCATCTACAAGTAGGATAATAATTTTGCTGGCTTGCACTTTTATGTTTCCTTCCTTACTGAAAAAGGTGAGAAGTAATATTGGCGTTTCACATTTTAGTCAGATAGCATAAGAGGACCTCTAAAAATCATGCAAGATTGGTATAAAAATAATGGTCTTATTTAAGACATATAAGTGGGAATAGTACCACACTCGGCCAGGTCTTTCTGAAAGTAGTATTATTAATAACTTGTAATGAACTTGGTATAGGAAATACTCAAATAAAAAACCATAAAAAGACAATGAAAAGAAGTAGCACAAACTAGGCCAGTGACATGGGAGCTAAAATTTATTAGAGACTCAGGAACAAGAGCTACTTGTATATTTTGCTCTTCAGGCAACCATCAAGAGCAGACTTCCAAACTCAGAGCTTCTTGTTTTGTGAAGGTAACCCTAAACAAATAAATCAACTAGGGAAAACAAAACAAACAAAGAGAGAAACAAACAAGAGAAACAAAACCAAAACAACAACAAAAAACCCAACCAAAGAAACCCCAAAACACCATACATGAGCTAAGTGAGCTCTCCAGATTTAGTCAATGTAAAAATCTGGGCACATCTACAATGCCTCAGATTTTTAAGGTTGCACTAGTAAGGTAAAGTGGATGACAAGGTCATGAAGTTCTGTCTTTATAGTAAGTACATTTTTGGTGGGTTTTGGTGTTTGTTTTTGGGTTTTGTTTGGTTTGGTGTTTTTTTTTCTTTTTTTTAATAAGTATAGATTATTTAAAAATAATAGGCAGAGAATGGTAGCCAAGACCATATTTCATATTACTATAATAATATATTTTTTACTGAATGATTATTAGAGTATTTACCCAGAAAATAGAGAAACTCAATTTCAAGTTTTCTCAAGCTTCTTTCTTTTTTTATGGGAAGCAGTAGGGTTGGGTGAAGTATCTTTCTGCACCTGGATATGTGACACAATGCAGAAAGGTATACAAAATTCATTAACTTGGAGGAAATAACATACAAAAGAAATGTAATTCTGTGAAGTAGGTTTCTTGCACAGGTGGTGGGAGTCCTGATTTCTGAACTGCACATTCAGAAGCTCATAATTTTATTATGCAAGATTTGATGAGAGTGTTGAAAGAATCGAAAAATTTCACGTAAAAAGCATGAAATTATTATTGGGGTTTTTTTAAGTTTCTCAAATGAGAAGCTTCAATAACTCAGTATGTTGTGTTCATAAAAAATAAATGTCAAGATAGCTTGGAGTTTTATGTTTCTTAAAATATAGCTTAGATGTGCTTCTAAACCCATAAAAATGCATACTAAAAACTCATTCTGGACAACCAAGACTGACAGAATTCTGACACTTTTACAGGCATAGGAGTTTTCTCGTAGAAGAAACAAGGGCATGTAGCGACAGGACAAAGGATAATGGTTCTAAATTGAAAGAGTAAGTTTAGATTAAATATTAGAAAAAAGCCTGTTTTCTGCAAGGGTGGTGAGGCACTAGAACAGTTTGCCCAGAGAATTTGTGGATGCCCCATCCCTGGAAGTATTCAAAGCCAGGCTGGAGCTCTGAGCAACTAAGTCTAGTGAAAGGTGCCCCTGCCCATGGCAGAGGTGCTGGAGCTAGATGCTTTTCAAGGCTCCTTCCAACCTAAGCCATTCTAAGATTCTATGAAACACTTAAATTTTTTAATTCTGTCACATACTGAAGGACTGCTCATAAAAGAGTAATTTATGAGATTATGCTCCAATGAAATGGATAATGTACAGAAGTATTTCAGTAGGTATTGAAAACCCTGTGCTGAAAATTGTTGATTACATCTGAAATGGAAAAGAATTTGATTTTCCTAGATTCTTTGAGGATATCTCTGTAAAGCACCTCTTTCTTCAAAGTAGGAAGTGAAATACAGTTCTATTGCATGATCTACTTTTAATTTTCTTTTTTACTTTATCAATTTTAGCTCATCTTTAGTATGTGTCACAGGGAGAGTGAGCACAGGGAGGATGGTTTTATATGTTTAAAAGATTTACATTTCCCTTCAAACAGCATATTTGAACATTTTTTGTCAGTCAGGCTCTTTGAGTAGAAAATTAAGGATTCTTTTCTATGAAAATGTCTGAAAAGACTTAATACACTTAAAGAACAGTAGAGAAACCTTCCAGTCACTCTTAGTGTTTAAAATCTTTGTATTCAGATCAAATAGCATATGCAGTGCTCTGCTTTTAGATGACAACATTTACCAAAAGTCATCCTATTCTGGTATCAGAAGTAATTTAGAGCAATGAATCCTGATATATGCTGATTTTTGAAATTTTTCTCAGTGTAGATACATATGCACATATGTAATTAAAGTAATACTTCAAAATATGTGTCTGTATGTTGTTTAAATTGAAAGTTCAACTGTCAGAATTTGAAAAACAATGACTTAAATTCATCCTAGCTAAAAATCCAAATCAAAATGCATTCTTAATATTTTTTATCATTTTGTGGAATAATATTTCCATGGCAAAAGTTTTAACAGATTAACTTTTTACTTAATTACTTTTGATCATATCAGTAAAAGAAAATGCTTACGTGAAACTGCCCATTGAAGGACCATTGAGACATATGGGCTAAGTTAAAAATTGCCGTAAATTAAGTTTGAAAAGCTTGTAGTCATACTAGTAGTCTGACTGGGATTTTTGTTGTTATATGACTAGCAATACTTAGATATCCTTTAAAGGAAGTTGCTACTTTAATTACGTCAATTGTCCAGCCATGTGTATCTGTTCTCTCTAAATGACTTTATTGTTGTGGATATTCACTGTGGGTTTTTTCAAAATACTTGAAAAAAGTCCACAGTAGTTCTGATAGTCAGATTTGCATGGAAAAAAAATTAAACGAAGATAAAACTATGCCAACATTTTCCATGATTAGAAATTTTTTCCGCTGTTTCTAGGAGAAACCTCTTCGCTGAAGTATAATCTCATTTAACATATTCCTTTAGCTATTTAATATATACAGGTACTAAAACTTAAATTTTAACCAAAATATGTCTGTGCAAACAATGGGAATTTCAATTTAGTTCCATTACTTTTAGGTGGCTTTAGACAAACAGCTTCTCTCTTTCCCCAAATTTGATGTAACAATATCTGATGGATGAGGTAGCAGAATCATTCACCACTTCTTTTGGCTTCATGCCTAAACTGAGTCTGTCAAGACTAGAGTTTCCAAGGGTAGAATAGCGTGCCAGATGTTGACTAAGCTGTTGTTGTGAGGCTAAAAGTAATTCGAGATTTCATATAATCAATAATTGTAGCCAATTTTTATTTTCTTTTGAAGAGAAACATGAAGATAGATTTTTTCTGTGCTTTTTTCTCCAATTATTGAAATTACCTATTCTTTATATTATTAATGTGATTTTCTGAACTAGTGATTAATAAACAAGTTAATTGATTGCATGGTGTTTCTGGGTTACATACTGCTGTTGGGTTTTTTTTTTCTTATTTTCCCTGTAGTTTGTGATAAAGTGAGGAGAAATTTATTTTATGCAAACATGCTTGTACTACTGCAACCTGTGTTCTAAGAGTTTTACAAAACCTGTCAGATATGAATACAGGGATGAGAATCTCTTTGGTTTTTCATTTGGGGTTTTGTTTTGGTATGTTTTTTCTGATTTTTATCCTGGAAGAAAATTATTTCAGTGTGACTTCAGGCATCTCTAACTTAGATGACCCACACTCAGCAGATCGTTGAAGGTCTCGTTGCCCTTGGCATCAAAAAGCCAACTAAATTTATGTGGGTTAAACTTTATGAGAAACTTGCACATGATATATCTAGTGTATACTTTTTTTCAGAAAGATATATACATGTCTTATCTTTCTACCTAATTACTTCTTCAGCAAATACTTTTATTTTGGTTACTGAATGGAAAATTAGATTTTTCACTGAATGTTTGAATTTGCTTGCATATTATGTCATGTTACTGACTGAGTAACTGATCATACTCTGCATTTCTCTTATCTTTCTCCCAACTCACTTTTTAAACTTAACTATTCAAAATTTTGGAAATGGATCATTGGTGGTATGCAATATTCCTTCAGTGGGTATCTTTTATCAGGACACTGCGTTTACAACTTTGCAAGTGTAGAAACAACATACAAACTGAAATATTTCCATAGGTAATTTCAAATAATTATTTAGGTTCACTTCCCTTCCCCCTAAAGAAAAAAACAAAACAAGTACCAAAAATCTCAAATAATCCCAACAACCCCATAAAGATATATTTTGAAGCATAAAGATATCACTATTGAAGGCATCATTATAGGAAACTGCCTAACTCCTCTACCAAGTCAATTTTATTCTTTCTTAACTTTTATGTGATGTTCCATGTGTGTGAATAGGCACATATATATATATTTTTTTTGTCATGTAATCAAATGCATATTAGAGAACAATTTTTTATGCTACATGAATACACAGTGGTCTAAAATACACATGCTTTACATTTCTCCCACTCACATAATTTTTTCTGACATGATAGAGCAAGATGCAATGTTTTTTTCTGCTTTTATTTTTGTGAACTATATTTAATGCTTCAAAGCATGATGAAATTTTACTATTCAATTCTTTGCCCAATGTATAGTAAGAAATCTTAATCTGCACTTCCTAAAAGAGATATAAGAGTATCATAATATTTCTTTGCTTTAACAGAGGTATACAGTAATGTCAGGAGTCTATAGTTTGGGATAGAGGCAGACACTTTTTATCTGCTTTGATTGAAACTTACTTGCTGCTTAAAATAAGGAAAGGAATTTTCCAAGATGCTGTCAAAGCATCGTTCTTGCTTTGGAGTTTTTGCAGTTCATAATAAGTTTCAGTTGTACACAAAATTCTCAGCTTTTGTTAACACTCATAACATAATGAGAAGGAGAATTGCAGTGCAGAACTTACTAAGTCTTCTTCTAATCCTTCAGACTATTACACAGATGATATTAAATTTATTTTAAGATGATTTTCATCTTACAGTTATGCTCAGTAAAATAAATTATCTGCCCAAGTTGTTATAAAACTGGCAGAAAAAAACCTTTCTATGTTAGCACCAACATTTGCATATCTTTATCTAGGAACTTTATTATTATAGCAATTAGAAGTGGAATATTTTTTCAGTTTATGAAGCTTGTAGTTATTTTGGTGATGATTGAACTATGTTTTAAATTATCTCCTTTAAAACATAACAAACTGACTCCAGTAGTTTATTTGAAGATGTATTCCAGAGTTTTTGGTTTGCAGCATGTGGTCCTAGTGTGAAAAATCATTGCAATGCTGCACAAGCTCAAATCTTCTAAGATTTATAAACTGAGTTGGTAGTAGCCATAAAACTTCAAAATGAGATTTTCAATTTAATGTAATGCAAACTAATAATAAGTGTGCAGCAAAGCCTTTATCTGGGAAGCAGTTTTCAAGTTCTACTTTAAATGCTTTCCTGTGTAGCCAGTGTTAGAGACATATTAGTTGATGCCCAGGGAGGAAAAGGAACTTCAAAGTAGTCTTTTCTGTTAATCTTTATTGAATGAGTGTAATATATTAGAACAGCATGTATTATTCAGAGGAAACCTATTGTATTTAAGATGGATGCTAGGAAAATGCAACATAAACATCTGTAAATTCCTTGAAAAATAACATTCAAGAGTGTATTTTTCTATAGAAGATAAAATAGCATGAATTTCCCTTTAGGTTTATTGACATTAAGCCTGATCTCAACTGGAGAAATAGATTAAATTACTTCTTAGTTTGATTATGTATGAAAGCAAATCAAAGACGGATCCTTGCATTGCATCTCCTTGTTTTTATGTATGTACCATTTGATTTTCCTGTAATAAATCTGTTGATAATTATGAGAAGTCTGATTGCAGGATATGAGTTCCAATGATGATGAACAATAGAGCTGTGAATTTCATGGAAACAGACTGGTTGTAAGAGCTTTTCCAATTGGAACATCTTTTATTTTAAACCTCTTTCCTCTCATCTTCCCACCATGTAGCACCATCTGTCTTGAATATTTTTATTATAATAGATAGTTTTTTTTATGATGTGTGAGCAAGGACTTCCTAAAAATTATAATCAAATATCATAGTATAGAAGTAGTATTTAAATAGTTATATTTGAAAAGAAAAAAGGTAGAGTCATATAATTTTAAAGCACTTATTTATCAAGTAAGTCAGGGAACAGTATTATGTTTTTAAAAGGGTGTTAAAAAAGGTTATATAAAAATGGACAGGTTTACAAGACAATGTTTAGAAAATTCATGAGATCCTTCTAACTTTTTGAGGCTGTATGGTAAAAGTACCTTATTTTAATATTTTGAAAATAATCATATTTTCATATAAAGGATTCACAATGAAGGATTTTATTCTTGTTTTCAGTTTTTTTGGGGTTTTTTGATTGGTTGGTTGAGTTTTTTTTTTCTTTCTGGAAATCTGATAAATGTTTTCCATTTCACAAAATACTTAATTTCAAATGTAACATACCTGTAAGTAATATATTAGAGAGGTTTGCAGTGGTGGCAAGTATTAAAAAATGGATTATTTAGGAAACTCATAGGAGTTGGGTAAAAAGTCTTTGATTCATAATTGTGATCATATTACATTTAGAATTTTTAATAATTTTAGCAATAGGTAAGATTTAAAAATATGTATAATATTTTCCTGGAGCCAGAGGTGCCTGAGAAATCAGGGTTAAATTCACATGACATAATTATTTTTAAGTGCCCTTGGAACTGAAAAAACAATTAATGCAGTAATTTTTTGCAGGCAAGCATTAGCTTCTTGCATGGAAAAAGACATATAGACTCCCAGAATTTGAGAACAGTATTAGATCTACAGTAAAATATTGAGTGAAAAATTTGCTAGTGATACAAACTCAGTCCAGTAACATTTAAACTTTACAGCTTTATTATAGTTATGCTTCTTTTTTTTTTTAATTAAGCATTTTATATATAAAAATTTGGTGCTTACTTTATCATTGTTAATCAGCAGTGTAAAAGTCATCCTGCCCATTTCTAATTTATTATTTGTCATCTGAATTGTCTTTGTTTAAAACTAAAGTAGAGATAAGTGTTTCTGGCTATTCCATAACAACACAGAACTTGATAATCATACAAAACTTTTCATGTCTGAATTATTCTCTGTAGGAATCTGCCTTTCTCTGTTAACAATAGAAGACCAAATATTTATTTAGTCCCTTTTATAAGTGCTAGATAGCCCACAATGAGCTTATGCTCCCTTGTTCCTTTTAAAAATGTCAAAATTATACACATATACGTATAGATTATACATCTACAAACCAGAATTCAAAAATTTCAGAAGTCTTTGATTGTTATTTCCTTGTTCATAGAATCACTCACAATCTTCATACTCAGAGTGTGATCAGCTCTGAATTCAGACTGAGCCCTGATCTGGACTGTGGCTCTTGAAAATCTCTTAGATCTCTGTGGATCTTGAAAATCTCTTAGGACAGATTCCAGAACCTCAGTGGGATACTTGCTCTGATGTTGATATCTTCGGTTATGTTATTTTTCCTTTCACGTAGTCAGAACTTCCTGTGTCTCACTATATAACCACCACCTCTTGGCCTCTCACAGTGCATTTCAGTGGAAAGCCTCACACTTCTCAGTAACCTTAAGATCTCCAGCAAATTAACTTATGTTTTTAGTAGTAACACTTCAATTCACTTAGTAATTTATTATTTGCAAGCAAAGGTTTTGTTCTGAAGTTCAGGGGGGGAAAAAGTACTGGGTTTGTGGACTAAACCATACTTGACTTCTTCAGTCAAATAACTTGCTGATTTTCAGTAATGTGGATTGAAGCTGGGATGAGAGGTTTTCTTTCCTGTCTATTCCTAGCTTCTTGTGGATTGTTAAAGTATCATCCGTAGCATATTAAGCAGCAGTTGGTCAATAGGTTATGCACTGAAACACGTCATCAGTTTGCTACAGTGCAGATTATTCTTGGTCATCAGAGAGAACACAAATTTCAGAGTTCCTTGTCAAAAACCCCCACACAGTTAATGAACCATGTTTCAATTTTCATGGCCTTCACTGCTTTAATACCAGCTAATGGGTTGCAGGAAATTGCAGTCAGGTTATTTGCTTAGCCAAACCCGATCCCCATTCAATATAGTTCATGTTGGTTTAGCAGTAAGGTCAGATGGACACTTTCTGAAATGTCCTTATTATATCAGCATCCACTGGGGTGATTTTGTTTAATTATATTTTGCTTTTCCTGTTTTGTTTGTTTGTTTTTGAGGCCGTTTGTTTTGGTTTTGGAGCATGTGTTTGTTTGTTTTCATTTGGGGCTTTTGGTATTTTTTTTTTGGTATATTTTTAAAATTATTAATAAACCTTCACCTTCACATATGAAGGAGCTATATGAGTATGAATGTAGTGTGTTACGTTTTGTAATCTGATGTAATAAACATTAGACAAAGTCAAATTTTATTAATTCTTATATGTTATTCTGGTTTTCCTATTGGGCCCATTAAATTAAATATTAATATTTAAGAGTTTTAGAGAAAACATTTCATTATAGATTCTACAGATTGATAACTAGTTACCATGGCATAGGTGGCCTTTGGTCTAACACTTTTTCCTCTTTATAGGAAAAAAAGGAAGGTGAGTAATTTCTTCTTTAGTTAAATCATAGAACTTCTTCATTTTCCAATCTAGAGATATCAGAAGTCACTGTGAAAGGTTGTCCAAGGTGTCTGGATGATGCTCTCAGGGGCGTGGTGTGATTCTTGGGACTGTCCTGTGCAGAGCCAGAAGCTGGGCTCAGTGGTCTTTGTAAGTTCTTTCCAGCTCAGGATATTCTCAGTTCTGTGGTTTTCTGGATGAGGATTTCCAGCTCATATGCATGAGAAGATAAGCCTTTCAGGACCATATAATGCTGATCTAAGTTTTATCTGGTTAAAGCCAATGTGTTGCACTTTTTGCATAACATGAGTTAGTGTGTTAATAAAAATTCAGCCATCTCCTGTTTCCTCTTTTTGATGAGTTGGCAGTTAAAAGGCTTGAAATTAGGTGTGGCAGATGCAAAATAAGTTCTTATCATTGAATTGAGAAAGAAAATTAACTGCCAAGATTTTTGTGCTTACAGATAAAAAGAAGTAGAATATTCTTGTGAAAGAAGAGATAGAGGCCTCATATGAACATTTGTAATTGTAGAGCAAGGAACATCTCTTGCTTGAAGGCTATTTTGTTAACCCAGTAGGCATTTCTAGAATTATTTTATGATAAATAGTTATATCTAGCAACCACTGCTAAGATTTTTCGAAGATATGTAGTTGTTTATCTCCTTTCTTTAAGTACTCATCTATCATTTGCGTGTCATTGATAGCCTCAAAACAACTCAGCTGAATCTAATCTTTCAAGCATTTACACTCTTATTGGTGGATATATACAAAGTCATTATACTGTTGCTGCCTTCCTATACCCTTAAGCCCTGGTGTTAGACAAAATCCCAAAACTGTGAAGAAGGATTCTCAGAATTAGTGTTTTCCTTCCCTTTCTTTTCCCTGATTAATTTCACTTGCTTTAAGATCTTCTAAGACATCTGTATGGGTTTCTCTTATGCCAGCATAGACAAATGACAAAAGAATTTAGCTGTAAAGACAAACTGGGATTCAAGTATTTTTATTTTTTGTGAAGCCTTGGAATTCTGACTCCCACAAACCCCAGGAGTGCCTAAACCACCAAGTGTTAACAAGTGACTGTCTTGAGTAAAATGAACAAAAAACTGATGGGTTGGGATACAAGATTCCCCATCTCTGAGTGCTGTAATCACAGGCAAATTGTAATTTCTCTTCCCAGGACTGGGTCAGTAATATGTGCTCAAAAATAGTGAGATGAAGTAAAGAGAATTTCCAGAGAACAGGGGATTCTTCTCGCCCAACTGAGAATCTAGCACTAAGACACCGATTTCTGCTTTCTCAGTCTTGTATTTTATATTTACTTCAAAGAGTTTATATTTTTACCATAGAACAACAACACCCGGTGTACAGTCCTTTATAGTTCCCTCAGATTAGCTTGTAACTTCATGGTTAGCACAACCTTCCGTGGTTGTGACAGATCTTTATGAAAGTAAAATATTAAATACTTGTGGGTAGGCTTTTACTTTCATAAAGAGGGTCAATGGGAGTTTTCCCTTTAATATGTTTCCTTTTATCTATTAATATTATGATTCCTGAAAAATACTTACTTTCTTTACACCATTTATGAAAGAATTTCCTTATCACAGAATCATAGAATGGTTTTGGTTGGAAGGGATTTTAGAGGACATCTAGTAAATCCTATTTATGAAAGGATTTCCGTCATAAACAGCTGGAAAATCTGCCCTACAAAGGGTTTGGTTGCAAAATAGATGCCTAATTTTTCTATCTGAACTTACAGCCTGTGGAATAAACCATGTTTTTATTTGCTGATATAAGGTTTGAAGGAAACACCTCATACAATGCGTTTTCTTAAAAAAAAAAAAAAAAGGTAAAAAAAAGTTAAAAGAAGGGGTGTCATATTTGGAACAAGAATAAAAGAACAAAATTTGAAAATCCGCATCTGAGAAGAGAAAATATGAAAGGGATAAGGAAAGCAGTCGTCTTTGGTTGATGTACTTCCACATGTGGCATAAACCAGAAGTAATCATAATACTTCTTGTGCCATTCTTCTTTAGTTTTATTTTGTATCTCTCTTTTTGATTTTAGTTTTCTAGAACAATTTTTCTAAAAATAAACTTTTATGTGTTAATTAAATTACATTTTTTCTATTGTGACATATAAAGTGTAATTTCGAAATCCAACATTGGATTTATTTTACAGACATGACAGATGTTCAGCTTCTCATCAGGCTTAGCAATATAACTCTTTTTCAGTTAAATAAGTCTCTTTTAGCTATTTTTTTAAAGAACATGTTGTTAAAGAAAGTTCCAGCAGATCTGAGTATATTTTTGGTAGCTGAAGTGTTCGTCATATAAAGACAGTGCTTATGTGTTTGCTCTTAAAGGATATAATTTTGCATTAAATGAATATCTATTTGAAGATTACCCTTCTGTATTATTTTCCGAATAAAATAGAGTTCTAGAGTGGGAACTGATCTTGTCTTTTTAAGTAGTAGAAATTGACTAAACAAATAATCAGTGTACATGCTGAAATTATTAATGTTGAGTGCAGTTTAAAATGAAAAATAAAGCTCTAAAGTATGCAAGTATTAAAGCTAAACTCTGAATTATAACTTGCTGATTTCAAACAAAGCACCTGAAGATAATAGATTACCAGTCTTGGTATTAAAAAAAAATTAATAAATCTGCCAGTCAGAAAGATCAACATAGAAGACCCCAATCAAATCAAAATAGCATTCACTTGCTAACCATTGCTGTTCTAGCACCCAGCAATACCTCAGTCCTTATGAGCTTCTCTTTATTAATCGCACTGCATTATCTGGCCATCTGCTCTATCTGCCAGAAGAGCAGCATTCCTTTGGTGGTCATTATTAACAGATTTCAGGCTTTGTAATTTATTTGGGCCACCTGCTGTCATCTACAAATCTTTCTTTCTCAAAAGAAAAGGGGAGGAAACAAAAATGGGTGGAAATCCCAGCAATCAGTTACCCAAGGAAGATTAGCCCATATGACCAAATGATGCCATGTGAGTTATCGAAGAACTATTTTTTTTTCTGTCGCTTTATGGTCAACAATTTGAAACTATTTATCATAGCAGAAAGACTGCCTTCAGTTCATACCCAGTGACAGAAAAAACCCAGTAAGTTAAAGAAAATTGTATGTCTTCTTTACTTGCTTTTTCTCCAGCATCTATTCCCAAGAAATCTTCATAACATGCATATTCCACAGGTGCTTTGCCATTTCTGGATAAGCATCATGCACTGAATTTTTCAGCTCTGCTGGGTGTTTTTTGGACACCGGTAAATCAGTGTGTGTGTATATGACTTGCAATTCCTCTTTGAAAGTTTTTTTCTCTCATGGGGAGCTCAATGCTCTGGAATCCCAAAGGATGAAAGTAAGCTGAGTATATGAACAGTCCATACCAGTCTTCAGTGCAATTACTTAGGCTGCTGTGAAAGTTAAGTGTGGAGGAATTCAGCTTTTTAATTTCAGGTACTGTTACAAGCTCCTCTAAACCACAACTAAAGTACAAATATAACTATCAGAACAGCTCTCTGGCTTTTGTATTTGTTATTTCACTGCCATTTTCTTGATTTTGGAAAAAAAAATATGTCAGTAAATAGCCATGAGTATGTGAAACATTAACTCACACCATGTCTGTCATTTGTCTAACGTAGTTTCCTTCTAGCTCACTGTAGGCTAAGAAACTTGGATATGATCTGCGCAGAAAAAGAATCCTTCATGGCATTCATACAGCTGTGCTGTAGTTTCAACAGACAGTGGTTTGTACTTGCCAGCTGGATAGCTAGCAGACAGATTTTGAGGGCAGACCACCCAGCATGGTTAAGTAGATAGAGGAAACAGAATAATTTACTAATCCTCTTTGACAATTCATCTGTTTTGTTCTCATCCTTTGGGGGTGTAAAAAAAAGAAAAAAAAACAAAGAAAAAGAAGTTTTACAGATTAATTGTTTTCAAATTCTGTACATTGAAGTTTGGATAAACTAGCTGTGATACCTCAGCACCTCCTAATGCTTCTGCAGCACCTTGAGATGTACATGCAGAATTTATGCTGTGCCTGACAAACACAGATGAAATATTTATTTCACCTTTATCAGAGCTGGCAACATAATTTCTCCTCTGATTCACTATGTATCAGACTCTTCCCTGATAAAATGCATTTATAGTGCTAGTCCTCAAGACATTACTAGTATAAAGAAAAAAACTAGATAATTTAATTTGATCTGATTACATTAGTTATTAAGCTTATTTAATTTACTACTATAAATTGTTTTGAAGTGGGAGATGGGCTTGGATTAGCCTTCAGATAAATGACATCCAAATCTAGCTCACTGAATTTGCCAAGTTCTTTCTTCATGCTAAAGTTATTATGAAATGCCAAAGTAATAATATTTATGAGCAGCTCTGTACTTGCGTGTGGGAAGGGAACATCTCAGATTATGATTCCCGTCCCCATGTCTATTTTTACTTGTGTATCCCACAGTTGTTGGATAAAATACTAAGATAACACGGAACAAGATCCCATTTCACTTCCATTCTTGCCTCTATGATAGTCAGATATTTTAATGACTCATATGAAACCATGTTTTGTGTGTTTGCTCTTTCTCTTGCCCAAATAGATTGACCTCCTATAAGCAACGTCCAAACTTGAGCAGGAGACAAAGGTTCTAGAAGTAGACTAGACATAGTGTTTGTGTGTCATCACTGGGGAATGAAGACGGGGTGTTTAAAGCTCTCTGACTAAGAACTGAATCTTTCTCACACATACTGGAGTGAATGCTTCCCTTCTCCTTGTAGGCGGAATGCCTGATTTCTAGAAACTGATACGGTGCAGCCAGACACTTAGCTCATACGTACCTAGCCCTGTCAAAACCAATGTAGTTCTGAGCGTGCCTGAAGGTGTGTTTTAAAACTTTCAGGCTAAAACACAAAATGCCTCAAAAGACCAATCAGTTTTTGCTCTCACAGTTCTGGACTTTGGGTATATCTATGTATGAATCCTACTTTGCGCAAGAGCATTCTTTAAATTGCTGACTGCAAGGACTTAAAGAGCTTTACTATTGCAGAGCTGTGTTGCAGCATGAGGATTGAATTCCTTTTAAGTGAAGCTAGACAAAATATATGTTGCAGGGAAAAGCATAACATTTTCCAATGAGTAGTAGGTATTTAATTCATAGGACCAACATACCTGGAAATAGAATTCCCCAAATGTGTCATTGTAGCGTTCTCATCAGTTATGATTTATTCTTTTTCATGGCAGTGTGTTAAAATTTTGGCTGTACTTGTTTTGATTCTGGTCTGGCCCACAATTTCATGACTTTTATTTCTGTGGGTTTCTTTACCTGGATTTTGATCAAATATAGTTAATAGAAGTCTCCATGATTTTAGCATAATATCAGCTGACTTGGATGACTGACTAATTTACTGACACAAATTCAGTATTTTTAAGCCAAGTCTGTAGAAAATACAGCAATATATGAAGTGACATTTTGCTGTTATGGTTCCAGTCACTCTAGTGCACATAAATAAATGCAGGTTTTGAGGGTAATTTATTAGTTATATATAGAATTAAGTGATCCTGTTTCTTTTATAATGGGATGACTTTATATATTTAGCTGCAAATCATACTGCGCTTTTGTTTCATGGCATACATTTCTTCTGGTATTATGTATTTTCCAATATTTTTCTTTTTACATAGTAGTCCTTTCTGAGTATTTTTTCTTTCTTTTACATTTTCATGCTGAATCTTATTTTTCAGTTTTCTCTCCTCATGACTAGTTGTTTCCTAATCCCTATGTTTTTTTTCCCCAAGTTTCTCTATAAAAGATTATCACTATTTAGCTGTTTAAAATAAATAGATAGATCTAATCCAGTCAATTGACAATTTGCATAAAATATTTTACCTAAGAATAGTTTGTAAAATGAAAAAATCATAATCCCTCTGTATCTGTGTAAAAAAATGGAACATGATTTTTTTTGTTTTTTTGAGATTTTTTTAAAATGTTAAGGAAACTGCATCCTCTTGTTTAGACAAAGATAGGGTCCTGAACAAAGATTAGTGAATTGAATCAAAAAACTTAGAGTTTGTATTTTGACTGCATTGTGAAGTCTACACTGTGTGTGTCTGTCTGCTGCCTATTCTTGTTTTTATTTTGGGAATAAAAATATTACTTAAAAATGTAGCTAAACGAGAAGCAAAATTTAATCAATATCTAT
The DNA here is from genome assembly GCA_013399945.1 of Ploceus nigricollis. Taxonomy (NCBI): domain Eukaryota; kingdom Metazoa; phylum Chordata; class Aves; order Passeriformes; family Ploceidae; genus Ploceus; species Ploceus nigricollis. The sequence goes on from VXBC01002955.1 coordinate 306,850, forward strand.
TTAACGCTATAGTAGTTGTTCCTAACACAGAGTTAAGGGATTATTGTAAATGTTGTCAATTAGAGGATAACTCCCTACAACTACAACAAACAACAAATAACTCACTTTCAGTAGACTAACCTTATCAACCCATTCCTTGTCTAGTAATGGATTCCTTCAGGTGAACACCAGCATGTCCAATTTGCTTTACATTCTTAGTTTTTAATGCTGCATGCATTTGACAGTAGGCTTGATCACCGATTAACACAATGATGTCAAATCAAAGGACACTGAAATTTAAAGAAACACCTATATCTTGCCTTTGTGCAGTACATGGTAACTTAATTAATAAAAAAGTGACTAGGAGATTAGTCACTCTCCTTCCTGAAAGGAAAGATTCAGGCAATAATGGAGAATTGCATGCTAACTTCTCATTTAGGTTCCTTGATCTTTTGCTTTTCATTTAGATCAAGATATTTTGTATGTTCTGTTACCTCTGATGTATAGTTCTTCATTAGAAAAGAGAACAGCTGCCAGTCACATACCAAGAGTTGACTCTACATCTGCCCACTCTTCAAGTACACTCTGGCAGCAGGTAAAAGAGGTAAAAGTATTTTTATGAACAATAAGGGTATTTAAACCCATCAATGCAACAAATTTCACTCAACTGTGAAGAGACATGAATATGTTGTAAAAAGAGCTAGTAACATATGCTGGCTTAATGAATTGTCAGCAGTATTTAAATGATGAAACCTTCTTTTATAACAAATTAACTGAAGAAAGATTAGTGGAATAAATAAATAAAGGATAAACAATGAGATGTTTTTGCAAGATTAAAAAAGGGGTGTGTCACCATTTTATCTGACTGTAGGGTATGATATGCCTATTTCTGACCAGATCATAAGAGCAACAGTCATAGTGGTATGAATTTGGAAGGGAAGAGCCAATCAATATACAGTAAAACAGTCTTGGATTTGGGCTTCTAGTCTCTGTATTATGAAAGGTGATAAATATGGCCTAGAACTCAGCTCTGATTTATTTAACATTTTGTTTGTTCTGGTGCCTTAGTGCTACAAGTTCGTACTTAGAATATTCATTGAATAAAGCTACACATAAATATGGGAATGTTTTTATGAGCAAGTGTCTATATGTTTTGGGTGTAGTTTAAGCTTAGCTTCAGTAAAAGAGTGATCATTGAATGGTAGGCAGTGCTGTGAGTCACTGTGAACCCACAGAGAGTAGATGCCACCAATCTGTGAAGAGTGTAGCAAAGCCAGATGGAAAAAAACTAGTTGACTGGTCATTTTTAATCTCTACCACATGGCAAAATACAGAAGTGATTTTCTGTGTATTTTTTGAATACAAAATACAAAAATGATTTTTTGTGTATTTTTTGAATACAATTCAACTCATGAGTGTTACAAGTTTCAGTACTGGAAAACAATTGATAAAATTGAAAACAATATTAGTTTGCTGATCTGAATTCCTGCAAAGGATCTAACAGTAGCAAAGGCTCATCTTCATAAGTCAAATCACAAGTCTTTGTCACTCTTTGAAACATTTACACAATCTGCTCATGAAGAGCAGTAAGTAACGATGCTGTATTTTAGCAACTGAATGATGAAACCACCATGTATACCTTTGCACTAATGTCTCTTGCTATAAATTGCATGATATCATGGTGTATGTTAGGTTATTTCCATCACATAAGGTGGTTGTGAAACTGTCTTGAACTCTCATGGAAGTATTATGCAAAAATATTTTTTCAGTTCATCCCCCAGGCTGCATTGTCTGGCACCAAGGGGCTGCCCACATCTAGGTACAGCATCTTGCACTTGATCTTGTTAAACCTTATGAGATTTCCGGGAACCCACTTCTCAAGCTTGTCCAGATCCCTCTGTTTGGCGTCCCATCCTTCAGGTGTGGCAACCACAGCATTCAAGTTGGTGTCACCTACAAATCTGCTGAGGGAGCACTCATTTCTCTCATATATGTGATTATTAATGAAGGTATTAAATAACATTTGTCCCAACATGGACCACTGAAGGACACCACTTGTCACTGATGTCCATTGGCACTTTAAGCCATTGACCACTTCTCTCTGGATGTGACCATCCAACGAATTCCTTATCCATCTAACAGTCTACCACTGAATCCATCTCCCTGCAATTCAGTGAGAAGGATATTGTGAGGCAACAATTTCAAAGATTTTACAGAAGTCCATATCTGCAGCTCTTCCTTTGTCCACTTATGTAGTCACTCCATCATAGAAAGCCACTAGTTTGGTTAGGAAGGATTTGACCTTGCCTTTCTGTCCTCCATGTGCCTTAGTATAGCTTGTTAGGAGTGTCTGTTCCATGATATTCCCAAGAACAGAGGTGAGGCTGACAGGATGGCAGATCCCTGAGTCCTGCTTTCTGTCCTTTTTAAAGAGGTTTCCTTTTCCCCAGTCACCTGGGGCTTCAGCTGACTGCCATGACTTTTCAAATATCTTGAAGAGTGACTTGGCAGCTACATCAGCCAATTCCCTAAGTACTCTGAGATACATCGTATGAGGTCCCATGGACTTGTGCACATTCAGGTTCCTCAGGTGGTCAATGCACCCAATCTTACAGTGGAAAGCATTTTGCTCCCCCAGTCCCATCCTGCTGTCCAGACACTTGAGAGATGTGGGAAGGGAGACTGCCATTGAAGAATGAGGCAAGAAAGTTGTTAACTATAGCTATAGAAACCCTTCTGTTTATTCTTTGCATCCCTTGCTAGGTTCAGTTCCAGCTTTGCCTTGGCCTTCTCATCTCATCCCTACTCAACCAAACTGCTTCTCCGTTCTCTTCCCAGGCTACCTGTCCTTTTTCCCACTGCTGTGCATTTGCTTATTTCCCTTTAACTTGACCAGCAGGTCCCTATTCAGCCATACTGGTCTCTTGTGTTTCTTGCCTGATTTCTTTCTCCTGAGGATTGCCAGCTCTTGCACTCTATGGATTTCCTTAAAGATCTGCCAGCTTTATTTCACTCCCTTGTTCCTGAGGAAGGTCTCCCAAGGGATTTTGTAGACTCTCTCCTTAAAGGTTTGGAAATTTCTTTTCATAAATTCCAGGGACCTAATTTCACTCTTTGCCGCATCCATATCCCTCAAGATTGCAAACTCCACCAGTGCATGATCAGTGCATTCCAGGCTTCCTCTCATCTTGACATCTCCATTTAGCTTGCTTAATCATGACATTAGACCCAGTATGACCTGCCCCCTTGTAGGGCTGTCTATTACTTGGCTCAAGAAGTTATCCTCCATGCACTGCAGGACTGTCCTGCAGTGCCTGCAGCTCACTGTGCTACTTTCACAGCAGATGTTAGGGAGGCTGAAGTGTCCCAGCAGGACAAGAGCCTGTGAGTGTGATGCCTCCTGAAGCAGGAGCAAGAAAGCTTCATCAATAGGCTCCCCTGCAAAAGGTGGTCTGTACTAGACATCAACTATGAGGTTCTCTTTGTTACCATAATCTCTGATTTCTACCCACAGGCTTTTGTCCCGTTCATGGCTCTTCTTCAGAGACAGCTCTTCGCACTCAATCCAGCTCTTAATGTAGAGGACAGCCCTTACATCTCTCCTTCCTCCCCTGTCTCTTCTGAATAGGCTGTAGCCATTGGTAGTTGCACTCCAGAAGTGGAATTTGTCCCACTAAATCTCAAATTCAACCCCGTTAATCTTAGTCCAAATGTTAAAAAATGATGCAAAATACTGCTGATTACTTTCATCTCCCATTATTTTTTTCCCAGTGGCCATTTCCATAGAATTGGGATAAAGGTCATTAAGTAAAAATGCAAAAAAAGTTGTGTGTTCCAGGCATTTTAAAATAATACAAGACTGGTTTAATTTCATTAGCAAATGGTAATGGTGTGAAAAAAGTGCTGAGGTTTTTTAGAAGAAAGAGCTTTTATTTTTATACACAGTCCGCTTAAACAAATAATAGTGAAGAAGTTTTACCTATATTTTTTGTTTCATTTTTAATCTAGATTGCATGATTAGTAATACTAGTAGTTTGTCTTTTTTCTTTCCAAAATATGCACTAATGCATACAGTAGACAGCAAAACTGAAGTCTCAAATAACTGTTTTTAGAATAATCTAACCCCATAGATATGGATAAAGATAAACCTAGCTTTATTTCTACTTATTTATTTTTATTGAGAGGAAAAAGGTGTAATAGATCTCAGTCACGCAGCTACTGAAATCTTTGAAGTGTTTAGAAAATATTTTTCTCATTATTCAGAAAAATTAATGGGTTAGTAATTTTTATGCTACATTTATCCTTTTATTTATTTATTTTTATTGCACTTTGACAAACTTCGCAACCTGCAGTAGTTTAATGTGACTATTTTTATTTTATTAGGCTACATATATTTATAAAGTAGCAGTTATCAGTATGCATTCTATGTGGAACTGTAACAGAATTGACATTTTGAAATATGCAATTTCATATCTGAAAGTGTTACTGGGTATGCTTTAGCCAGAATAACATCCTGAAACCAATTACTGTAACTTCATTTATCAAATATAGCATAGTTGCATTTGTCTGCAGATATACAGCATTGCAGAGTTGTGCTATACTGCTAATGTAATGAAACTGTTCCTTCTTGTGATTTAAAATAATCATAGATGTTTTACATGTTGAGGAAGCTTCTGAGACCTGTAACACATACTAAATATTATTAAGACAATGAAAGTCAAAAATCCCAATGCATAATGTAAATATGCTCTGGCACACAGGGTTTTTAAAAATTTTTTTCTTACAAGCAAAATTAAATGTTATATAATAGGGTAGATTTAAGCAGTCATGGTAAAGTTATAAATACATAAAGATTTATGTGTTTAATAATAAAGATCATTCATAAAACAGAAAAGTAATAACATTCCATAAGTTATTTCATAATGAAACAGATAATTTTATTTTTTTCAGATAGCTCTTCTATGAAGTCCTTGAGTTACACAAAAAAAGGACAATGTAAAACTCTGCCAAAGTAATCTTAATCTGTCGTAGAATATCTTTAGTTGGAAGGCACCCATAAGAATCATTGAGTTCTACTCCCTAGCAGTAAACTGTGTGACAAGGGCTGTCCAGATGCTTCCATGAGCTCTGGCAGGCTTAGTGCCCTGACCTCTTCTCTGGGCAGCCTGTTCCGGTGCCCACCTGTTACTAACCTGAACTTCTCCTGAGGCAGCTTCGTTCCATTTCCTCATGTACTGACGCTGGTCACTGAAAGATCGCTATCACCTTCTCCTCTACCCCTTTTGAGGAGGTTTAAGACTGCGATGGGGTCACCCCTCAGCATTTCCTTAGACAATCTTGACCGCATTTTGTCAAATAGTGTATTCACAGTCTGAAAAGCTCCTGCAGTTTAATTATTGCTTCTTTTTCATACAGATATTGCCCAAAAAATCTAGTAATTTAAAAAATTCTATAAAGAATTTGATGATTCAAAGCATCCTTTCTATTTTGGTATTCAGAAATATGAAGGGCAGAGAACTGTGTGTCACCCAGGGCCCACATACCTCCCTATTGTGTAGATTACTGCATTGATTACTTGTTGATTTTAAATAAATGTTATATGTTATTTCTCAAAGAACAAAGTAGAATAAAGGATTTGAACTAAATTTTTTTTGGATTCACCACTCAGCATATAGAACTTACTACACTGCAGCACACACATTTAAGAGAAGCCTCTAATTTTCATATTTTCACTAACTGGTAAGGTTTTGTGTGATACCTTTTCCCTGTTTAATTTTTTTGTTTGAGTTTGGGGTTTTTTGTTGTCTTTGTTGCTTTATTTTTCTTTTTTTAAATATTTTTTTGTTTTCTTTTGTGTTTTTTTTTCTTCTTTTTTAACCTGTTTAAGACCTTTGTGGTATGTTTTTAGAACTCTTAGGCATTCCCAAATACTCATTTATTTAGTGAGCATTCTGAGAATTAANGAGAATTAAAAAAAATTTTGAAGTCAAGCTGAGATCCCAAATGAGCAAAAATGGGCTGCCCCCAGATTGAAAGCCATTAAAACAAGAAGCTATTTAATATTATTTTATTTTATATGAATAAAATTATAAAGCTGCAGGTCACAAATTTTTTTAAGGAAAACCAAATTGCTTTAAAGAGATTAGTCATTTAAAAAGAGCTTCCCATAGACAAAACTGAAGAATTGCTAAAAGAAGCATTTAATAAAAAAAAAACAAAAACCCTGACTCATAAATCAAATTCTGTGCACACCACTGTACAATTAAAATAAAAGCATAAACAACAGTGAAATTTTTTGAACTATATAACAGATTACTTCTGACACTCAATATATAAAGACTGTCACTTTTCTAACTGTTCAGGTCTAACTTTTAAAAAAACATTCTAGTGAGAATTAAGTTGAAACAAAGTTCAGACAGAAAAGGAAACCTAATATTTTCCATATGCACTGTCATATTCCATCCTTTTTTCTAATATTCATGTTCCATTAACATTTAGTATTGGATGAATCTAGGCTTGAAGATACAAAAGATAAAAACAAACTAAAGTATTTCTCACTTGGTTTGGTATTTGCTATCCATGAAGTATTTGCTCAGCCAAAGCCATTTTGTTTTATGACAAGACAGTACAAATTCTGAGGCAAATAATCAAAATCTTGATTTCTTATAATATTGGATATAGAACTGCCACAGAAGCATACTACGTTGACAAGATTGAGATTTGCAACACTAAAAACTAGTACAGCTTTGATAATTTCAATGCTACAACTTAGTGTTGGAAAATCCTACCCTCGGCGTTGAGAGTTAAAGATACCAAATGAAACTGGGAATGGAAGACCTCAGTTTACCTGCAGGCTATCTACAGCAATGGTAGTGTTAATGCATGTTTTTCTGTGTTACCCCTTAAACTAGCTCAGTCAAATCACTGTCTTTGCCAAAAAATGTTTTGCAGAAAGATAAATGTGTTCCATGAAATAAATCGTTGTTCTTTATGTCTTTGTACAATAAAGTGAGTTATATTAGACAGTTCTTATTATTTTCCTATTTTAAATGTACATAAAGCATTTTGAGTTAACTGATAAATTCTGATTAATCTGAAATAGATTTTGTAATATTTGGTAGACACGATTTTTTCAAATGGCTTTCTATACCTATATTTCATAAAATTCTCCATTATTTGGACAAAGATAACACAGGAAAATCACAAAATTGCAGTTAAAAGATGGCAGATGCATTAGAAATACCAAGCTATAAATTCTTCATATTTCTCAAATGCAGAAAGCCACAGATACCTGGCAGTAAACAGCAAGTTAGTAGCCATCTAATAGGGTTGCTTATTTTTCTCCATGGTTAGGAATTTCCATTTATTAGAATGTTTAATTAGAAATGGGCCAATTTCTTATTTACATGATAAGCATTAACTATAGCTGTAATACCTACCACCTGTAGTGTGCCTGCAGCAGTGCATGTTGTCTGTTTTATATGCAAATATTGTATGTCTGTAGTGTGTCTACAAGTTTCTGTAATATACCTGTAAGTGTATGTGCTAACTAACCTTCCACAGGTGCTGCAACCAGCCTTACCAACTCTTTAGATTTTATCATGAATCNGGATTTGAACTAAATTTTTTTTGGATTCACCACTCAGCATATAGAACTTACTACACTGCAGCACACACATTTAAGAGAAGCCTCTAATTTTCATATTTTCACTAACTGGTAAGGTTTTGTGTGATACCTTTTCCCTGTTTAATTTTTTTGTTTGAGTTTGGGGTTTTTTGTTGTCTTTGTTGCTTTATTTTTCTTTTTTTAAATATTTTTTTGTTTTCTTTTGTGTTTTTTTTTCTTCTTTTTTAACCTGTTTAAGACCTTTGTGGTATGTTTTTAGAACTCTTAGGCATTCCCAAATACTCATTTATTTAGTGAGCATTCTGAGAATTAAAAAAAATTTTGAAGTCAAGCTGAGATCCCAAATGAGCAAAAATGGGCTGCCCCCAGATTGAAAGCCATTAAAACAAGAAGCTATTTAATATTATTTTATTTTATATGAATAAAATTATAAAGCTGCAGGTCACAAATTTTTTTAAGGAAAACCAAATTGCTTTAAAGAGATTAGTCATTTAAAAAGAGCTTCCCATAGACAAAACTGAAGAATTGCTAAAAGAAGCATTTAATAAAAAAAAAACAAAAACNATCCTACCCTCGGCGTTGAGAGTTAAAGATACCAAATGAAACTGGGAATGGAAGACCTCAGTTTACCTGCAGGCTATCTACAGCAATGGTAGTGTTAATGCATGTTTTTCTGTGTTACCCCTTAAACTAGCTCAGTCAAATCACTGTCTTTGCCAAAAAATGTTTTGCAGAAAGATAAATGTGTTCCATGAAATAAATCGTTGTTCTTTATGTCTTTGTACAATAAAGTGAGTTATATTAGACAGTTCTTATTATTTTCCTATTTTAAATGTACATAAAGCATTTTGAGTTAACTGATAAATTCTGATTAATCTGAAATAGATTTTGTAATATTTGGTAGACACGATTTTTTCAAATGGCTTTCTATACCTATATTTCATAAAATTCTCCATTATTTGGACAAAGATAACACAGGAAAATCACAAAATTGCAGTTAAAAGATGGCAGATGCATTAGAAATACCAAGCTATAAATTCTTCATATTTCTCAAATGCAGAAAGCCACAGATACCTGGCAGTAAACAGCAAGTTAGTAGCCATCTAATAGGGTTGCTTATTTTTCTCCATGGTTAGGAATTTCCATTTATTAGAATGTTTAATTAGAAATGGGCCAATTTCTTATTTACATGATAAGCATTAACTATAGCTGTAATACCTACCACCTGTAGTGTGCCTGCAGCAGTGCATGTTGTCTGTTTTATATGCAAATATTGTATGTCTGTAGTGTGTCTACAAGTTTCTGTAATATACCTGTAAGTGTATGTGCTAACTAACCTTCCACAGGTGCTGCAACCAGCCTTACCAACTCTTTAGATTTTATCATGAATCTCACAGTATTTGGTGTGTGTGTTTCTTTTGATTTAAGTTGAATTTTCAGTCCACTCTCATAATTATTGGTAGAGAACATATATACTTGTTCTAATTCCTTTTGAATCTGTCTTCCATTACTTTCACTTGGGCTGGTCATCAAGATAAGTGGTATTTCACTGTGCTTTCTGCATTAGAACTGAGGTTGCCCTACCCCTGCCCTAACATGATCGTCATATTCCGTTGTTCTCAGACCCACCTTTATTTAGATCATTAAATATTCAGGGAAAAAGACTGGAAACTGAAACTTTCACACTGAAGGTGAGTGCTCTAGATGTTTTAGTAAAAATAGTTAACACCCTTCTGCTCTACAAACCTATGGAATAATTTGTCATTATAAAGAACAATGGAAAGGTAGACACATAATTAAAGCTCTTTCTTACTCCTGTGATTGCTGGACCACTAAGCGAAGACCATCTGGCCTTCCCTTCAAAAAGGGCTTTTCCCACTGAGCACCTAACATATCCAAGCAAGAACTGCTCCAATGAGCTCTCCTGTGATGTGAAGAAAGGCTGAGAGAGTTAGGATTGTTCAGACTGGAGGAAAAAAAGGCTTCAAGTAGACCTTTTCACTACCTAAAGGGAGCCCTTTTACAAGAGCATTTAGTGATAGGATGAGGGGGAATGGCTTTAAACTGAAAGAGAGTAGGTTTTGATTAGATATTAGGGAAAAATGCTTTACTATGAGGATTGTGAGGTACTGGAAGAGCTTGCCCAGAGAAACAATGGATGCCCCATCCTTGGAAGTATTCAAGGCCAGGCAGGACAGAGTTTGGGCACCCTGATTTAGTGAGAGGTGTTTCTGTCTCTGGCAGGGCGATTGGAACTAGATGATCTTTAAGGTCCCTTCCAACCCAAACTATTTCACGTGATTCTATGTGGACACCCTGAATACCACTTGAATCTGGTGTTAAACACCAACACCTTACTGACACTTGCTTCCGGATTGCTTTGGCAAGTGCCTTCGCAATTTTGTGTCCTCTTCAAATAACCCTCATATTCTTAACTCTGTACACACACTACAGGGCAACATAGCACTTCTCATTTACAGAAGCAGATTAAGTTAACTCATATTCTGCAAGTCCTTGATGGCCTTTCAAAGGAAGAAATGATTTAAGAAAAGGAAGTTCTTTTATGACTGGCTGATCTTATGAAGATGATCTCTGGTATAGCCTGTAGGCTTCTTTAGTGTCAAATGTAACTGAATCATACTGCAGTTTTGCTTATTAAGAAGAATTCTTTGGTCTCTCTCATTCTGTTTTGGGAATATATAATCTGTGGGTAAACTGCCATATTGTCAGATTAGATGTAGATTAACCCCAGATTTACTAAACATTAGATCTTACAGAGTGAGTACATAAAAACAAGCTCTTCAAGAAATGTTTTCAGCTATTTTTCTGTGTATCACAGAAAAATATGCATAGCATAATGTAAAATTAATTAAGGAATATGCAAAGCATAGTCCTTAATTAATTTTAATACCTTTGTATGTAAACATTTAGCCAGGAATGTAACATCATCAGCGAGTAATGGAAAATAGACCTTATTTAGACATTTGAGTGATTTATTTTTTGCCCCAATCTGGCAAGACAAGAGGAATACAATAGAATTTTTAAACTACAAAGAAATCTGCATTAGCAATACACTGAAATACATTCCAGATATTTTGAAAAATAAGTGATGAGAAATGGCATGTGAGTATAAACCTGGTTTATATCATGTAAGAAATTTAGGTGAATCAGTAAAATATTTTAAAATGTTTAGCTTTTAACTTTTCTGAGACTCAGTCTTAATGACAAATCAAATGTATTTCATATTTCTAGATAAAAGTAACACCAAAATTTTATGATCCCTCCACCAAATTTTATTTTAGTTTTCTATGGATTTAAAACATTTGAAAACAAAAATTAAGAGATCCCTTCAGAGTAGTATAAGGAACTTCACAGATATACTAATGAGATGTGACAATAAAGGAATTATTCTGCAGGTGCCTGGGTTTTATAGCTGAACTAATTTTTAGGGATCAAAGAAATTATTCTGAAATGTATCTTTTCTTCAGGGAGAAATGTGAGTCTCAGAAATATTACAGCCCTTCTTGGAGAAACATCTGGTTTTTTTTTTTTTTGTTAAACAACATAAAATCTCAGATTAGATGAGTATTATCATGTATATAGTATTATGATTATATGTACAGTCACAAGAGGTATTTGTAGTCATAGCTATGATAGTCATGTTAAGAGCAGAAAGTGTTATTTGAACATATTGAAGGTGGCTATATTGACAAAAGTTTATTGTGATTTTAATAATCTGATACAACAAATAGTTTCATGATATACCATCTTTTCTCTGGATGTGTTTTCCTGGTGTTCTGAAATATCACCTCATTGTGGATATAACAACAACAACAAAAATGTACCAATGAAATTTAAACAAACAAACAAATAAACAAAAAACCTATCCAAAACCCTATGCCAAAGAGAAAAACTGAAGTGGTCCTGAATTCCTATCTTAACTTTTTAAATAAATCAAAAGTTGAGTTTTTTTTCATATCCATATCCATATTCAGTTCTTTTCTATTTTAGTTGGATATTTTCCTAATAAAAACATATGTCTTTTGATAAAGAATAAGGATTTACTCTTTTTTTTTGAAGTAATAAGTGATTTTTGTTTGTTTTTAATGTCTATCTGTGAGGAACTTAACAAACTATTTTAAAATTTTTAAAATATTTGGAATGTACTGAGTGTGCATTCTTTTTAAAGCCAGCTGCTTTAGGATGTTCCAGATTTTGAGGCTTAAAATGTATAAGAGAGAATTTCAGAAAATGAATTCTGTATTGACAAAGTAGTTGATACCATAGAAGAGAGCATTTTTGTTATTTTGAGACCATAAGCAATTTCATATTTGGAAAAATAACAAGAGGAAAAGAGAATAAAGAATGAAATGAAAGATGTTAACAGCACAGTTTCCCTCCAGTTCATAACTTATAAATTATAAATGCTAACCCATGGGATGTTTGCAAATGCTGGCTATTACATCTGTCAGTATTACAAAGGACATTATTACACAGATGACAAAGTGACGACATGTAACAAAGCTAAATATACTATAGTTAGTTAGGGACTTGAGAATAGAGTATGATGATACAAAAGATGCAATTAGCAGAAAAATTAGTGGCATGCACTTAGATGTTAGCAGAAAAATTAGTGGCATGTACTTTTTTACATTCATGAATGAATATCTGTCTCTAAAAAATTAAATTTGTAGAAGTCAGCTCGGTGCCTGTACACTTAAGGACAATGCAATGCTGTTTATCTTCAAAAAGTTAACATCAGGGTATGTAATAAATACTGACTAAGCTAAAAGTTAGACAAAGAAAGGTATTAAAACCAAAACAAATCCAAAAATTCTTTTGGCTGTTTAGAACCTTATGCTGGTCTCCAACCCTGCTGGTGGTGGATGAGTGAGGAGCTGCAAGGTGCTTGGTTACTGACTGGGGTGACACCTCGACAGATCTGCATAAGATTTCAGACATACAATCAAGAAAAATTAATGACAAGTAACTGAATTATTTCTTTTATGGATATGATTTAGGAGTGATGCCCTAAGTGTTCCCACTAATGTAAAGCAAGATCTCGCTTCATACAACATATAGGAGAGAGCCCAGAGTGCTTTCACAGAAATAAATTAATTATGTATTCAATGGAACAGCTTCACTTACGCTGTGAAAGTTGAAAAAATGCCAGGACTAAATGCAGGTAGGTCTTGATGCTTGCTTTTAGTGGATCTGAAATGACCGGTGTTATTCTTGTTCCTTATAATCAAAAACTTAAAATCAAGGATGATGGATAGGAGCTCTGTTTTCAGTCCAGTGGTTGACTGGTTTGATTTTAGCAAAGTGGATGTCAGGTATTAAAAAACAAGCTCATGATTACTCACTATAGATACTTTCAAACTCTCTCTCAAAAGTAGTTAACTCTTTGACATTGGTTTTGTTTTCTTAGATGATGAAGTGATAATTAATTAGAATGTTTAACCTTTCCATTTCCACATAATGACATAATGATATCTGCTCTACACCATGAGGCCAAAAATAATTCATTTCTAATACATGGATGTGCATAACAGGTTTGCTTCTCTCTGCTGAAGTAAACAATTTTGAATCATGCTTATAGAGTGATCCCCTCCTGCTGGTAACTTAGAAAGTCTTTCTTGAATCTCAATTCAACTTTCTCATCATCACACAAGGAAGTTGTTTGTGGGTATGTCTATAGTTCCTTAGAGGTTAAAGACATGAGGCAAATAAGATAATGTCAGACAAGGGCAATTTATCTCTTCTTGGTCTCTTTTCTAGTCCCTGTCTTTATTAAGGCTGTGGATTTATTTCTTCCATTTTTCGTTCTTTTTTGTAAGACTCTTATTCATGGGCATAAGGGTGAGGGGGGTTTTGGAGGTTAATTTCTGACTGAAAACATGGAAGATTCCTCCAATTAGGGAAGTAATGCAAGGTTTGAGGTTTCTTAGTTCTCTTCATGTAGTGTAAGTATAGCCTCTACTAATTTTCTTAGGATGATTTTAAAATACAAATATTTATCTAAATAAATTGAAGACAACCTCACAGTGTATTTATGTGAAAGGTTAATTCAGCAATGCTTGAATTATTTTCTTTCTTCTTGCAGCGAAAACAACTTAATTTAAATCAGGGAAAACAGTTCAATTATTTCACACTCTGGTCATAACTGAGTTCTTAATTGCCAGAGAGAACTAAAGTAATAAAATTAGTGATCCCTAAATGAACCGCTATAAAATCTAAAGAAATATTTATTTATTCCACCATAAACACTTATTAAAATAAAAGCAGTTTCATTTTTTCCAAAGGATTCTTCATAATTTTCTTTCTGTTCAGCCAATATTTCAAAGGGATGCTGTAGAGTTTAGCCTTACATTTACTTAAATAAAATATATCTGTCAATATGAGATCTGAAAGACTGTATTTTTAGAATACGACCTAAACTACCTGATTTTAGGTAAAACATTTTTTTTTAAGTATTGAAATAAGTCTCTGTCGAAGCACTGAGGTTTAGGCTAAGGGGCATGAAGTGTTACAATTTATTTAAAGGTTAGGGAAACGCAGCTTGGGCATTACACTGATGTTGTCTTAATTCAACATTAGGTTTGGGAATGTGTTTGTACTAAATAATCAGCTCCCCAGATAATTGTCACTATTCAAAATCTAGGAGCCTACTAAATGCAGGCAAATTTAAAAATGCACTTATTTAATTCACAGTGCAAAAGACCTAAGGAGAAGTGTTTTTGAAGACAAATGGAAGATGCAGGTGTGAAGGAAGGTTAGTTCCTCAGTGCTGGAATTAAGCCTGCAGGCATCCTTGTGTCCTAGCACAGTTAGATACAGCAAGGTTTCTTGGAAAGATCTGTCTTCAAAGATACTCTCATGCAGCCCATTGCACTTCCACAGGTACCCACTGAAGTTCTGGATGTAGGTGTTAGGTAATGTAAACTGAACACTTTGCCAAATTAGGTGTTCATCAGGATGAATGGACAAAATACAATCTGTGTTTTAACTGGACCATACTACATCCACAAATAAGTAGAATTACTTCCACCAACTACTTTTTAATCACAAACAGAAAAAATATACAGGGACAGTTAGCTAGCTATCATAGAGTAGATAGGCTGCTGGGCAGAACCTTTTCTGTACAAAGGAATATTAGTGATGTACAACTTTCTGGGGGAAAAAAATATTTCTTTTTTCCACAAAAATGGCATCATGATGTGCATGATACAGAGTGATTTGGGTTTTTGTTTGATTACTTGTTTTTAAGAGGGTTATTTGCTTTTCTACTTTCTTCTTAAACAATGATTCTTCTATGGAAGTTACTTTTATGCAAAGAATTTAATGCAGACTCTGAAATGGATTTCATATCTTAATATATAACATACTGAATAAATATTTTACTCCTAATGATAATTAGACAATGGTAATTGAAAATAAATTTAGGTAGAGATGACAGTTTCTCAATATGTTTTGGAAGGATTTATCCTTTTAAATGTATTACATTGCTAGGTAAGATCCTAATGATATATTGACACATTCTGAAGTATACAATTTAAATTCTAATTGTAAAATAATTTTGATGATACTGACTGAGGTGCAGCAAAAGTTTCTTTTGGGGAAAAATCATAAACAGAATGCTAGACAACCCTGTACTGTCATTAAAGACATAAATGGCTTAGTAATAAGGTTCATGCTTAGTGAATTGCCAGAATTTCAACATGGAACAATTGAAATAAGAGGTATTAATTTTTATGTACTAAAAAAGCATATTTATTAAATATGTACATGATTTTTTTCCCTTGGAGTTAATTGATGTCAGCACAGTTTTCAAATTCTGTGTAGTAGTGTAACTGTAAAGATAGAAATGCCTTTTTTACATGGTCAGTCACATGCCAAAAGGCTCCTCTATAATTCAGTTCTTTTTCCCCCAGATTGGACTTTTTTTGTATCCTATTTTCTTCATATAATAGCTGTAGTCCCAAACGGGTTAGGTAAATTGTATGTCTGAGTGTATTGTTATTATTTTAATGAATCAGTTTTAAATAAAAGTAACTATAACAAGGTATTCTACAATATTTTTATAGTAGTTTGCTAGATAACTACTAAGATGTAATGAGTAGTCTCAGTTTAGTGAGACTTATAAAATTTATCCAAAACTACATCAAAACTTGCTGCAAGAAAATAGTTTTGTTTAAGTGCAAAGTGGAAAGTCAATGAGAAGAGGCAAGAGAGTCATTTGCTCCATACTGGAGCAAATTCAGAAGTATTATGGGTTTTTGTAGTTCTCCTTCAATAACTGTGTCCTCTAGCCTGTTGCAATAATTTTGCTTTCTGTCTCACCCCTGGAAATGTCCAAGGCAGGTTGGCTTTGAACAATGCCATCTAACAGAAGGTGTTCTTGTCCATGGATGAGG
This sequence comes from Ploceus nigricollis, assembly GCA_013399945.1. NCBI lineage: Eukaryota > Metazoa > Chordata > Aves > Passeriformes > Ploceidae > Ploceus > Ploceus nigricollis. The sequence goes on from VXBC01002955.1 coordinate 322,873, forward strand.
GGTTAGAACTAAATGATCTTTCAGGTCCCATCCAACCCAAACCATTTTATAATTCATTGGGTTATATTCTAACTTGGTTTCTCTGATTGCAGCAAATATACCCTTGGCCCAGTCAAAAATGGCTGTTGCTAGATAGGTATTGTATGAATTCTCTTGTTTACTCAGAGTACATTGAGCCAGATTATTGCAACAGAAATGCCACAAAGAAACCAGACAGATAGAGGTCCGGAAGTATTCATGAATTAGGTGTGTTTAATGTCTGTTTTTCTTTTTAGCACAACAAAATGCCACATAGATGTCTAAGACTAGTGCCGTAAAAATATTTTTTTTGGCTAGGCAGAATTATTTTCTTTCCTGTGCATGTGAACGGGGCTTGCTTGTAAGCTAAGTACACCCAGAATAAGTTTGGGCTTCATTTTACACTTAGAACATGCTAGATTTAATAAGGTGCCTATAGCTTTATCAATATTTTTTGTGTAAAGATTATACGTAAAACTGATATGTCTAGTTTCAGGGTAGAATCATAGAAGAGTTGCATTTTTTGGTATTGTATTGTTCCCTACGTGCCTTCTTACAAGAATAAATTTTTTCTATTTACAAATAAAGCTACAATTCAGAACAGTGCTATCATGCATACACAATTTGCCTTTAAAAAGAAAAGTTTTATTAAAAACAGGCTCAACTAGATGTACAAAACTGCATCGAGAGTGAAAGGCGGTGTTCTTGTGGGGATATAACATGAATCATTCTGACTCAGATTTCAGAAAGCACTGTAAGAACAGCGAATTATAGAAGAGGCATCATATTTCAGTGAGATGCCTCTTAAGGTGTGTGAAGTTTCAAGACTGATACATGCTATCTTTAAAGCAGGCAGGTAATTGGAGAGTGATGTAAGCAACTACAAAGACCCAACGTGCCTGGGCAAATGCCCGTTAACACTATGTATATCGTGGGGTTCCCAGGGTGCAGCACATGAACTTAAAAGCTTAGCAGTAAAATAATTAAACTGCCAGCTACAAGGAAGTGAATTATGAAAAGGAGATAGGATTTAATAGCACCATGAGAAATGTAAGAAAGTTGCTAAATCATCCAAGATATTTTAGCAAGCTGGCAGGTTACTTGCCCAAAGGCAGAGGCCACTGCTGTGTAGTAGGCCTGGTGCAAGATAAAAGAGCTCACAAACATCTTGTCTGCAGGCAGAGTGAAAAGAAGGAGGTTCACTGAACAATTTAAACCAGGGTTCCAATTGGCTAGACTTTTTCTAGTTGATGTCTGTGTAAGCTAAAGTAAAAGAACAGTAAAGGATTTGATCTCCTGAAGTGAGGTATATAAAAACTTCATCTATTTTCATGATTTATGGTTTACCTCTATTGTCTTTACATTTCTTTCTTATGTTTGTGTTTTACAATATTTCTGTCATTTAAGACAGATATATTTTTATTTATACATTTCTAGTTTATACCAGTGCAGTGCAAGACAGCATTGCATCAACTCTGAGTCAGTGCTGAGAACACCTGTGAACATGTTCTGGCCATGGACAGGATCATAAAGCGAGCAAAATTACCAAAGAGGTTGATCCATAACCATTACCTTTCAGATCTTGTATTTTCTATGTACAAAGTTGCTTCAAATTCACATGCTCAGAAATTAAGGGTAAAATTGAAATATAATCTTTCTTATCAGACTGATAAGGTTCTGATATCATATCCTTGTCTGAGAAAAAAAAAGGCAGATAGAATTAATCAGGATTTATTTATATACTTTGACAAACAGTGATGTTTCCACACAACATTGTAGCAGGTTGGGTTATAACATTCTGTGAAGCACCTAATTAATTTGATATCAAAATATTTCTAAGCTTAACAGAACTAAAAATCAACTTTTGAACTTTAACAGAGAGCTTAAAAAATTTACAAACCAATTGGCATAATTGTGTACAATGGATCTAGAAGAACCACATCATGATGTCTGTTACAGTAATTACTAAAGGTCCCTTTAACATTTACTTTTATTGTTAAGTTAGAAAGTTATTACCTGATAATTTTTATTCCTTAAACTCTAGTTTCATTAAAAAATATCTGTCATTTATTTAAAATAAAATTTCCCACTATGATAACGCCAAAATAGTTACTATACTAATAAATCAGATTAAAAGAAACAGGGAATTTTTCATTTCTGGAAGATTCTTTTTAGAGATTAGCGCCATTTTAGTGAGAAATTCTGTATATAAATTATTTCTGACTTTCCTAGAGGTGTAGAGTATTGTTTGTGTAGCAACTTTGTCTGTAACATTAATCCAAATTATTATTTTGTAGTTGTTCCCACAGCTTATGAAGAAGTTTTCTGTTTATAACTCTGTTCCCTACAGCAATTACATTTTCTTCCTCTATTTTTTCCCTTTAAACTTAAGCTCCACATGTTCTAAATAGTTCTTGTTGAACTGATTATCACATTTATATCCAAAATTAAATTCTTTCACTAAAAATAATTCGAGCTTAGGTGAAAATCTGAATACTTTCATATTTCTCTCCTGAATAATGGAATAAATGTATAGTTATCTGATGGCTTTTGATTGTACTCATGTGCCAACAGTTTCATGACACACGTCAAACAGAACAAAATCTATCGGTGTGGAGTAAAGATAGGTGTGAGGAAACATGCTCTTGCTCATCTAAAGAGTACCTTGAACTTTTCTTTCAGTTTTATATACCATCATCCAGAAAACTTGAACTTCTCTTTCGATGTATTACTTGTCGGGCTATTTCTTTGACAGGTTTCTCCAATAATCAAATTTAGCCTCTAGTGCTTGGTGTTGACTGTGCTATAGTTCAAAAGTTGTATTAGCTAAAGTATTTCTTGGGCTTTGTCTTGTTCAGGCAACTTCAACTCCCTTTTCCAGAGGCTCTCCAAATCTTATGCTTGCTATGTGAGACATTCCTTGGACCTTTAAAAGAAATTTGTGTGCAAGTATAATAGTAGCCTGTTATCTTACTGAAGTTTTGTTTTATTTTTGTTTTTTTTTTTTTTTAAATTTGTGTGGTTTTTGTTTGTTGGTTTTAGGATTTTTTTTTTTTTTAAGATCTGCTGTGATCAGGGAAGGAGGAAAAGTATTTTAAATGATAATTAAACCAACTTTTATTTCCAGTAGAATTATACAACTGAGTTTAGCTGGTTTATACAGTCCTGGAATAGGTCAGGAATGTTACAAGCAAAATCTATATTTAACACCCAAGTGTTACTTTCTCTGGAAATGTTTTCTGAAGCTGTAGACAATGTTATTTTCAGTGTGATTGTTTCAGCTGCACTTACTTCCTTTGCCCTTTGACGGGCTATTACTGTTAGAGACGCTAGTCAAAAGAAACATTTTTACTTCTGAGAACTGATGGATGCCAATCGCATTTGTCTTTCGCACCAAGTGACAAAGTGAGGAATTTATTCTCTTTAGTGCCATGTTTTCATTTCTTCAGGGTAAGATCTAATTGTAAATTTTTAAGCTTGCACTGAGTTTTCTGCTAAGCTAAGGGATCTTATGTGGGTCTTATTTCCAGCTGATACGCAGCTGCTGATATCCACTGGCCAAACTTATTAAGGTATGGTTCTATCTCTGAAACATAAAATAAACTATTCGTATAGTGTAAAAACTTTGTATTCCCATGTGAGACCTTCAGTGAGGCAATATTCTTTTGTTCCCCTGTCCTTTATTTTCCTTTGCTTCTTTCAAATTCAGTGTGTAAAGTGTATTCACCATATACAGTTATTATTATTGAACTTCTAGTTCATCTTTTGTTGACTTGTGATTTCACTCTGACAGGAAAAATATTGGTTTATTTTATAATTTGAGAGAAAGACTGGTAGCAGTCTACTGTATCAGCTATCAAAATGGTCAGAGCTTTGGGCTTGCATAATACAGTTCCTTTTGCATAGAATAATGTTTTGAAAGACAGGCAAATGTGGCATAAAAACATTCAACAAAGAATTTTTGAAAAATAGTGGGAGGAGCTGAGATGAAAAAAAACCATTTTGTATAACAGTTTAATAGAAAAAAACTGAGTGTACTAATATATAAAAATAAGCTTAAGGAGCTTAAATTCTATCTAAACATTAGTTGTAAAAAGGAGTTAACAACTTTTTCCTTATTATGCACTTATAAAAGCTGTTTTTTATTGTTTCCTGAACCTTTTAGATGATGCATTGCCATCAGGATTAATTTCAAATATAAAATATGGCATAGTGCTATTTATAGAAAAACTTATCCAGCAAGAGAACTTTGCACATGATCAGTCTGGGGACAAGGTCTAAATGCTGTCTTTACATGGCCTTGGTTCATTGCCGTATAATTGATGAAGGGGCTTGTGTTTCTAGATATTAGTATAAAGACTTGTACCTTTAAAAAAAAAAAAAAAAAGTTTATTTTTTTTTGCCTGACTTTCTCAATTCTAAATTGTTTGTCCACTCTCTCATGGTCTGGCACTGCTGCACTATCTTTAACCTCATTCACTACTTGGGTTTTAAACTGTGCAGTAATTCTCAGTAAATAAACTGGCTCAGTTTTCCTAATCTTGCCTTCACAGTCTGGCAGAGCTTTTGCCTCCCGATCTGTCCAGTTACTTTCTGTTTTATCTTTTTACAAATATCAGAAAAAAAGGAAAAGTTTTTAATCCTTGTCTTCTAACAAGTCTTTCAAAGTCTTTTTCCCTCTTCCTACTCCCTCCCCACCCCATCTCAGTTATATTGTTATTCTATCTCAGTTTTATTCAGTCTTGAATCCCCTAGAGTTTAATGCTGGAATATGTTTCTGACATAGAGATAATGTACTGGTCTAACACCTGTTATCATCTGTCTATGCCACACTTTGAAGTTTCCTGGCATTCATTTAGAAAACTAGTGAGAAAAATTAATTTAAAAAATTATTAAATATTATCAATGAAAGGATTTTCACACAGATAATGAGTGTTTCTTGTGCCTAAGATAATAAACATGCTTTGATTGGCTCACCCTATTTATTCAAGTGATTCCTGGAAGAGAAGCATAACAGCATGGTTTTCATGGAGTTGAGAACCATGGTCAATCCACTACTTTTGTAAATGCAGTAAGAAAAATTTAATTGAAATTTTTGCACTGATAAATTTTGAATACCAATGAGCAATTTTTCTCATGGTTTGTGCAAATACATAAAGACCTCTGGCTTTAATGTTGTGAAAATGATGCCCAAAATATGTGTATTGTGAGATTAACTGAAACTGTTGTGTAATCCAAATGCCATTCTTTCTGGTCTAGCACAGTTCCTACCCTCTGATGAAACCTGCAGCATTTCAGAAAATAAGTTTCTCTCTCATAGCACATTTAGTGCTTCAGTCTCATGTGACACTATCTAATTCTCAAAAAATATCTTATACCTGGAGACTAAAGTATACAAATTCATATCAATATATCAATATAAGGAGAAAGACATGATAAACATGTTCCCCTGTACTGTAGTCAGTAATTCATTTATGACGATCACTCCAAACTGCATCTAATATAGGTCACTTAAAAAAGCCTCTCTTGAGAAATGCTTTTGAATATTTCAGTGATGATGACTAAGCTATATTTATGACAAAGGAGAGTTTAAACCTGAAATTTTAAACAGAGTTCAGGAATAGATGCATACAGACTGTATGTGATTTAGTAGTTACACAGTTGAAAAGTGTCTGTAAATTACTGCTAGGACTGCCAAACTGTATCCTGATGGATAAAGGATTTCTTCTCCCCAGTACTGTAAGCACTTGTGGAAGCTTGTTTAGGATAATACTTATTTTACTTTGAAGATAATAGTAGAATAATTTTTCAGAAAACATTATGGTCATAGTAATGGTAAAAATAAAGCCATATCTGTCTGTATTAACTTCTAGAATATTATGCATATGGAGATGTGCAAGTAAAGAAGGAATCCTTGGTAGTAGAGAGGAAACATCTGAATACTTTGTGGTTCAGGCAAATATTACAATAACTTTTCCACTTGGATGCAAGCCATGTTAATGGACCAGTAAGACAAGTGAAATGACATTTTTCCAATATTGAGCTCAATTACCTCATTATAACCAGTGTACGTCTAAAGATACGTTGATAAATATTCCACATGAGAAGTTAATCAGCAGTACCAACAAAGGAAATATTTTCTTGAAAGATAGTGTCATTTCTGGCTGATATATTCTATGATTTAGCATGCCATTTCAAACTTTCTCTTGGAATTTCTTTTTATGTTGCTCTTTCTCTTCCTTTATTTTTTTCCCACTTTAGAATGTATGTTTCAATTTTTCAGTACTCTGCAGAAAGGGTACAAAGACATGATGCATGCCCTTCCACAAGTGTTTTAACTGGAGTCAGAAGTTTCCTGGTCTCTTAATTGAATTTAGTATGCCAATTAGGACATACCTGCACTGGATACAGATAAAAAGAATTAAGAAAGAACTGTTAAAGTGCACTTCTTCACAGACTTTTTGCAGAGCATCATCTTTAATCCTGCCTCATCATCTCTTGCTAAGTAGAATGTAGTCGTAATTAGTGCTGTATATACCTGTGCCAATATGAGATGAGTAAAATGGGACAATCTCTGAGACAATCTCTTTTTTTCTGATAGAAAAAGCCATTCCTAAATGATAAGAAAAGGGAAGAAATCTTTTTTCTGCAAGAAGACTTAGATAAAATGTATGTGCTATGGGGAATTGATACTGCATAATGATGGAAGTAATACGGAAAAGTAGCTGGGCAAAGCAAGTGTGTACACTTCTTCTCCAGTTCTTCTATTTATTGTTAATCCACTTTTACCATGCTGAGCTACTTCTGGAGGAGTGATGGTGGCAGAGTGGGCTAAGGGTAATGTTTTACTTTCTTACGGACAGTTTGGTTTCCTCTGTTTGCCACTGACTGTAAATCCCTCCAAAGACTGAACAAAGTGTTTTTCTCGCCCTCCCCTCACTAGGGTAAGATAAGAATATATGGAGCATTGCTCAGAGTTACATCAGACAATGGTTTCAGATGTCTTTACTTGTACTTTAGAACTATAACCCTGTGACAGTTAAAGGGAGCTGGAGAGCCCATCAGTTTATGTGGAAATGGATTGGATATTTTAGGAATTGTAGTATCTGTCTGTGTTTTCACTTTGTTGCTTCCAAGAAAACAAAAGTTGTAGTAAAGCAAAGAGAAAAGGTAGCCAGAAATTATACTACTAGTTGGGGATGCTTGAAAATATGTTTAAATTGCTTTCTTCTGTCACTACTCTGAAATAAAGAGGGAACTAATTCTTCAAGGATTTTCTGCATATGACATTAAGATCTACAGTGTGTGTCAAGTTTTTTAGAGCAGCCAAATTAAGAACTGAAGTTCACCCAGGGAACAGAATAATTTTCCCACCCCTGTACTTGAACTAGAGATGGAAGAGAAGCTTTCTATTGCTTTTTTATACCTTTGTTTTAGGTTAATTCTATTCGTGGTGTAACCTAATTTGCATGAAGAAAAGTTTTCCCCGAATCTATCAGTTGCATGGGAAAATGGATATTATTCATTCAAGTGGAGCTTAAACCTCCTGAGACTGAAAAATGTTTCTGCGCAACAAATAATACTTAACACGAGCACTTGAAGTCAATGGGAATTGGGACTACTATGCTCCATTTAGAATGTGAGTAGTGTTTCACAGGACTAGGACCTCATTTCATTTGTATCCACCAGAAGAAAGAAAAATAGTTTGTAAAACTTTATCTGTTATAGTCTGACAGAGCTCAGTTGCACTCTTGAATTTTTTCATTATGGGGGGTAGTGCAGTTATTAAAAATTAATCTCTTTTAATTAAAACAATGTCTTCTTCTATCCAAATCCATGCTCTGTACTTACTTATTTGTTTAGAATAGAAATTGAGATTGCCATCACTTCTCAGTATCTATTTGAAAGTGTTTCAGATTTGAACAAATGTTAGGCCGTGGTGTTTTCCCCCCCCTCAATTTAGTCAGATAAATAGTGCAGTTAAAAGAGACTTTAAAAAAGCATGAAATTTGAGTTTTCTCTATTAGTATTCTGCTTCTCACCACCTATTTGAAATTTCTTTGCGTAAATAAGTCAGTTTATCAGGCTTTAGAATCTAAATTATTCCTGTATCAAATAAAGTAAGCTTTGACTTAAAAAAAAACCCCTTAAACTAGAAATAACTGTTGCTGCTGCTCCTCTAGCTGGAATGAGAAGTTTGTATTTTTCCATGTCCTGAAGAATCAGATTTTATGAATATTAGCAAAAGTATTTTTTTTACAATAGCATTTAGAGACAGTTTATTATCAGATATGAATTTTATTAAGGAAATCAATGGAGATATTAACCACTAGTATTTCTTGGAGCATGGTACATAGTCCTTGCTCATGATTAATTATTATGTGTCCTGGTAATTTATAAGTCAGTGAAGCTGTTTATGGCTATCAGTATCCAAATCCAAGTTTAAGTGAAATTGTGATGAGCGGAGGGTGTAATCTCCCAAACTTTGTCACATGATGTATTGAATGGCTGGCTTGCTCACAGGCATGCACACTGAGGGGGGCAGTTTGTAGCTGTGCCACACACTTTATTTTTCTACTGGCTTTGAGCATTTAGGGGAAAAAACGGTACAAAGCACCAGCTGGAAACTACAAGAATTTTCAGCACTGTTGTAAGGAGAAGGGAACGTACAACTTTCTTAATCTCCATTCTTATTCTGTGTTGTCCTCTTACTCCCTGTCCATATAAACTAAAGCTGCAATATCTTAGTCTGATAATTTCTTAAATCTGTATCAAAAACTGGGGGGAAGAAGAACATTACTTGTATATGTATACACAGGTGTTTCTGTACACTAATGTTGTAACTGCCATTAATAATGCGGTAAAAGAAGTCAATATAAAAAATTGAAACATATTGTTCAGTGAAAGAGCCTTCAATACCATAATTGGATATTTCATACTCATTCTTTATATGGCTGTTGAGGTTTGTTTGTGTCAGATTACACCAGTTACATGTGTGCTTTATTCAGAACTCTTTGTATGCTGCTCAAAGGGAGCAACTTTTATTCTGCTTTCTGATTGTGTGTCTTACTTTTTTAGCAAATCTGAATATAATATTTATATTATTTCTCCAGAAATAAACTTTCTTCTTTTTTTTTTGATAATCAATGAGACTCCATAAATGTTAGGCTTTATTGACATACATGTTAGGATCACAGGCAGTGCTTAGGTAAGATTTTGCTTTGTTTTGTTAATATTGCTCAGGCAAAATGACGAAAACTGATCTTAAAACCCACTTAAGGATCCATAATATTTTTACACAATTGTTTAAAAAACACTACAAAACCCAAAAGAAATCCAAACAAATAAAAAACAACTTTTAAAACTATAAATCTCCATGTGTACTTGTATTTAAAAGTGATGATATAATGAATAAACTGTTTTGTCAGGGGAATACATGACAATGTAAAGACCAAATTTTCTTCAAATCTGCTAACTCTAAATTCTACTAAAATGTATGTTAAGACCTGTAGTGAGAATATATTATTCTGCAAGGGCAACTCCTATTGTAAAGTGCCATGGATTAGGTATATTTTTTTAAAGTTATGCTATATATAGAAGAAGAAACATCTTGATTCAATCTCTGCAAATATAACCCTAAAATAAAGTTTAAATCAAATTAAATTAAATAAGACACTTGCCTGTTTATGGTAGTGTAAAGTTACACTACCCTGTTCACAAAACACTAAAAATAAGCAAATGTATTTCGCCAAGACTTTTGCAAGAATTGCAAATCAGGTTTGAGGTTCAGAATAAAAACAATCTGAAAATCTCTGAAAAAAAAAGCATTATGGCTGTAATATATGTAAAAATATTGTAAAGCAATGAAAAGTTTTAACAATAGACACTGAAACAAGAAACATATGACCTTAGTCTTTTTCCAGGGAAAGAAACAAAAGATATTCAAACTTGTGAAATTTCTCATTTATACTTTTCAAAATGAAATATGGGTGAATTGAACTAACAAATCTAAAAAGTTCAGTAAGTATTTATTCCTGCTTCTCTAATGTAAGATTTACCTAATCATTAATTTTTGTATTTTATAGTTTGTTGCTCATATTCCTAGTCTGTACTATATCACACGACACTATGATATGCCGTACTTCCCAGATATAATGGATTGACCTGGGTTTACTGAAAGGTTCTTTTCTAGGATTTGACCCATAAGCAGACTGATGCAGTGGCAGAGATGAGTTGGAACCAGTTAGATGTTGGTGTGCAATGTTACAGGCTGCAGAATATCCAAGACGCAATATAGTACTTCCCATATATTTCAAGTCAGATTGACTTAAAAATAGACTTGAATATGTTGAACCAATGAGGGGGCCAATGACTTTTAAAGCTTATTTCATGTTTATGGAGCTTGCCAAACTAAGACCATTCCCATTAACATTAGTCAATTGGGTGTAGGTAGTGTTAATATCACCCATTAGCACAGAATGGAGAGTCTTCTGTGAACTTCAGTAGATGTTGAATTTGAATTTGAATGGTATCATCAAATCATTTCAGTAATATAAATGCAGTAAACAAGAAAATATATTCCCATGAATTCGGGAGTTTATTTTTATCCTCATTAACAAAAAAGAACAGTAACTTGGAAGTGGTATTTGCTATGTTCAGTACAGTAAACCTCCACAGTTCTTAGTGTAGTCAATGAGGATAAGGTCAGAGTAAATTAGCCTAAGGATTTGCAAGTCTTAACTAGCATTGATATAAATGGTGACATATTGCCATTTCTGTAAAACAACAACAAAAAATGCTATCAGCAGGGATAAGAACTATGCGGCAGTGTTTAAACCATTTTTTAAGAAATTGTGTGAAATACTGTTTCTTAAAACATATCATACAAATATGAAGAAATAATGCCTTTTGTTTGTATTGTTTGGGTACACTGCAGGTCCTTAGGACTAACACCATCTTCACAGTTAATTTTCATATTCTTTATTACATTGATGTATTTTGGAAAATTATTGTTTCAAAGAGAAGTGTTAGTGGGTTTGGTGAGAAGACCTGGATCTCAGCCCTTCTTTCAATGAATGCTTGATTTAAATTTATTTATATATATATATGTGTGTATGTATATTTGATCTTTATGTTCCCCCAAAAGAATTTAAACTAATTTAAAAGTTTTAAACCTAGGGCATAGTAAAATCCCCTTGTTTTCCCTAATGATTTTATGTTTCCTGGAAAGCAGACAGTTGCGAGCAAAGAGATTATGTCAGACTTTGTAACAGTGACAACACTCTTAAAGTTTAGATGTGTCAATATGTGTCTTCTTGGGCAGGAAATGATTGTGGTAATCCAGAGCATTGTATGTCTAGCAATTTAATAGACAGATGAAGAGGATAGTGTTTCTGTGACACTTCATCCTTAATCCTAAAGGCAGAACACAGGAAGAGTTTAGATACCTTCATGCTTAAAATTATCTGTCTTCAGACTGTGGCTAGAGATAGTTACTGAAGTCACTTCAAAACACTATTAATAGCAGTTTAGGTCACAGATATTAAACTGCATTTAAAACATTATGCTTTCTTTGCAGGTGAGTTAGCAAAACCCCTTTAGTCCTCTTATGTCTTTTTATTTTCTTATCTCTTGGAAGATACTTCAAGTATCTTGGGTACAAAATAATGACTTATAAAAACTGAGTGGACACGAGAAAATGGAAATGTTAAGGAATGTGATAAAGACAATGGAAATGATGAATCAAAATATTACCTGAGCATACAGATCCATCCATTCAATTTCAGTGATTTCTAACAGGGATAGACACTCTTCCCATACTTGGATTATTTTTAAAGTTTCTATTCATAGGTCCTCTTGTTGATGGGATTTTATTTTTGTTGCTGATATGTTTCCATTTCCCATTGTGGCTTTGTCATGGTTTTGGCTGGGATGGAATTAGTTTTCTACCTCAGAGGTGATATAATGTATTTTGGACTTGGGATGCAAATAATGTTGATAACGCACTGATGTTTTAGTTGTTCCTGAGCAGTGCTTGCAGCAAGTCAGCCCCTCACACCACCCCACTAGTGAGGAGGGTAGGGATGCACAAGGTATGGGGAAGGGACACAGCCAAGGACAGCTGGTCCAGCTGATGAGAGGGATATCCCATGCTGTATGATGTCATGCCAGACAGTAAAACTGGGACATTTGGGCAAAGGATGGCAGCCCATTGCTCAGGGCTTGGCTGAGCATCAGTGATTGGTCAGCAACTGCATTGTGCATCACTTGTTTTGTATATTATTTTATCAGAATCATTATTATTACTATTTTCCCTCCCTTTTCTGTCCTGTTAAACTCTTTTATGCCAACCTTTTTTTCTGATCCTTTTGCCATCCTACTGGGGGACTGTGAGTGAGTGGCTGTGTGATGTTACTTTTTAAGATTGCATTCTGCTCCAATATCAGACATCTTTGAAGCTGGAGACTTGTTTCTCAGGAAAACATGCTTTTTGTGCATTCAAAAAAATGTTTTTTTATCCTGGTAACAGCTGCTCTTCTGTTTCTATCAAGTTCTACTGGAGGACTAGCTGTAGTCAGCTTGTGATCCATTGGGGCATAAACAATCTTCATAGCAGATTAGCTATTGTAGTTCACTGACCACAGCTGTCACCCAGAGGAAATTGTTTAACACTGTAAATATTTGGTGTGTTCTCCATATAGCTGGTGATTATTT
>VXBC01002955.1:335652-355312 GCA_013399945.1 Ploceus nigricollis
AGTAAGCTTAGTTTGTACGAAGAGTAAAATACTTACAAAAAAGTTTATATGTCATGGTGAGGGTAGTTAGACTCTCATCAGACATGTTTGGGACTCAAACTGAAAGGAATTCTGGTAATCGTGAATTTAGACCTACACTGCAAATGTAGCACATGTATCTATCCAAACAATTTTCATACTGTGTCCTCAGGGCTATCTTTTATACTTTTTCCTGAGGTTTAAGAAGTTACATCCAGATAAAGAGACACATCTGCTAAGCACATTTAGATGTTTTCACCTCCCACAGAACCTGAAAAAATCTTACTTCATTACATATGTCTGTTGTTACTCTAATGCTTCCTGGGTGACCACAGGAATTGAATAAAGAGAACCAGAGAAACTCAAGAATAGCTGCAGCAATTCTGGTCTAATTTTAAAATGATTTTGCAATTACTGTTGAATAATAAGTCATTCAGCACTGTTGATTTTCTGCTTCTGTGAGGCACTGTGATGATGTTGTTTTTATGTGTGTTTGGATTGTTCATGCCATGCTGGTGTGTTCAGAGGAGCGACTGAAGCTGTGGTAGAGAGAGTGAGCCCTGGGGTAGATAGTGCCCTTTCAGTTACTTCAAGATAACTGCAAGCCACAGACACTTTGGAGTTGATGGTACTGGTCTAAACCTGTTCACCTCTTGCCATTGTTCTTGTTTCTCCAAGTAGAGTTGACGTGTGTCATACACTGTTTGTCTAAAGCAGCAGACTCCAAGTAGGGATTGCAGTCTGAGTGAAAGTCTGCACAGTATTGTGCCCAACACCACATGGGCTGGAAGCCTTGTGTCCTGCTAGGCATGGCCAAGAGAATTTTTGCTCCTTAAAAAGCAAGAAAAAACTGTCCCCCTAGTTCATTTTGTTTTGATTGCACAGCTATCTAACTTTGGAAACAACAGCCCTCTCCTCAAGAGACAACCTGAACTGGTTGGGTGTGTAGTGCTCACCCCACTCCTTGCATGTGTTGCAACCAAGAAAACAAAGACTTTGATTTTTGTTGGCCAGTCATATATCAAGGTTTGAATTTAAAACTAAATTAGTTTTTTGTTTGTTTGTTTTCTTTTCCATTTTTAATTAACAGGTTACAGCTGGAAGAGGAGATAAATGAAAATATTTCAGATAGTATCTAATGGCCTTCTGTGTGTCTAGCTCAAAATAATTTTAAACCCCAGATGCAGATTCCTTAAAATTCATTAAAGGAGGAAGTAAGCACTCTAAATTGATTGCTTCTTTAAGGGGAGGGGGAAATAATGATAATAATAGTAATATTAATAGTAATAATAATAATACTAACAATAATAAAAACTGAGAACCCATACTTGAGGGAAATAAATCATTAAGCAACAAATAAGACCAAGGACTTTGTTTTAGTATGAAGATTTATAATCTGACCAGTTTTTGAGAAAAGGTGCAGATAATTCTGTTGCAAACTAAACTTTTTGATAGTTTTTTTTTTCCCCTCCTAACAAATTGTACTCTCCCTCTGTGTTACCAGGGAAACAGTTTAAAACCCTCCCACTCTTCCTTACCTCCCCATTCCCTTTAAAACAGTTTTTCAGGAACCCAAAAAAATTTCTGTTCATTCATTCTCCTTTGCTTTAGTTTGAAACAGTTCTTATTTATTACCTTTAGGTAGTTTCAGGGGGAAATATCGTGCTACAGCTGTGGTGGACTAATACTTTCTGCTTCCAGATGAGTTAATTTCACTGCCAGTCATACTTGAAAAGTACTGTCTCCTCCCTTCCCCTGTATCTGGTATTTGTGTGGTTTTCTGTAGGGATGACTCAATGCCGTAAGCCTCCCAGTAGGATAAAAAATCCCTGGCAACTACACCTTCCTAATTTATGAAATTAAAAATAGAAGTGAGAATTGTACTAAATTCTTGATGCAGCCTCCTTTTTCATGAACTCCTGAGTTTAGAAATGTCTTTGTAATTAGAAAAGGTAACACTAGCAAGAACCATCAGCATGTATTTTAAAAGCTATTATTTTCCTGTTCCTTGGAAAATTATTGCAGCAGTAATGTGGTTCTAGCAATGTTTAAGTTCTACTGTCTTCTGGGAAAAGTAGATATAGGTATAATAGAATGTTTAGAAAGAATATATAAGTGCATATAAAATATTTTTGAATTCTTGGTAAGAATAGTAAATGTTAATATACTATATATTGATGTATTTGCACCCATTGAGATTTATTAGAAAATAGTAAACAGGAAAATATAAGACCTAAAATGATAAAATATAGGACAGCATGAAAGCAGTGATTTTTTTTGTTTTTCAAAGCTGTCAAAATTCATATATTTTTAGCACAGAAAAATGCGACTAATTTATGCACCTAGTAACTTTAAGGGTTTTAAAAAAAAAATTCCTGATGAATTATCTTTTAAAGAACAGGTAGAGGCCAAATGACCTGATTGCACATATGTTACATTACTGTTATGTTGCTCTTCAGAGTTCAGGGAATTCAATTCCACCTGGAGGTAAACAATGCCAGTAGCAGATACTGTGGACGACATCCATCCTGTACGTAATTCTTTTGAAGTGTATGAATTATACCACAAGGATCTCAATGCCTTGAAGGTATTTCTTAGTAAAATATATTTTAAGGGTGATGCATCTCAAGGCATCAAGGGCGGCTTTGCTGGCGCAACAAAAATGCTGTGAAGTAAAATACGTATTGCACACACATTAATCCTTACAGAGATATTTTAGGAAGATTCTGTTTTCTTTGAAAAGAAAGTACTGCATTTTTCCTTTACTGAGAACTATTACTTTTTTCCACTTTAAGTCATTGCTGACCTCATAGAAAGATAACATTAAGATACTAGAAGGTGATAAGTGGGGTAATATTGAAATAGAAATTGTTATAACAGCACTGGTAACTGAAATAGGGTGGATGTACTTGTAGTTTTGCCCACTGTCTCAGAACAGTTTAACTAGATACTTTTCTGTCTGAGAAAGCCTTTATTTGGATATCTTTTTATGTAAAAATATGTGTGTATACACAACAGTGTATTGCAAGTAACCATTTGTGCTCTCAGGGCCATTCATATAAATGTATCATGCTGTGTAGGTTGTGCCTACTTACCAGTTGGCTAAGGCTACAGCAGGTATGATTTTAAAAAGCTTCGAGTTTAACAGCTTTCTGTTTTGAGTTTTGTGGTATGCCAAATATGATAGCAGACTTTAATATCTGTGTAGACAGACACGTGTAATGTATAAGTTTCAAAAATCCTGGAAAAGCAGAAGCTAGCCTAATCTTCAAGATGCCTCAAGCACACAATCCTTGAGTCTGGTCAGGAAAAGTTTGCTGGGAAACATTGTATATGTTATTGCTAAGAGATGGTGTTAAAAATACCAACTTTTCCTAAAGGTTGATATTAAATGTGGTCTCTTGTATAAAGATGTTTACTCTTCAGAAACTAAAGGTGATCAATAAAAATGGTTTATCATAATTGAAAATGCCATTCTGACTTAATAGGAGTGCAGCTGCATTATAACATGTCATAAATCTGTTAAAAATTAACTGGAGCCACCAATTGTTTCAGGCTACAATGTAGCTGCTTTCACAGGAAGCTGCAGAGATTGAGTCTGCCTTTAAGCTCCTTGTGAAACCAAGGCCTATAAAACTTTAACACTGTACACTTAATAGCTTGTTTAGCTAGTTGTAAATGGAAATGTCATGGTGGATTACCTTGCCCAAAACAGGTTTTTGCTCTTTGTAAAGGAAATTGGAAACCAAAACTTGTTGAGTTTCCCATCCTAACCACCTTGATCCCCTTGAAATAATTACTTTGGACGGAAATGAGCAACAATTAATGCAGACAAAGATTACCTGGTTCAGAAAAAGTATTGACATCAGCAGATGGCTTTATTTACAGCTTTTCGCTGATCAGTTACTGGAGAAGTAGGCAGCAAAAACCAGACACTATGCATATAATCTGTTTCTGCAAATAGATATGCTTGCCTATCAGTACTGCCAGACTATGAGACCTAAAATCTACTATACTGACTCACCTAGCCCAGTGTGGCAAGTGCAAAACTGTGAATGGTGAGGAAGCCATTCAAATACTCATTGGTACAATAATACTCTTTCTCAGTTTGTAATTCTTTCTAATACCATTTGCTCTTTATTTATTTATTAAGTAATGAAATGGTATAGAGAAAGACATATTTATGGAGCCTCAACATCTCATGCCTGAATCATCAGCTTAAAACCCTAGCCTGTTGCTTTCACATAAAAGTTATGTTTGATTTTGTGCTCTTCCCTTATCTGGTTTGGTTTTCCCAGGCCTCTGCTGGAAGGAAAGGGTAAAGAAAACATTTCTTCCTGCATGTCTGTTACATTAAGCCACCTGCATTCATAATAATGACTTTTAATATGTTTGTGTATGTATTTACGTGTGTACACATACATACATATGCACATATGAACAAATATTATAGAAATATTTATATGTTTAGTGAAGGATTTTGAAGTAATTCCAAGGTACAGGGAAACCATAGCAACATGCTTCCTTCATTTCATTTTGTATCAAGTTGTAAATAGATTTGGTGTTTAATTTTAGGTTAGCTTAAAGTGACTCCTTACTGATACTGAATTTAAAAAAAATAATGAAAAGGATATAAAGACATTATTGTTCTTTATTTTGTTGAATATGGGAGCCTTGATAACTTACTTCTCTTCTTGTATTTGACTGCTTACTAAAGAGGATTTTTTCTGCCACCAAATAAAACAAATGTTATGAACAGCTTTATAATGTACTTGTTTCTTAAGATAGTGTGGTTTGAAACAGATTTGGAAAAAAAAATTGAAGAAAAGACACATTTTATTTTTTTTAATTGTTTTCAAATACTTGGCATCCTTTCAGAGATATTATTTTCTTTTTTTTTTCATTTTTCTTGGCTGTCAGAAACTTGCAAAACTACCTCAAATCAATGAACTTCTATATATTACAATCTGAAAGGAGATGAAAGAATTCAGAAGAGTTTGATCATTGCAAGGGAAAAATCAGCTCCTTTTCTTTATTTTTCTACTTACAACATATGCAACAGATGGCAGGATTTGACAAAACTACAGTGTATATGCTGTCTGTTTATGAATTAGTTATGCTCGATTATTGCTCAATTTCCATGTAATTGTGCTTTAGTTATGGTCCTTCTAATGTCTACACAAGCACAACTTATCAACAGAGATGGCTTAATGTGGACAGGGACACTTACCTAGCGTGCATCTCTTGGGCCGTTCTGATTGTGCAGTGATACTTGCACAGCAGGCATCTTTTGCTTTCACTGACCTTAGCAGTATTGCAGGGATAATTCTGCTTCCACAAGAGTGAAGTTACTACTAAACAATATCTTGAATCTGTTAGGAACAAGTATGCTTGCCTTAGCCATCTGGAATGTGTATTTGTTTGTACATGTTTTACTGCCCCAGTGCAAGAAAACAAAAATTAAAGCAAGAACCCTCTGCATTGTAGGCTACCTTTTGTCTCTTCCCACACACAATATTTTCATGTAATGATGAGTTCTATTATTTCTCTGTGATATTTGTTCTGAAATTCCAGTTCTGCTTGTTTTGGTTATTTTTTCATTGGGTTTTGAAAGCCTCAACCAGCTTTGTTTAAGGTCATATCTGGAGCTGTGTTCTATTTCTTGGTCTCCATCTGTGCAAATCACCTCTAACTTTCTGGTTCAGGAAGACAATTTAAAAAATCTAGGTGTAGTCTGAACTAACATTTTGTGAGTAGCTAAGTTGTGCATAATGTGAGAGGTGGCATTTGCTCAGGCAGTATGCTTCATATCTGCTCCCCTCTCACCTACCTCTGGAATGCAGAAGCCCCTTTGAAACTGAGTCTACCACAGGGTGTCTACTCCACAGAGTAAAAGGGGATATTTAGACCTGGTTATTCCTTTGTAATGATGACGTTGAAATGATCAAATCTGAAACTGCTTTGAAGTAAGAATCCTAGTATGCATTTTAAAATTGTGAAGAAATATTTTTTTAATCTGTCATTGTGTTATTTTGTTTTTCTTTGGGAATTTTGCGTGTGTTTTAAAGTCACTTGAGACCTAATTATATGAAACTACTGTTTCTGCGTTAGCTTATCTGATATGAATATAATTATATGTATATAATGTGATGGGGGAAACACTAACCTTTGCTACTACTTTCAAACTATGTGATGTAAGACAGTAGGCGTTGTCAGGGAAAACGTGAAGGTCTTCATTAAAATGCTGCATTTTCAGAAGAGTAAGGTAAATATTTAATGCCAATGGAGCTGCAAAACCAGACTGAATATAGTCAACTACTATTGTTTGTTGTCTTGATAAAAATACTCAGTATTTTTACTTTATCAGCCCCTTCAACAGATTTCAGTAAAAGAATAAAATAGAAGTCTATCTTGAGAGTTACATATGGTAATAGTCTTAATGCAAAGGAATGTTCATACCTTATTTCTTAAGTGGCTAGATTCAAAGCTGAAGAACTGTGTGTGGATTTAATTTATTTTGGGTCACATTTTACCAGAATAACAATTGGAAGAAGTCTATTTCATCTTCACCCGACTCCTACAGTGTGGTTATAACCCATTTAAGTACCTTCCTTAATCACTTCTGTGACTGAAGTAAGATGTAAAAATTCTAGAGCATATGGAATTACAAATATAATTGGAAGGTGTTAACAATTATTTGTAATAGAATCAGTTTTTCACAGTGATGAGAACATATTTTGTATTTTGCACAAACTGATTTCCAGTGTGGATGGCCTTCAATCTTTTTATAAGAATGAGGTGAGATACCTAACCTCTATGGTACATAGACCCTGTATCCTGTTTACAGAATTCAGAGAGTATTGTGCCTCTGGAATTGTTGAGAAAATTTGTAGAGGGAGAAAGAGAAATACTAGACTTTACTGCTTCTTTCCAACCTCACACATGGTACAAAACAGTGGGAGGTTCAAAGAAATGACAGTCATTGCAGTGTAAAATTCCAGAAGCAGAGAGTAAATAATTAATAAGAATGAAGTAAGAAAAGTAGGATCGATGTAATCAGATAGCTACTAAGTTTTAATTTAGTTAATTTTGAAAATTTAATCTTTTAGCTGTTTTGCAGTAGAAGTGTAATAGCAGCCAAAAAGCATCTACTAGGCAGACAACAGTTACAAAAAATTAGGACTGGTTTAGAATATAGTTTTTTACCAGCTTTTGTAGGATTAATTA
Organism: Ploceus nigricollis; assembly: GCA_013399945.1. Lineage (NCBI taxonomy): Eukaryota > Metazoa > Chordata > Aves > Passeriformes > Ploceidae > Ploceus > Ploceus nigricollis. Next base: position 342,898 of record VXBC01002955.1, read on the forward strand.
TGAGTGTATTTGACTTTGAAATGAGACTTTGTACAGGTAATCACACAACATTTTCTTCTTACAGTGACTTAAAAAATGTTGTAACTTTTTAGAACTTTTTTGCTTCTTGCCTTCCAAGCTTATACTACCCACCATGGCCTATTGGCTCCGTCAGCCTCCTACATCCTCACCCTTACTCCCGCTAACTGAGGGATATAACATCAGTTGTTAGCTGGGAGAGTAGTTCAAGATGAATTTGCATTGACCTTGTGACTAAACCTTCTAGATTAGCAGAGCATATATGAATTTATTAGGAAACAGAATTTCTTACCTGATCAAAGGAAGCGCAGCTGTTGTGCCAGTGCAGAAGTCCCTGATTTTCACTGTTGTATCAGTTCATGTCATCTACAAAGGCAAGATACTATTAGTTTTCTTTTTGTAGTTCAAGACAAGGTAGCATTGTTTGTTTGTTTAAGGCTATTTGTTTTGTTTGGTTGATTGGGTTTTTTTTATTTTTTGGGGTTTTTTTTTGTTTGTGTGGTTGTTGTTTTTTTAATTACTTTTAATGAAGGAAAACTATGCACCTTATCCTGGTGTGTTACCATGTTTAATTTAACTGCCTGATAAAATACTACACCATGTACCAACAGTATCTTTATGCTGTTTGTTCAAAACAATGGTGTTAGCAGAACCACTACTTTCATAAAACATGTCAGTTGTCATTAGGGACTTTTGAGATGCTAAAGAAAGTTATGTCTCCTCATTTTGATTTACAAGAGCAACCTGATATTTTATAGCTTGCAGTAAACATGATAGAAAACAGATATATATGGAAGAAAAATTTTTCTTGGAATATATCATTTTTACCTATTCCAAGCAGTTATATATGTAAAAGCACAGCAGAAAAATTCTTAGGAACACTTCTGCTGGTTCCAATTATTTATGGATCAGCATCAGTAACTTAGAAGCTAATTTGTCCAATAATGAACCCTCTCTATTGCTGAGGTACATAACAAATGGTATAACACTCAACGCCAGCTACTTGTTTCAGTCTTTGAGGAAGTTGCTGTGAATAGTGTTTGTCTCCGACATTATTTAAACTGATGAATATTACATATGGCTTGATCTTAGAGCAGCAGAGCACAAGATCTGACAGGTTAAAATGCATTCCATACAGCTGAAGACTAATAGAGGTTAAGGAGGTTTGTGTGTTGCAATTTTCTTCACGCAACTGTAATGTGGTAGTCAAGCTACAAATAATATGTCTCTTAAAACAAATTGCTTGTGTGAGGACTATTAGAATAGCACACAAATAAGAAGCCTAGGAAACACCCTTTTTTCTTTCTTCCATGTAGCAATGCAGAAGCATAAAAGAATGCAGAAGGACAAAAGAATGCAGACACACATATTCAAGTCCTTAATTAAATATTGTCTAAAAAGATAACTTCGATTTTCTTTTATTGTAAAATAGTTTTTCCCTCAGAAAGAAAGTCGACAGTGCTCATCTTGGTAAAGATCTCTGTAGTAAACTAAGAACTGCTGTAATTTCCCATTCTAACTTATTTTCTTCTGTATTTTTCAATAAATATGACATATAAGAATGTAATTTACCAAAAGAATCAGTTCAAGTTATGAAGGGCCAACCTACAGTTTTTTTATTTATTCCTAAAACAGTCAATTCTTTATTAATAGTGAGTAGATAAACTGGTTTGTAGAGAACTATGTTACAGATGACATCAACCTGCTCTCGTGCTGCCAGCATGATTAGGTGAGATTCAGCATTGTACAAATGTAGTCATGGTGCCTTCAAGATCAAGTTCAGTCTAAAAGAGTCTTGCTGCTTTACTATAGCATGAGAACTGAGCTAATAAAACCTGACAACCTGCAAATTTGCTTGCTTACACTGAGTAATTTCTGCTGAGAACCATGTTTTAAGTCTATTTTGATGCAGTACGAAGACTCTTTTTATAATTTTATAATTTTGATATTTATTTTTAATAATGTAATAATGATAAGTCTATACTAGGTATTGATAACATTTCAACTACAATAGTTTGGTGCACAGTTTTCTGTTGATGTGAAATTCACAATTTTTTGTGTTTTACTGGTGTTGCATTTACCTAAGTATCCCTTGCACCCGCCAGTCCTGGGATCACCATGTGGTTTAAACTCATCTTTCTATCTGTAAGAAAACAATTATCAAAAAGAAACACAAGTAAAACTTTCTGTAGATTTAAATTACTGCAACTTCAGTCCATGTTCTGAAAACAAACATTATGCTGCCGGAATAATAAAGGCAAAGAGGAAAAGGAAGATATGTACTTGGGAAGATTTGAAGCAATTTGGACAGAAACTAGGAAATTACTATGTTTTGTAAACCTTTAGAGAATTTGTCGCTGTATTCACAGCCCTATGTTAAACATCTCAGCCTCCTATGCAATGCATAACACAGATGAATAAGAATGAATTATTTAACAATTAGCAGACAACAACAGTCAGTCAGCTACTGAATTAGCTGATAACAAATTCAAAGGATATTACTGAGACTTCAACCTTGGGCTCCTTTAAGAGCCTGAATGCCTGTGCTGCAAGAAGTAAATGCTTCTGTTAAAGAGTTACAGGTTTTATCCCTTTCCAAGGGTTGGGCTCTGTCAGTAGTAAGATTCCTGCCCAGCAAAACACAGATGAAAAAATATTGTGTTTTTTCACTAGTTTGAGTGTTGAGCTATAACTGTGTGAATTTCTAGCTATTGGCTACTTAGACTTTTACGTACAAAGTAGCTAATGTCTCGTGTTTCCATTGTGTATTTTCGTGTACTGAGATCTACAATCACAAAAACACTTTTTTGTGTAGTGAAGATGATATTTTTGAAAATACCAGCGCAAATAGGAATTTCCATTGCACTTTAGAATTACACGCAAGGAAATAAGAAACTGTGGTTTATGGTATGCCAGCTGCTTTCATGCCTATAGGAAAATGGTGGACAGGGATGTACCAAAGGTAATATATTTCTCTTTCTCCTCTTAGATACCTTTTATATTGGAAGCCTATGCTGCAATTTATAGAAATCCAAGGATTTTCAGCACTTGATTCCTTAGAGTGTAAACAGGTTTGGGTACACTCTATGTGACGGAATTTGCAGCTTTTCCAGAATGCTTTCCCCTTTCCTTCTCAACTAGAGGGTACCTAACCATAGTGTGCTAATATTTTATATGTGCCACAAAGTGAGATTTGAAAAATTGTACCTTTAGCAGGAAAGGCAATGTTTTTCAATAAAAGACCTGTGAATCTTCATTGCCCTTGCCATAGTGCTTTAGAATGGAACTTAGAGGCTGTGGAAATAGGAAATGCTGACTAAGTATATTTTCCCCTAGAATCTGTTCTTCTCCAGAGCCCAATTAACAAAAAATACAGTTTTGAATTCAAACCATCCATTGTCACAGAAAATAAAATTTTAGGCTGGAAACAGAGTTAGATTTTTGTTAAACTATTTCCAGAAATGCAGCTTATAAATGTCCAAGTTTTACTAGATGAGTCTTGCCAACCAAAAAAGATCGCATAAAATTTTTTTTAGGAATGGCTACTGGTTTGGGAGGTTTTGTTTTTGAGATAGCCTGTCTGGAATGCTGCTTATAATGCTGTTTCTTTAGAGAGTACTAAATGTTTGCCCTCTAAAGATTGCTTTACCTTCTGAAATGTAATACAGGCATCTCTTTGGATAAAACTTTGATACTGGTTTTGTCTGTATTTTATGGCGCAAGGGTGTAATTCCTTTCTACACAACAAAAAGAACAAAAGACAGAAAAAAATGTCTAAAAATCACAGCTGGGATTAAAATTTATTTCCAGAGAGTTCCCACGTATTGACACTGTCACTTAGAGGATATTCTAAGGCACCTGTAGGCCAATGTGTTTGAATATACTGAAGCAATTTTATTAGGCAGGAAAGAAGTAGCACAAAAAATATTGAGCAACAGTGCCTCTAAGAGGATTCATATGCAATGGACTTCACCAAAATATATAGGTTCTGGAAGCAATGCCCTATTTGTTGCACGGGGTTTCTCTGTTCTACTCAGACGTGCCAAAAAAGGACATGAAAATTTTGACTAATGAATCTGCCAATGTTTATCCTTCAGCAGTAGTTATGATATATGCTATACACAAAACTGTGTTTCTGGTTTGCTTGAAAGATGTTCTTTGAGAATGAGCAATGATGTTATCACAAAGTAGGTCTTTGAATCCTGATAGAAACTATAGTGACCAGATTACAATACTGGGACTCACTTTTCCACAGCATGGAAGTGCGCTAAAACCAGGATACTACTCGGAAAGTCTTCTCATTTTTAAGAAGGACGATCATGCTTAGTATGTCAAAACACAGTCAGTACTAAGTACTATGGTCACAAATTCTTGACAGGTGAATAGAAAACCACATTCCTCTGTGTGCTGTAGGCTGCACAAAAATCCCTTCTTGTAGAGAATCCATGGAATGATAGAGAATTATGCTAACTAAAGTCACCATTGACTGTCACCAACTGTATTTTAAAAGGCAAGTAACAGCCTGAAAAACATAATTTAGGCTTTGCTTTTTTACTGGTTTGTTTGTGTACTATTAGTTGCAAGTAAATACAGAAAAGAAAAAGTCAAAACACCTACTGAGAGAATATTTCACAAATGTTATATGGCACATATGCTTATATAATTTGACACTTGATACCTTTAAGGTATGTGCAATCTCAGCTTGCACATAGTTTTGCAATTCAGTAACTGAACAAAACCAGAGGATTAAGAATGTTCTTAAGAAAAGAAAATAATTTTTAAAATTCTCCTACTTTCCCCCTAGTTTAAAATGTTTCTGATAAATGAATGAATGAATGAATACTTAACAAGGCAGAGCAACTGCACTGCTGTTTGTGAAACAAGATTTGGTTATCTGTGGTAATATGAGTGGTGCATCGGGATATAAAAGGTAAAACAAAAAAATAACAAAGCTAATTTAAAAGGTTATTGTGTGTTACCTATGCTGAGCCACCAGTCTTCCTGATTATCAGAACTCCTCCCATTTGGGATACTGGATCTCTCAGCTTTGTAAATATCCATACTTTTGGGATACCAGGCTAAACATCCAAGCCTTGGCTGGTAGGGTTGTTGAACTATTAACGTTTTTCTCCTGTGTGGTTTCCATCTAATTTATGAAATACAAGATCAGAAAGCTAGTGGTATTTCTCTGTTAATTGCAACATGATTGATTATTTGTCTGTTTTTGGCATGACAAAGAAGGATTGTATCTCTTCTATTCTGCTGTAAGCATGATAACACCATTGCTGGTTTTAATAAAGAAGTTGTCTGGCAAAGAACAAATCCTTCTTTAGTAAAGAATGTTCGATGAATAGTAAGAGCAAACATTAAGCACATTTCATGGGAGGGTAATTTAGTGTTGGGAATTTAGTAAGACTTTTTCTCCTCTCCTTTGAAAGTGGAAGCTATGGAAAGCATGAGGCTTGATGTAGCATTTTTTTAATCCTGTGGTTTTGACAAGGGTCAGTAGACATGATACAAATACACCCGTACAACATTTAGAAGAGAGATTTTAATTTCAAATATGTGCTACTTATATATCTTGAGGGTCTGTGTGTTGATTGCAGTTGTGTTGGAATGGGATAATGAAATGGGGCTGTTTTGTTCGTATCATCATTTACAGACCATGAATCAGTTCCAGATGCAGAGTACCAGTTATTAACCTTGACATTACAGTCTGTTTTTAAAACATAAGAACTTTGTCATGTATATGTATATGTGTAGCAATGACATTCAAAAATTACCTGCAAAGCTCATTTCCACTATCCTTTATGTAATTATTGGGCAGAAGATGCATGACAGATGAGAACGTAAATAAATTGCCCTGTAGTACTACAATACCTGTAGTAGTGCAGTTTGCTGTTCTAAAGACTACATTACATGTTCCCACTTCTCCAAGACTAGCCATTCTCAATCATTGATTCTAAAACTCTCCATATTAGTCACCTTTTTATACACTCTTCTCTGGTTTTTTTCTTGTGTTTGTAGTGAAATCTGTGTTTTACCTTTTCCATTCTATTTAGCCATTGTTGTATTTCATGTGTTTTATACTTCTCATGAAACTTTTTATCTTTGTTATTGTTTTACCACTGCTCTCCTAAATCTTGTATTTCTGCAGGAAATTTTTGGCACTCTGTTGACATGCTGGCCTTTAGTTTTCAAAGCAGTTTTCGTGATGAAATCCATCTGATGAAAAATTTTGAGTGTTCAGTGTTTTTATTTTTGCTCTTACCAGTTTGACATTGAAGACACCTTATGAACAACCTTTTCTTGATTTGGCTTTATCGAGCTATAATTTCCAGAGATATTTGTATGTCAATATGGCTGAGCATGCAGAAATAGATCTACAAAAGTGTATCATATCATCCACCAGCTTGTTTGAGAGCTTGATGTCTGTGGAACACACCTTTTACAGTGTCTGAGCTATTTCTGGCTCTCTCCATGTAGTTGTCTGCTAAGGATGGGAACTCCCAGAAGGCAGCATTCTGAGTGAAACTCTCCTGAGTTTGTCAGTAGAAAATAACTGGAGTGNTTTTCAATATATGGATAGAAAGGAAGAAGCATCATTCTTTTTTTTTCAGTAGTTAATTTGTAAGAGGTGTGAATTCCTTTTGTAGAGTTCCAGTTTCTTCTCTCTGTGTCAAGCTCTGTTGTCCGTGTGTTGATGATTGGAGTACTTATTTGGAGAAGGAAGATGAGGATTTCAATGGCTGCAAATTAATTTTGCAACCATTGAATAATGGTTGCATATGATGAATTATTAATTGCAGATTATTAATTAATAATAATCTGCAATTTGCTTAATCTGCAAATTGCAGATTAAGTAAACTGAATAAGGTATTGGGCAATTGCAAAAACTATGTTGAGTAAAATCTACGTAAAAAAGTAGTTCAGTATTTTTCAGAATTTAGAGCTGTAAAAGACATAGCAGAATCTCTTATCTGTTTATCCTTGGAAGCTCCTGATATTCTACATTTTTATGATGATGGTATATGAAACTTGTTTGGGAAAGTATATATGTATATATAGTTTGGCAAGGGTATTTTTTTTTTACTTTTATTTCGGAATCTATCTTGGTCATGGAGACATTAATTTCTTCTACAAATTTGTTCATATTCTTCTGAAAATAGGAAATTTTTAATTCTGAGGTTATTCACTGAATTTTACAATTTATGGACAGCATAATAAAAGTCTTAAGTCAATATAATACCATCATCAATGATGACAATTTTCAATAGCACCAAATACTCATGGTAACTCAAGACATGGTTATATTCCATATTGATCAGGGACATGTTGGATTTTTGTAGTTTTAGGGTCGGTGGAAGCCCTAAGTTAGTGTTGAAGTTTGCCATATGTAACTGACAACTTAAGGAGTAAGAAACTCAAGCTGTACTTTAACTCAGTGAGGTACATTCTTCAATGAATTCATAACTTTGTTCCAAAACATAATATACATGAGATAAAATGATATGCCGTGTAGTTGTCTGGCCGTTTAGAAGCTACATACAAAAAGACTGGAGAAATGAACCAACAGGAACTTCATGAATCCCAATGATGTTTAATACCAAGTCCTGCAACTGGGTAAGATTAGCCTCAGGCACCAGAATAGGCTGAGTGCTGACCAGCTGGAAAGTGACTCTGCAGAGCAGTATTTGGGAGTCCTGACAGACAAGCTGGACGCGAACCAGCAACATGTCCTCGTGGCAAAGGCAGCCAAAAGCCTTCTTAGCTGTATTAGGCAGAATATCATCAGTGGGTTAAAGGAGGTGATCCTTCCTTCTGCTCAGCTCTGGTGAGGCACATCTAGAGTGCTGTGTCCCAGTCTGTGTTCCCCAGTACAAGGGAGATATGGATGTACTGAAGGGAGAGGAGAAAAGGACAGCAGAGAAGAAAGGCAGTTAACTTTGGGCCGTGAAAGCATTGAGATACAACCCATCTGGTGTGGGTATTTTTATGGTGTCAATTTAGTGCATACTGTCTTAGTATTTAACCCTGGATGGCATTAACTTCCATTCTGTGTTTTGCCTACTTTTGTTGACTGTTCTATCTTAACTGTCGGTTTTGCAAGGCAGAAGAAATGTTTATTGTTGCATACCACCTTGCATTTTCAGGCCTCAGCCTTTTGGTTCTGTCTGATCATGAATATATTCAGGCTTCTATTTTCTGTATAGTTATGAGGTCTCTTACACAGCAGGTGTGTAAACCCTTATCCATATGTACATCAGTTTGAATGTACTTTGGGTGTCTAAGAGTTTAAAATCCTTGCTTGGGTTTCCGAATGACTCCTGCCAATGCAACAATTAGAAATAGCTGTAAGAATATCACTCCCTGTATTTTTCTTAGAAAGAGAAAAAAACCAATAACACACCCTGTTTGGAGGAAAGAGTTAAAACAAGAGGTTTTGGTGAGGGAGGGAATAATTTCATCCCAAGTGAAATTCCAGGAATGCAAGGAATGTGGGTAAATCATTCCTGCCTAAGTCATTCCTAAGTCATGCCTAAGTCATTCATCCTCTGCCTGTTTTGAGAATTAGAATTCCTGTGTGGAGATAACACAGTCTCACAGGCACTTGAGCCTCCTGCTGGGAGGGAGAGGGAGATCATAAAAGCACAACCCTGTGATAAACTCTGCTTGCAAGAAGTTTTTTGTTCTATCGGGGCAGGCAGCAGCCCCACCTCCACCCCGCTGGGTGATAGGATAAACTGAGCCTAAGGAGCCTGGGTACCCGTGTTTCTCTGAAGCCCGACACTGTTAGTGAGGTACTGAAATGAATGTACTCTTTGCATTTCAGCTGTGGTTTGGTGGTCACCTTGGTTACCTGTGTGTGTTGCTTCACACATCCCTCCACAAAGCAAGCAACCTGCCACCCAAACAAACCAAACTGACCAATCAAAAAAAAATCCCCAAAAAAGTTATAGTGAAGTTTGTTTTACTGCAGTTAATAACACCAATACTGAGTATGCAAAATACTGCATTTACATGATGTAGAAAGGAACGTCATGCTTCTGTAATATTGTGTGACACCATTGTCATGGGTTTTTTTACTGTTCTGTTTTTCTGTTTTTTACTGAACTGTTTTACTGTTCTGCTATGTCTAAGGTCCCACATATATGCAGACAAATACAGAGAGATTCAAACCAGGAATATTAGCACAACTACAAAACACGTTGGAACATGCACACTGTTAAAAGAATAACTTGGCATGCCTGTCTTGTAATGATCTAATTGCTGCTTCTCCCACAGTTAAGTCAATTCATCTAGTATTAGTACTAGCATTAGTACCTAGTGTGAGATTGAAAGCTTCAAGTTCCACATGTAAAACTCTGAAATTATTGCTTCTACTAACAGGGATTGGTGCTTTTGGCCTGTTCTCCCAACAAGGGCTTTTAGGCTGCTTTCAGAAGAAGTCATCTCTAGAGGGCAACATTTTGATTTCATGTAATTGTGAGATGTTATGTTTTTAAAAATAAAATTATTTTAGTGTCACAATCGGTAGGTATGGATTTGTTCTTTTCCACACACAGCTCCAAAGAAAGATGTGGGTAGACTTTCTAGTTGTGGATACATCTTCAAAATTTGACCAATATGCATATATACTGTGTACATGTACACATCATTTTTAGCAAAGAGTGTTTCTAAAACAGGATAAAAATAGAAAGGAAAAAAAAAACTAAAAGAAAAAGAGACCTTCTACTTAGTTAAGATTTCCCAATTAATATTACAATTTTATGATCAGGGATTATGCCTACTCCTCAGGCTTGATGCCAGTAAGAATATTTCCATGTCAGTGGACTTCAAGACTAATTTGCTGCGATTACCAGGGAATTACTTTGTCAGCCTTCCTGTTCACTTTTGCAAGGACAGACCTGTTAATTCCAACTCATTTACTTTATGTGGAATGAAAGGTAAATTCAACAGAAGTGGTCATAAGCCTCAAGCTTTTACTAATAACAGTTGATCTTAGTTCTACATACTGTACTCATAGGATAAAACATCAAACTGTGCTTTAAAAATGACAGGATGCTTAATTCATCAAACAAGGGCATTACTGCACTGCAGCAAAGGGAATGCTCATAGCCACATGCACTCTAAGTTTTTCAGCCAAGAGATACAACGGAAACATTAAATGTGAAGGTTGTCTTAGCAAAGTATCTTCTACAGACAAAAACAGAGTAAGACAGAGTACTCACTTAGAATTTTGAAGGCAGCGGTACACAGGAAGGACAACCAAGTACATGATGTGTGTTTCAGATTAAAAACAGAGGTTATAAAACAGAAAACATTTAAGAGCACAGATTTTAATTCCAGCTGTGTTTACAATTGCATGTGACATAGGAGAAATTCAAGCAAAATGCAGATTAATTATTTTTTAAGTTGTCAGCTCATTTTATGTTGACAGTAATTATCCATCTAAGTAGTCATTTTCTTTAAAATCATGGTACTGTGCAATACTGATATTCTGCATCATCTGATTAGCACTTTCCTATCTTTTATAATTAATTTTTTTAAAATCTAATTTTTATGTTTAAGATTAATTTATAGCTCTGTTATAATAGTATGCAGATGTTAGAAAAATGTATATTTTATATTTATATATAATTCATATAATCTAGAATTTTTATTTTTAGCTTGATTTAAAACTTCTGTGATCAGTTGCCTTCTTCAAATACTGAGACAGAGTTGGAGAAAAGGGAGAAGTATATTCAGTTTAGTGCTTAGCTTTTGAAAGTGGTTGCTATCTGTAGTATGTTTCCCCCATACTAAAATGGATGAAAAGGGATCCATGTTTTATAATTGCAATAGTGATTGTTTGAATTGACAAATTAATCACATATTTTAGCTTTAACACACAAATCATGGAGGCTCTTATTCTGAAAGTTTAATTTTAATACAAATTAATAACTGTAAATAAAAAAATGGAATTTAAAATGAGATTAAATATTGGTTATGTGTCATATTTATGCTTTTATCATCAGTCTTCAAAAATGTGTGTACAATCGTGAACAGAATAATTTTTTTTAATAGAAGTCTAATTTGCAGCAGAATTAATTAATCTGTGTTCTGTTTAGCTGAGGTTAAATCTCCCTGCAGTTTGTGTTATCAAGAAACAGGTTTCAGTAAACAAATCTTGTCATCCTTGTGTAGATTTTAGTGGTTTATTTTTGTTATATTTTTAAGCAAAATAAAAATTGCTCTATCACTGCAGTGATTTTATTTTGTTTTCTTCCAAGTTGTCATCATAGGATCATGGGTTGGGAGGGACAATTAAAGGTCATCAAGACCAATCTACTTTCAATGACCAGAGACATCTTCAACTAGATCAGATTGCTCAGAGCCTCATCCAAACTGACCTCAAATGTTACCAGGGATGGGGCATCTGTTACCTCTCTGGCCAAACCTTTCCAATCCTTAACCACACTCATTATCAAAAATGTTTTCCTTTGTCCTGGTTTCAGCTGGGATACAGTTAATTTTCTTCTTTATAGCTGGTACAGTACTGTTTTGAAAACAAGCTAATGGTTTAGTTGTTGAGCAGTGCTTATTCTAAACCAAGGATTTGCCACTTTCCCCTGCTCTGCCAGTGAGCAGGGGCATAAGGCACTGTGAGGGAGCAGTGGCAGGACAGCTGACAAAACCTGGTCAAAGGGATATTCCGTAGCATAGAACATGCTCAGGATATAATCTGGTGAAGTTGTCCAGGAGGGGCTAATTGCTGCTCAGTTATGGGCATTGGTCAGTGGGTGATGAGCAACTGTACTGTCCATCACTTGTTTTTCTTGGTTTTATTCCTCTTTCTCTCTACTTTTCATTAATCTTATTCTTATTCTTCTTATTTTAATTGTTGAAATGTTCTTATCTCAGCCCACAAGTTCTACATTTTTGTGATTCTCCTTCCTACCCCACTGGAGGGAAAATGGGGAAATAAGGTGTGAACAAGTGGCTATCTCTGTGGTACTTAGGTGCCAGCTAGGGTGAAACCACAACTTCCTTATATGTAGCCTAATATGTGATGCACATGGACGGGAAAAACAAATAGGAATCTTCATTCTGAAGGAGGTGGTGCTGAGTTATACTAACAAAAAAGCTGGGCAAAGATTTTGTGTATATTTCAGTTGTTATGCTACATATAAGTTGAGAGAAAATGTAGCAAGAGGTTCAGACAGATCATGACAATAATTTTTTCCATTGTTTCTGGTATTGTCCAGTCAAGCTTCAAGCATATCCAATGATGGATATTTCACAACAAAATCCTGTACATAATCACACAATCCTCTAATCATTCGACTCCCCTCACTGTGATTTTTTTTTCTAATATCCAACTGAAATTTTCCTTGCTGCAAATTCCATTCCTATC
>VXBC01002955.1:355359-486337 GCA_013399945.1 Ploceus nigricollis
TTTTTTTTGTGTGTGTGTGTGCATCTTCCATTGGAATCTGACTCTATTTTCTCCATATTCCCCCTATTCCCTGTTGTGTGGTTGTGGCACCCTACCCTTAAGAAGGGAGTAGCCAAGATAGATAGATGGATTATTGTGCTCAAAAGGAACAACAAAAGTCAAAGGGCCTGCAAAAGCTTGCCCCCTGGGGCGGGGCTTCTACAGTAGTGAAAGGCTGGAACGTTCTAGGCTTCTACAGTAGTGAAAGGCTGAAATGAAATCTGTCGCTGATCTTCAGTTTTTAAGACTAGATAAACCAAAGTCTTTAAGTCCCTCCTTTGGCATCACATGCTTCACCTAATAGTCTTGGTGCCTCTTCTAAGAAAAAAGCCACAATAAATGACTGTCTTGTACTAAGGAACTGGAAATTAGACATATTCACCCTCCTATAACATGCTGAAGTAGTAGAGAATGATCACATCTCTCAACCTGCTGTTGATGCTTTTAGTGTGGAGATGGATGTGTGGTTGGCATTCTTTACCACATGCTTACACTGCTGCTCTGGCTCAGCTTGTCCAGCAAGACCCCACCCTCTAGATCCTTTACTACATATTTAAGTGAATGTGTCTTAAAAATAAAATGGAAGAAAGTAAATTCTCTATTTTAAGTAGAAAAGGAATTTCATTGCTTAAAGCCACTGCTAGCATAACTGTATGAGGACCGGAAATTGCTATACTGCTGAACACAGAACTTATATGACCTTATCTGCAATGACATATGCTCAGCTATTTTATAATCCATGAATGTAACTGAAGTTGTAAAAATTGCAGGAAAAGATAGAAGTATGGACAAAGGAGTGCAAAGAGTCTTAACAGTAGGAGAAATAAGAGACCTGTAAAAGACAGAGAAAAGGATGTTGCTGCTTGCAAGTGCTTGAATTGCAGAGCTTGTCAGGGCATCTTTATGTAATTGTATGTTATATTAATTATCTTTTACCATTAGGTGGTAGTATAATAGCAGATATACTAAAAAAAAAATTTTAATAAATGCATTTACTTTACAGATATATGTTACATAAAATATAAATTATGTTGCTAGTGTTCTTCCTTTCAGACATTGATATTTTACCTACAATGCTAGTAGTAATACCGCCTATATTGGTACATTGTTACAATCTTAACATCCATTCTATTGAAAACATTTTAGAAATTGATAGATGACAGAGCTTCCATAATTCCAAAGTGGTATATATAGGTATTATATGTCTTATAATACCCTGGGTATAAGTGTGTGTATACTGGCTGTACAGTGAGCAGCATTAGGATGTGCAAATCATGAAGACCAGAAAAGAGTACTGGAGTAGAAAAGCTGCAGCAGAAGGTGGATGAGCACATTTTCAATAAATATTCTGATATCATAGGAAAGTCTCTAAAACACTAGTTATAAATCCCTAGCTTATATCTTACCTCCACTGCCTGTTTATATCAATCTTCGTGGAAGACATGGCCCACTAATATTTTCTTTAGAGTGTGATTTAAATTACATAAAGTCTGAATAGAGTGTTTCCAGTTGTGCTTTGGCCTCAGGAGCTAGTAAAAACACCCTTTCTTTATTACTGCATGAAAATAATATAATGACATTGAATTTGTCTTAGTCTAATATTATATTTAACATTCACCTACAACAGAACCACAAATTAGACTGGAGTAATACATTTTTTCCTTTCAAATTTAAGCTTTTGTGCTACTTTTGACTTCAGACTAGATGCAATCTTTTCATTGTAGCATTTTTTGCAAACTCTCCACTCTGTCTTGTGTCTGTAAAATCCTGTAGATTTGAAGTGAGGAGGAGAGTTGTTTATTTTGCTTATCTCTCGTTTATTATGTAAGAGGAAGATGCATTTAAAATGTTCATTCTGTGGCTTAGTTTTATTATCATCTTGGTTATTTATCATCTCAGGTCTGTGAACAAGTCATCTATTCTTAACTCCAGAAGCACTTTTCCTGATTTGTTATAATGTAGGTTTTGATTCTGTTCACATGCTTTTTATACAATTCCATGCTTCCCTGTGGGCTCTTATAACCTGACTACAATTAGTGGATGTTCTGAAACATACCAGTGCAGTTTTGACTTGATTATTGGCACTTCGGTGGTGAATCATTCTCTATAGAAATCTACTTGTCTTGTCTGATTTTATGAAGCAGACCTTGTTTGGTATGCCCTGTTTTTCTAAGACACATGCACACACACCCCCTCCCTCCCTATGCAGTTTGCTCATTTTTTTGCTTTATCAATTCAATTTCTTGTGAAGTAAAGGAGCATATTCTATACACATTCTCATTCTTTTGAAAGTTTTGGGAGTCCTTACATGATTCAAAATATTGTTTTCTGATCCGCAGTATGAATCTAAGATGTGAATCTGAAATTATTATTTCTATGCTGTAATAAAGATGAATCTACATCTTAAGATATTTCTGTTGCAGGAAAATCAGCTGCATCCTGTTCACTGTGTATCTTGAAATATATAGAAGAGTTAGGCTTTCTATGTCTGTAAGAGAAGACTCAGGGAACAAGAAGTTTCTCAGGAATATACTAGCCTTATGTATTAAGTCCATAATGTACAGCCTCACAGAAAATATAAAATAAAAGTAGAACTACCAGACTGAGTTCAGATTTCTAGATGGAATTTACAATCTTTTTGTCATGTGGCATTTTTGGAAAGAATAAAGAAACAAATTAAGAAAAAGCAGAGCAGTTGCTATCATTAGAGGTGCACTACTAAATATTTTTCTGATTAAATAAAAAATGGATGTAATGGAAAATTAAATAATCAAAAAATTTCTCAAAAACTATTACAAGCATAGTTTTTGTTGAACTTCCAGGGAAACTTTGCTTGATAACATACAGTAATAAACTGACAAAGATGGAAATGTATGAAAAATAATGGCACAGTCATAGAGACAAGGTCACGTTGTGTAGCATATTTACATGAGTTTACATAGTTACATCAGCATAATTTTACAGCTGTCCATGCTAATATGTATTTGACTTCCCTGAGGCGTTTTGTTGGTTTTTTTGTTTTCTTGTAATATGGTTGCCCATTATCTATCTCTACTGCTGCTAATCTAAGTATTTTGATTATACCTTAAGTTTTGAAATGGAATGATGCAGTCTTTATTACAAGATGAAATTGGTTGGTTTTAAAATCAAGGAGTTACGTTATTTCAAAATATATTCAGAAATAACACATGCATGCACTTTCAATTTCGGTTCCATATGAACTGATATGTTGCCAGAATTTAACATGATTGATCGGGTATATCTGGTCAGCTTGTCTTCTTTCATCTAGTGTGTTTCCCACCTTGAAAATCTTGAACTAGTTACAATTCCTCAAACACTTCCAACACAAGTATCTGGTATTGTTTCATTAACACTCTTTAAAGTATTGCAGCTTCCTGATTCACAGTTATACTTCATGCTTTCTCAAAAGTATAGCTGTGCTTTGTAAAAGCTACAAAAATTATGCAAACATTTTTATTAGCAAAGTTTGCTGAATGGTATGTTTGTTTACAGAATATTCAAAAACATTCTCCCACCCCACCCCTCATCTTAATCTATTTACTCAAAAGTTGGAAGTATCTGTATGAAAACATTTTATAAGCTGTTAAATATTTATTTTCTTCAAACTCTATGAGTACTGCCTCTCAGTATAGGTTTCACCAATATACTTTCAAAAGATCATTTTATTCAGGCCACATCAGAATTAAATTGTGTTTAGATCCGACTTGCTTACCCACATAATAAACTTTCATATATATTCTTATTTAATTGATCTGACCTTTCATTTCTTCTTTAATAAATTTACCTATGTAACTATCAGTTATGTATATTCTATGTTGCTTTGCAATGTTTGCCCTGCTCCACATAGTAAAGTTAAATTGTTTTCATACAACGAGAATAGACTTTTCCTCTTGGAATTCTATTGTGTCATTTAGAAGATGGTAATATTTGGATAACTTAGAAATTAATATTTCTCTTCCTAAAGGCTAATTTATTGGTAGATCGTGTGCAACAAACCTCTTACTCTCAGATTTCTTCCTGTTTTGTGGCTCTTCTTCTTTCTTTGTCTTTCAGGGTAAAAAAAATAATGATTTACATAGTTTTCTTTTTTATCCATTATCATGTTTAAGCTAGTCAAAATGTGGGGGAGTCTCCTTCTTCAAATAAAAATAAACTCAGAAGATTGTGAAGTATCCTTCCTCCTAGAAATTCAAAAGCCATCTGGATGTGCTCCTGGGCAACCAGCTGTAGGTGGCCCTGCTTGAGCAGGGGTTTATGACAAGAAGAACTCCCAAGGTCCTTCCAACCTTAGTCAATCTCTGATTCTGTTGTCTTTGTAGTTTTTGGATCACTGTTAGGTGACAGGATATCAGGCAGTTTCATCATACCCGCAATCTGTCTTACTGAGTGGTGAAAGAGTAATTATTTTCAGTTTCATATTTAGTTCATATTGATATATGTGTGTTATGATACTTTGTATAATTTTATGTAAAAAGATCATCTGAGAAAAAGCACATTTTTAAATCCAAAATACTAAAAATCTAGACATGTGAAATACAGCTAGTATGTTTTTGACAACACTCTTGATAGAAATTTTGATTGTGATCTGCTGCTAAATATCTTCGGAAACAACTAATCACTCTTAGAGTACAGCACAGGGCATAATCACCAACCTGGCTGTAACAGCTGGGTCAGTCCCCAGCCATAGCTCCTTCAGCCCTATATGGTGTCACTTGGAAAGCAGAGGGATGACCTACACACTGGAATAGACTCTTAAACACATCTGCCTCTGGTTCCTTTTCACTGTTTAAAATACTTGCATTTGGCATATCTTGAATGGTCTTGAATTTAACTTCTAGGCACCTATTTATTAAAATCTTCCAGTTCTAAAGTGCTCTGTGACTTCTGTTTGTTAGTTTGCTTTTCTTTTTTTCTCCCCAACATTGTGAATAGGAGTTCAATATGTTATCTCTTTTTGTCCAATATGTATATCTATTTTAGGAAGTAGTACACATCTTAAACAAGTTGATGCTGAAAATATAGCATAGATGTGATGCTTGGGGAAATGATTGCCAAAGGGAAACTCATCTACTTAGATGAGAAGCACCTCCTGTATTTCCTGTATTTGGAGGAAAAAAGTGTGTTCTAGGAGTTCATTCTTTCTCTATTTTTTTTTTTTTTTTTGATTTTCAGGGGATTATGGTGGTGTCCCTGCACTTTTCCTAGAAAAAAAAATTAATAAATTATTTATTAATACACTGTTTAACTTATAAATATTTTTAAAGCATTGATGCTTGTGTGGTACAGGTTGCAACACTTGTCTTCATTCTCTCTTTACTAGCCCTCGTGGCCACTTATCTTCAAGGGATATCCATACAGAAAACTGGGAGAGAGATTAGATTTTACATAGAATCAGAGACTATTAATTTCTCCTGATAATCTTGATAATTAGGAAAAATTGTGTTAAAACTGAAAATTTCTTTGGTTTCAGGTAAACTTAAGTAATCTTATATTTCAGTTGCTTCTGGTTAGAAAGCATACAGTTCTCTTGTTAAGGACAAGACCCTATATAATATTCAGTTCAGTTTTTTAGAAGTGTTACAGGTAGTGTATTGTGTACTGTTTCTAAACTGATGTCTAAAATCTTTTTCAGTGACCTGTAGTCAAAACTGAAATTTAAATTCTGGACAAGAATAAATATATGTTATCTTCACCCCCACCCCTGCTTTTAAATTCTATTGTGTGTTGTTCTGTTAAGAAAGACAGTAAAACTGCAACCATTTAATAATAAAGTAGAAAGGGAATACAAATAGAAAAATAAAGCATTCAAGAGATAAGAAACAGTCCTGAAAAAAGCCACTGCATTATAAAAAATAAATTATACACAGTGAATTATTACTGTCCATTATGAATTGTTCCAATTCCAAATGCTTTCTTGCAGTTGAGGCAATTCATTACACGAAACCCATGAATTTATATCTCACTTCACAAAACGCTTCATACCAATTTTATTTCACTAAGTTTCCACTGGCCTTTGTAGAATTATTCTCAGTGTACATAAATGTAAATGAGGATACAATCAGGCCTTGGGACTGAGTCTTGGTCTTGTAGAGTGAGCTATCTGCAAACTCAAGAATGCAAGGAGAATAGTAATTATCTATTGTAGCTGCAGTTCTTTAATGTCTCAGGTTTAAATAGGAAAAGATCAAAGAATCATTGCACTATATCCTGATAAATCTGAAGGCACAGCAGTTATTGCAATCTATCAGCATGATCCCAGCTCAGACTCTTCTAGCAGACTAAACAGTGAAAAGTTTGAAAGATTCTCCTGCCCAATCCAGTGACGAGTTTTACACAAAAACCCAATCATTATAAGAAAAAAGCTATTACATAATTTATTTGCTAAAAAAGACTGCGCACGAAGACTTTTTTCCGTATTCTTTGTGTAACACTTAAGACAGTGGGATTCTAATTCTACCTGGAAGCAAAATACCAGTATTAGTATTGCATATTATAAGGGGATGGAACTGGTTCTGTATACTATTGCTATGTGAGTTTATATCTCTAATCTTAAGGATGTTTTTTCCCCCATTTCCTTTAATGCAGATGCTTGATGTGCTTATTATTATTATTTTATTTAAACTTCTTCTCCCTTTTCCTTTGCTATAAGGATTCACACCAGGACAATGCTAGTAATTAAAATATGAGGAACAACCTTTGCCTGGACAGTGTGTAGAGACTCTTGATGATGCAGAACCTGCTTTTTATAAACATAATCCTTGTGTTAGGAGCTCCTTTGCTCATAGCAAAGTGAAAATAAATAGAAACAATTTCCATCTCCATTCATGATCCACTCTTCACTGGTTCATTCTTTTTATTTTCTGGATCTGCTTTCTAAAAATGCCACAGGGTCCAGACAATTTATTTATTCATTTTTCTTTTCTGACTGAATTCCTAGCACCCAATTTCTGTTTTAAATTTTTAATGTCTTTATGTCACTTTGAGAATGCAACATAAATAAAAAAATATATATTTCTTCATGGACTGATACATTCGGAATGTCAACAGCTGTGGCTCATCTTTTTGGTATACATTTCAAGCTTTTATCTCTGGGTCATAGGAGTCAACAAAATGAGGTTAAGTCAGAGCCTGAATACTTATGAGGTTTAGAGAGTATATTTGTGTGACTCTGAAGAGAGATAAATGTGCTATTATGAGAAATAGATGCCAGAATCTGCATTAGTTGCAGATGTTTATGAGCTAACAGAAAAGAAAAAGCTTGAAAATACACTGGCAATCCTTACTTGCAGGAGACTTTATGAAGTCCTATTCAGTACTTTGCATGATATAAAATATTTCTGTATATTATTAATAATAAACTTCTGGATGCCCAATCTAGAAACCTCCTTGGAGGATGTAGGCTTTTTGAAATCAATATATTTGATTGAAAATAAGCAGAATATTTTATTGAAAAGTAAGCAGAAAAGTATCTTGTGGGAACATGAAGTGTGTGTGTTTATGATTTTACATATGTATAATAATTGTATGCACTTGTAAATATTTGGCAGTAAAAAAAGACTGCTCACATGATGAATCTGTCAGCTGGAGCTTCTACAAAGCAATTGGGATGTCATAAAGGCTTGAAATATTATAATTTTTAGTTGTATTCTCTTTAAACACTAAAGTGGCTGTCTTCTAATCTAGAGTTTTTTAACTGTACAAGTTTCCAGCTGACTGTTTTTTGGTGAGTCATCATTCTACATAGGAGAGATGTGCTCAGGAGTGGAATCAAAGTTAGTGATATGATCTGTGGTGAAAATTTGGAAGAATATAGCTTCAACATTAAGAGGAAAGAATCTACCCTATGTTCAAGTGTGTAATTCCTAGTCTTCATTGGAAGAGGTGTGTTTTCTGTAGGCAAGATGAAATCAAAATAAGGCATTAGTAGAGTATTCTACATTTCAAAAGTAGAGATTTTGAAACACATATTTGGAGAGTAACTAAGGTGACAATATTTTCTCTAAAGTAAATTTAATATAGTAAGGTGCCCTGCCTTTGGCAAAGAAATTGTTTTTTGTTAGATGGTTGACTGTCTATTATAAAATCAAATTTATGTGATAACACATTATATTAGTAAAAACCCCAAAAAGAATATTTTAAAGGTATGCGAATAAAAACAAAATAAAGCAAACCCCAAAACAAATCAGCAGTGAATAAGTTTTCTTAGTATCAAGAAACATCTCCATAGTTAAGACTTCTGCTTAGAGTGTATATTCTGTTTATTTTAGCATCTTTCCAAATGAAAAATTCTCTCTGTAATCAATCATTTAAATGTACAGAGAAAGTAATTTCCTCAGATTATGAGAGCTACAGTTTCTAGTTACAAAAAGAGTGCTAAATAACAGTTCACATCCTCTGGCACTGCTCTGTGGGGAGAGTAAGTCACCAGCAGATTTCATTGACACCTCAGTGAGAAACATTGCACTGGCTATGAAGTTTCCCAGATTTCTGTGGGCATTCTTTACAGTAAGTGTAGACTTTTTATTGACAGTCACATCAAATGCATAATGGAAGTGTAAATCTGCAGAGGAAACAAATGAGACAGTTCTTGAAACTCAGTATTACCTAGTCTGGATAAGAAATAAGTACTGGAATTCAGATCTAACTAAAAAAGGAAATTTTCTTCCCTTTTATAGTCCTTTTGTATGTTTACCAATAGTATAATTTCTTCAGCTGCTGATTACCATCAGAAGGGTTTTCCCCCCAGCTTTTCCTGAAAACTCACCTTTTTTTTTTCTGTTCTTTGTTTTTTTCATCTGGCTACATTTGGGGGAAAAAAAACCAAACAAACAAAACCAAAACCAAAAAAAGGAGTGTTGTTCACATAAGTTCACAGGTTAACAATTTCAGAATTTCATTGTGTGAGTTCAGGGTACAAAGGTATACCCCTCAGATGGAAGGGCTGTGATACACAGGAGAGGTAACATTTGTTAACAAGCTGAGGTAACACCTACTGGCTGCTATGTAATGACATGCTGATGAAAAACTTCCTATTTCCTTTGCCTCCTCCTTCCCTCACCACCCTCTTTTCCCCTGGAGACACTGGGTGAACGAACGTGGCACAAGGTGCTGTTGTTCCTACTGTGTGCATGGTTCACCTCCTGCCATGGAGTCTGTTAACTCCTGATCATGACAAGCACAAGTGGAAGCTGGTGAATGACGATACTCAGCACCTGCCCCATCTGCTAGGCAGATGGTTGCACATGTGAATTTATTACTGCACTGATAAAGGACTTGCTCTGTAGGTAGGGAGTTGCAGATGACAAGGTGGGGAAAAGGTGAAGGGACAGCATCTGCATCGACATACCAGTGTTGTTTTAACCTTTGTATTCCTTCCTCTGTAATCCCTCTGGTGCTCCATTTGTATGGTATCTATTTTTAGCATTATGGTATTTTTTACTTTTCTGTCTCCTTTTTTTTCTTCATTTTATCTTCGTGCCCAATAATGCACTTCAGCTTAATGGACTGCTTAAAGCAGAAAAAGCAGTCTCTCCTTGTTTTTACTTTAAATCCTGCCTTTTCATTTGAGGAAGGGAGAAAAACCTGAATATTGAAACTTGCTGGCAGCCATTACATTTTGTCTTACATTCTAAATATGTAGATATTGTTTATGGAGAAAGGAAGGAAGAAAACTTGGCAGAGGGACTCAGGTCATGCCACAGAGAGTAAATGAAGCATTGTTTTTACTCCACGGGACAATCGTTGAGCTGCTGGATCTGCAGCTTTGTGGAACATTGCAAAACAGACACAGTAGGGGGTAAGAAACTAAGCTTTGTACAACTCTAAATGATTTACAGACATGCAAAACTGTAGATGCTCTGCCCATTAATGAGATGTTTGCTATTTAAAATTCCTTCCTTTCACGATGTTATGCTTTTATGCATAGACATCCATGTTTTGTCCTCTTATTTAAAATTTGCCAGCTGAACTAAATCAAGAAACTCATATTTATAGTTCCCATGAAGATTCTAAAGCATAATTAATCTATTATAAAGCCAAATATGAAGAACGCAGTTTTTATGTAGGTTGTTTTTTTGGGTAAGATTTTTCATAAAATTCATTTTCCATTGATTAATTTCTAAAATGCCCCAGGCACTGGGGTTAGTCCTTTATTTTTGTGCTGCCTGATTGAAAAAATTCATCAACCATCATAGTTTGGCTTGCCAGAAAACAGAATATTGTCAAAATACAAAAATCAGATAATATGAGAAATAAACTTGATAAATAGACAGTGATGATTATTTGATAACAACTTCTCTTTGCCTATGCCATGCTCTTCAGTGGTAATATAGCAGTATTTATTTTTTCTCCTGGTATATGAATGTTGGCTATTGGACAGAATAGAACACAATATTTATACACAAAGAGATAAATGCATCCAGAAAATGTTACATCTCATGTCTGAAGAGCAGGGTGTTGTGAATAGAGCATGCTGTGTTGTATGTTTATTTAAAAGGGAAAATTATTCTTGCTCCTATTGATGATGGCATTACAGACTGCTGATGGCAGCATGGAAATTTGTTAGATTGCAGGTCAGTTGTGACCCTCCTTCAAGTAAGCATAACTTCACTGGTCAATCAACCTCTGTGCATGTCAGATTGTGCCAGAATCTGTAGCTGCTAGCTCCAGGCTTACTGATCACATAATTTATGAGAATATTTTGTTTATGCAGAGTTTTGCTTTTCCTGTTCCCCTGTTCTGCACTCTGTAAATCCCTGCCCAGCCTGGCATTTCTGTGGGTGGCTTTTTTTGGGGTTTGTTTGTTTGTTTCAATTTAAAGAGTGAATTTGCAAACGGTAAATTAGTTATCTATCTATTTATCTATCTCTCTATCTCTCTATCTATCAGTATATATACATTTATAAACTATCACTGGAAAAGTGCAGAGTTTTATATATGTAGTAATGTAATGACTCCAACGTGAAATCTGAAATTCTATAGTATTACAATATAGTTTATGAAAGCAACAAAGTTGTTATGGTCCTATGAAAGACAAAGGCTGTTTTATTTATAATTATTTTACAGTTTCCTGGTAAATTAACCATGATAATTGCTTTCTTCTAATTACCAAAAAAAGGAACTGAAGTTTTGTGAAAGGTCCAGTATGCTTCTTTGGTTCTAGATATACTTCAGCATGTGTTTGTCTGGCAGGGTGAATCTATTACACCTGTTATCATACTATTTTAGTATGATAGCTCAATTACAGGATGATTGAGCTATCATACTAAAAATCTGCCAGCAACTTAATATTTGAACTGTTTCATTAAAGCAATATTTTTCTAAGTATTTGGACATGCGTCTGATGATTAATACTTTTCAAATTAGTTTGGGAAAGTTCATTACATTCAGTGATCTTATATGATGAAATACTTCCAATTTAAATTAGGTATCACTGTAGGATATGCTACTCTATTAACAAAAGAAAATTTTTAGCGTTTTGGATGGATCTTTTCAAGGACATCATGCACCTAGAAATACTCACAGAAATGTACATAATATAAATGTGATAGCAATTGTAAGGCAATAGATTTTTCCCCAAGAAAGTAAGATATAAATGGACATATTAGTTAAAGATGTTAATACAGAAACTATATTTCATTTGTTCTTAGCCATAGTGATGTTGAAATTTTAATATAGTTTAAGTATTGCCAGTAAAAATGAAAAGCACTGCAAAATTTGCAAAACCATTTCACATCTGTATGTCTTGAAATTGGAATTTCTCTAAGTGCTGGTTTAATAGACCAAAAAAACCTCAAATCAATAATCCTAAATTAAGTTCTCATTATTGCAAGGTCAAAATGAAAGAAATAGAAGCTTCAGCAAAGGGAATTATGCAGTGTTTATTGAGCTTGTATTAAGTGCTATAAATGTGTTCAATCTCACCTTTTGTCCATGAGAAAAATCTGGTTCTATTACAGTGAGTGGAAAAACCTTTCTTCTCTGTGTTTGCTTTTAAAGATATGGTCTGTGTGGATGGTAAATGGGTTTGACAGAAGTGAAGTAATTCAAGGCCTGTTCACAAGTAGAATTGTTTTACCTTCTTATGAGGAGAAAATACCCCTTCATTTTCTTTATAGAAGGGCATTAAGAAGCTTTAGCATTAATCTACTTGGAGCAAGTTATCCATTCACATAGTCCATTCAGAATGTAAGCATCCATCTGTAAGGACTGTCAGTTCTCACTGAAATATGTTTCATGGCATTAAGTAGGTGGTAGAGAGTTTTGCTTCTTTACAAGCAGGATGATATATCGATTATCTGAAACAAAATTTGCATAGAGGTGAAGGAAAATCATTATTACTTGGTATGGTAAGAGACAGGCAGTATGGAAAAAGCTATTACACAGTATTAGCTGACAATCATTGATTAGTTATAAAGCTGGTCACATCCATGATGATATCACTCTATAATTACTTTTGTAGACAGAGAAAATAACCCAGACATTCCAGGAATATGCAGGCAAATCTTAGTACTTCATACACTGCAGCTGATGGACTACCAATAGGTTTATTATAAATTAAAAGATATTATAGATTTTCTGTGGCAATTAAGTTTTGGCAGCTGACAAAATACGTGGTTCATTCAGGGTCAAACTTAATCCATGTTTCAGTCTATATTCTTTTCCATTAATTTAACTTTAAAATTCTTTGAGGTTTTTGAGTATTTTCTATGTTCATTGAGGGTTGTAGAATGATGTTTTAGTTTTCACATCTGTGGAGTTATGCTTACAGTTATGCTTATCTCTATGCTTATAAATACAGCTATTTCATTACTTCATCTGATGCTGAGTCTGCGTTCCAGATTTTATCCTCAAGCACACAGATGCTTGTGTTCTTACAGGCCAAGCCTAAACTTACTTGAGAATTGATTCACAGGGTTAATTAAGGTAAAAATGAGAAACACTTTATTAATTGTCTTATTACAAATAGAAATAATATGATAACAGAAGCATAAAATTTCTAGATGACTTTCATCTATGACCTAAAAATGTTTTCAAAGCCCTTTTAGGTGGATGAGATAGTCCAAAGTACTCTTGCTCACAATAAAATATTAATATCTAGTTGTAGGATGTGCCTTCCTGTGGCTAAAATTTTCAATATTCTGTTGAATGCAGTAATGTTTGTATGTGATAATCACAATGACTTGAACATGGTTTCAAAATGTCAAGTTGTGGAAACACAACTTGATTGTAGACAGCTCATAAATCTAGTAAAATAATGTTATATTGGTATATAGTGATTGTAAAGTCAAGGAAAATATATCTAAACAAGAAGTAAAATACTTTTCTAATGCAGGTCAATCAACAATTGTGCTTGTTTGGAGATGTACTAATATCTCTGCCACTTGATGTTTAACTCCTGATTCAAGCTCTTTTATTTACAAGAGTAGAAATGCGTTCTTCAGAATTATTTCTCAAATGAAATATCTTTAAGGGTTTAAATTATTATTGTGTTAATCTAGCAAAATTTTTGGTGGGGTTTGGTGGGGTTTGTTTATTTGTTTGTTTAGTAATTTCAAAAACCAAAGCACAAGTTAATCAGAGAATAAAAATGTCAAGGAAGATCTAAAAGCTTTTTTTTTTTTTTTTCCCTGGGGCTAAGAACGCTGTAGAATATTTTTTGTCTCTCACTTTTTATTCCTTGTCCTATGAAAATATTTCCTATTTGTATGTGTGCAGAGAGAGAGAGAGGTGCAAACTTCTATCCCTTCTCTCCTTCTTCTATCTCCTGCTCTCATACATTTCGACTTGATACTGTTCCATTTGAAATTACTCTTGGTAGTGTGAAGAAGTAGTTGGTATGTCAGCATTGAAAATATGTAAAGACTTTTTGTGTGTGTGGGATCTGGACAAGCACTATTTTTGTCCCCAAAGAAGGACTCAGTATAAGCCACCTGCCAAGAATAAATGTTATTTTTTACATGGTTTTATACTACTAAAGAAATACTATCGTAAGTTCATTCTCAGTTTGATTGTCATGGTATCTGAAACAGAGGCTTTGAGACTGATCATGGCTGACAGGGAAAGATATTTCAGACACTGGCATCTCTTTAAAATTCCTGACTTAGAAGTCATAATAGTAGACCCTCACCTACACAATATCAAGCATAATGAGAGCTCCTGATAAGAACAGTGGACTGATCTCTAGTCCAAATTGTGAATATACTCCTGGGAATAAGTCTAACACTGTCTCACTTTAATTAGTAAATGAGAAGCATGTCTTTTCTTTGAATTTATGTTTAAAGTTCTGTAATTCAGACATCAAAAGAAGTAAACCTTTGTTGCTAAATAAATTAAAAATTTGCTGGTACATAGAAATATTTCTATAGACTCTCTTTCATGAGAGTATACAGGGTTAGACATAGTAAATTGTGTGGAATAATTATTTTGAGAAACATAACAAACAACTTGTAGCTGATAAAAGCGCACATTTTTGGTAAGTTTTAGTTATAACTGGAATTGAAATACAATTAATTTCATTTTTTCTTGCAGCAGAATATTTTGTTCTATTGTTTCTGTAGACAATCTTGAAACTTGCAATTTCTTCTTGTGCCTTTATGGAAAAAAAACATCTTACATAAGTAAATAAGTGGTAAAGCACACTTGTGAATTGGTTTAAAAATTATAAATATATAAATATAAATTAACTATATTCTGATTAAAAAAAAAAAAATAGAAACCTTCCAGTAATGATAAAGCATAGCAAAGTCCATCAACTAGAAGCTACATTTGGCCAAGGTGTTGCTTACAATGACTAGCCATTGAAATATATATGTTTAATAGAAGTTTTATTTTAATGACCAACAGTAATTTTGAAAAAAACTTTCTTGCCTTTAAATTAGATGTACTGAAATGCTAAAATGTTATTGGGTATTAAGAGAGAAATTTTGTTATCATTGATGATACATTGATATTTGTGAAGAATATTTCATCTATCAAAACTGTAGGTTAAAAATGTATTTAATTATGTATTACCCTTTTTGGATGTGTTTGCTTAGTAAAAGAACTAGAAAGAATAATTTTTATGAAAAAAATTATGAAGTAGTTTTATAAGTTGCATTACTTTGCAATGCAAAAAAGCATTAATCTGGTTTTGGAGGGGTCAGTGGGGGGCAGTCTGGTGAGTGTTATTGACTTGTGGCGTGTTCTTTATTATTCTGTTTCTGAGAGTAAAAAGTTCTGAATGGGTTATTTTCTGACTCCTTGTGCTCCTGTTACTAGAATGGATGAAGAAGCACAATCTCTCTCCTTGTTTCCAAAGAGTTATTTGAATAGCGTCGGAATACGAAATTACAATGAGTTATAGAAGGATTCTTATCCTGAGCCAGGATCTGATTCATTTCAAGAATCTAAAAATTGATTTGGTTAAGATAGAAAACCAAACCAACTATTTCTTTTGAAACTAAATATAAATTTGAAACTTTCTTGAGCTTAAGGAAAACATATTCTTTTAACTCTATCTTTTTCTTCTCTTCCTGACTTGGATTGCAAGAATAAAATGAAAGAGGTGACATATGAAAAAATATTCCAATGTTGTTTTACAAACAAAACCTTTTCAGAGTGAAATTCAGTGGCATAGAATAGTCCTAATTCAAATGAAATCAAGGAGTTTCTAAACTGTCTTTTTTGCAGAGACTTGATCTTGTGGCCTGGTTGGAGGGAAAATCCTGCCTTCAAAGCACTTCAAATTGTTCTAAATATTTGTCATGCATTAAATTGGCATTGACTGTGCCTTACTCTCCAGCTCCCCAGCCAGCAGATGAGTCTAAAAGGAGTCTCTGTTCCAGTTACTGAACTCACTATTCATTTTTTCTCCAAAATAATTAATGATCTATAGTGTCAGCCTGAGTTAGTCTTCTCCTTTTTCTTCCGTTCTCATTTTCCATTTAGTGCAAATTGTATGAGCTTAACTGTTTTAGATAAACTTTTACTGATGTTGCTGTAAATTTCCTTTTTTCTGCAATCCCTAGTGAACAGAAAGAAAGCTTTTCATATCTGTGTGCACTAAATATAAGGGAGGGTCATACAATTTCATGAAATACCCTGGTGCACCTTCAATTAAAACATGGGGGTAGGTAGAATGAGATATTTTGGCTAGAGTTTAGCTCTTTACCTTTATCTATCTTGTGCAGAGGAAACCCACTGCTCCTGTAATAGGGTACATGAAGTTTCCCAAAAGGTGATCATTACAATCCATTTCCAGTAAAAGAAATTGTGCTTGAATTACTCAGGTTAGGGAGACATAAGATTGAAATGCATATCTCTAGTAAGTGTTCAAAGGCTTGAATGCCTTCTGCAAGGTCATTGTTCAAGGCAACTGTCATGTGCATTTTTTATCATTTTTAAAATACGGTGAAAGCAGATGTTTCATTCTCCCATTATAGCATTTAGAATACTGATGGCACAAGTTGACTTCCTGTTTCTGCCTTTGTGGCTTTAAAATAGTCCTTTAGTCCTTGGGAGCATAACTAGCAGGCTGGGTACAGAGTAGGCTTATAGGGAATAGTGCAATTTCTTCTGGTGCAACCTTACTATATGGCTGAGAATAATTCATGGGATTGAGCACTGGAGCTATATCACATGTCACTGTATCCAGAATTCTTACTGTGAGGGCAAAAAAAAAAAGCCTGTGCTTCAAGCCCAATTTCAATATGTATTTTATTATTTTTCATAAGAACAAGAATATCTTCACTAGTAGCCCATAGAGGCATACATTTACACCCATGAGGGCCGGGGGAGGAAAATAATGACTATTTTTTTATGTAATGCAGAATATGCATCAGGTGGGAATATGAGTAAGTGCACAAACACTAAGTTCAGAATAGAAGACTGGAAAATAGGGTTATGTTTTCAGAAGATGTAACTGAATGTGGTTTTTCAGTGGTATTAATAACCATTGAAAATACTGAATTGTACAGGGAAATGTGCACAGTGCCATCATCACTTTTTTTAGCTGCAGATGTGCTCTGAAAATGCCTTGATTGTGCATTGTTGTTGCTATAGGGAATGTGTGAAATGTATGGATTAAACCTCAGCTAGACTTCCAGCTGTTTATCCTGAGGCCTGTCAGTTTAGGAACAGAAGCGGATCTCAAGATCATGTTGTTCTTGACCACTTGACTATCTACTGACTTAGGCTATCTAAGAGCCAAACCAGAGGCTTTTTAGAGTTTATGATATAAAGCTGAGTATAAAAAATGTAGAAAGACAACTAGAATTTCTCTGTGTGCTTTGTATTTACTTAAATACTCTTAGATCCTGAGAAATGTCCTATCCTGTGTTTAGAATCCTGCTTTTCTGTCCAGAAAGTGCATTTATTTATAGAGGTGATTCAATACCTTTCTACATAGCTTTCAGATGGTTTATTAAAACCTTTAAAGCAGAAAGCACAGAAAATGTCCTAGTAATTGTGTGGCTATTTAGTGTATATGTACAAATGTTAATAGAGTAGATTGAAGAACTTAAAATGCGAAACAAAATTTTCAGCATGTATGCATAAAAAGTTATACCAATTCAAACTTTGTTCCTGTTTTGTTTTTGTCTTTGAAATGTTATTTCAAACCTTGTGATACTTTGATAAACACAGCCTGTCAGACAATTTAGCCAGGAAAAACAAAGTAAGATATTAATATATTTACTCTCTTAATAATGATACCTACTTTGAAAGTGGTCATGAAATGTACCAGTTTTCTAAAACTTAAGAGATCTTTTTAATATCTTTCTGTTGTAATTTCTCTCAAGGTGTTAATATGCAATCATTACCCTTGTGTCTGGACTATGGGATATTAACCTCTTGCAGGAAAATTGTTTCCCTAGAGGGTTTATTTTCGTATTTTGTTTAACTAGCTTTTTACTCATTAGTGTAAGAAAAGGAAACAGATGAATGGAGAATGTGTTGTATTCTGATAAATAGGAAAATTTCTTTTATGAGTAAAAGAAAATGAACACATAAATATATAATCACCGATATTTTTTATTCTTCATGGTGAAAACATTAAGTAAGATAAATTCATAATTTAACCTAATCTAGATATTCTGCATTCCAAATATTTTGTTAGAATGAAATAAAGTTTAAAAAATGTTCTTAGAATAACACTCATAAATTACTTCTTGCTCCAATAAGTGCTCTACGTGTTGAATTGAAAAGATTTCTTTCACAGACTAAGCAGTCCAGTTACTGGGATACCAATGCTTGCCAGATCAAAGCTCAGTCCATGGTAGAGCCAAAAGCTAAAGCAGGGTCTCTGGACTTAATCTTTGCTTCCATAAGAGGAAGAAAAGCAGAAGGCAATTAATTTTTTAAAATATAATTAACAGATATATCACATCTGTGTTTTCTGTTATTATTCATTATGCTGAGTCCCTATAGTGTAGAAAGTTTTAATACAAGTAATCATTTAAGCTAATATTTTGTAGGCAACCAAATATAATCAAACAGGGCATTATCTCAGCAAGTTTCACTGACACTAGTTTCTAGAAAGTCTAATCTTCCCTTTGTTATAGCAACCCAAATTGCCTCAATAATTCTAAGAATGGAGAGAAATGAGCAAAAAGTAATGGAAAGGAAAATTATCTTCTTCTTCATTATACAGGGGCTTTAAATGTACACTAATGACACTTTTTGTGTATGCATTAATATACCCAAATGCAATGATACTGCAAGCTACCTAATGGATCTATACAAAGAATCACTATTGAGACAATTGTTTCTATCTCTTCAATCAAGTGAGATGGGTTTTCAGCAGTTGAAGGTCATATGTGTGTATCAGCATGCTTTATTCTTTATCATGAGATCATACAATAATTCAGATTGAAAGAAACCTCAGGACGTCTCTAGTTCAGCCTATTCCTCAAAGCAGATTCAGCTATGAGGTCAGATGAGGTATTTAGGTCTTTATGTCTCAGACTAAGTCTGGTCTTGAAAACTCTCAAGGACAAAGACTGCATAACTTCTCTGTACAGCCTGCCCCACTGTGTGACTGTCCTTGGGGTCAAGTTTCTTCTTATATCAAGGTGGATTCTGTCTTATTCCAAATTCTGGCCTTTATCTCTTACCCTCCCTCCATGTTTGTGGGCTCTCTGACTCTCATGTTTTCATCACCTCCTCATAAGTACTTGGGGCTGCTGTTAGGCCTCCAAAGCTTCCAGCTTCCTCAGCCTCTCTGCACAGGATAAGCACCCCAAGCTGGAACTCACTCCAGTCTCATATTGAGCAGGAGATCCAAAACTGGACCCCTGACACCAGTCTCACAAGGGCTGAGGAGAGGTGCTAATCACTCCTATGGACCTTCTGGCTGTGCTGCCCTTGGTACAGCCCAAGATGCTCTTGCACTTCACTGCAGCCAGGACATACTGTGGCTTGCCATCCACAAGCACCTGCAAGTCCTCTCATCAGAGCTGCTCCAAAGCTGCTCCACCCCAGCCAATCAAGTCCCAGCCTGTATCAACTCAGGGACTCTTCCTTCGCAGGTTTCACACTTGCATTTCTTTATTTTGATTTTCATATGGTTCCTGCTGGCCCACTCCTCCAGTCTGCCTGCATCCCTCTGAATGGCCGTCCTGCCCTCTGGCATCTAAATTGGTCCCATGGTTTGATTTCATCTGCAAACTTGATAACTGCACACTCCACTCACCTCCTCCAGGTTACTGAAAAAGTGAGAAAATTATTTGAAGTCAAACCTCTACACTTTGTCAAAAATCCTGTTCTGATTATACTCGTTAATCCATTATTACAGTTTTCAAATGGGGAGATGCCAAAATATCTTGCCAATAATGAAAATCACGGTAGATAACAATAGTATTGAGTTTAAAAACCATGACTTAGGCAAGAATGTAAATAAAAAGACTTCAGGTTTCCAGCTGGAAAGTCTAAAAATAATGAATCCACAAAGTGTGTTCTGAAATATTCACTAAACAGGAACTGAAACTCAAATGTCATGAGTTCTAATAGAAGCTGGCAAGCTGCACAGTTTGAAATGCTCTATTTTTTCTTACCTGAATAATGATGTAAAATGCCTTAGGGATGATGATGATGATGATACTTAACATCTCATCTGAATTATATGATATGCAAAACAAGAAAATATATCCTTCAACCCTAAAAGAATTTTGTCCCATGGTGAATACAAAATTGCAATTGAAACTTGTGAATGAGAAATTTTTTCCTGAAGTCAGGAAAATTTCAAACCATCAGTGGGAAAACCAAAAGGAATTAAGAGATGAATATAGAGATTGTTTTATCTAGATGTTAATAGGTAGGAACAGTGGCTTCTGGAGGTCTCGAGTAATAGTGCTTCAAATTTCAGATTTTTAAGGTCTGCCATATGCCTATAAAAAAAAATCCCAGTGGCTTCAAAACCTCTAAATTTGTCCTGTTTAGATCTTTAATCAGACCATACACACAATGTGGAGCACACTGATTTTGAAGATTTCACAGAAGGCTAATTACTAAGAATCTGAATACTGAAGGCTAAGTAATAGTGATTGTGCATGGAATAATGCTAATTAATGATGACAGTAAAGTTCATTATATTGGAAAGTAGATTTGAGTACCATAGGACTTAATCTAAATAGAATGATATAGTGCACCAAACAGTGCAAAACAAAAAATGAATTCCTACTCTGTAAACCAAGTGTTCAGTTTTTATATCTGCATTTTATAGTCCAGTATTGTGATCAGAATTTTTTTGTTTACTCTTTTTACAAAGCAAAAGTAAATTTAATCTCCTTAGTCAGCAAGAAAGAAGACAAAAATCCAGGGAGGTGTGACAATAATATTTGTCAAAGTATATCATTAATATGGCTAATAATTTCATAATTGTAGTTGTTATAATATATAATTAGTAATAAAATTATTTTTAATTTTTCACACCATTAAAAAACAATGTGACAAAATTATTTATGACATCAGGCAACAGTGCTTGGATGATATATCTCCTCAAATTGTATGTCTCTTCTATATTTATTCATTAAGTCATTTCTCTCTGTAGAGATGTTTCCTTATGGATTTTATGAGATGCCCTTACATTATTGATAAACTACAAGCATGTACATGAGTTGCTTTTAATCAGATATGTGGTTTTGGAAATGTTAACCAAACAGGTTTTGTTCTTACACAGAGGCTAGCATTTTTGACTTTGCTTTCAGTTTTCTGGATTGATTTTACCAATATCCTGAATTTAAAAAAAAATACCAAATCGCGCCAATAAATAAAGAAAGCAACCAACAAAAAATAAACTAACAAAATCCTAGAACAGCAACAATAAGAAAGTCTACCTTTATATGGTCATCAATATGAGCAGATTATGCTCTGCCTCACCATTTCCTGTATAGACAAAAGACAAAGGGGACAATAACTGTTGGTGTCATTCCCACTTTATTTAAAAATAACTTTGCTCAAGGATCTAAAAGAAAAAGCAAGCACCAATGCGAACAAAAAACTTACAAACTCTGTTACATAGAACTTGCGGTTCAAGAAATCTCTGGATAATCTGGTTTAGAGCAGTATTGTTTGTGTTGTTTAAAACTGTATAATTATATTTTTTTTCTTTCTCCATCTATGTCATCTAGTCGGTTGAATAAGAAGTAAAAACAAATTTAAAAAAAAACAAGAAACCCCACCAAAATTTGAAATACTGTTACAGAAAGCGCATAAATTCACTCCTCTGTGTTCTTCAGATTTAGAAATGAAACTAAGTTTCATAGGAAAAACTCATCTCTAGACTATGATTTTGTCTTTGGGTTTAAAACAGCAGCTGGCTGAGGGGGCAGCTTTTCTACCTGTAGAAGTACAGGTTGTCAAACATGTTCTGATGAAGAAATAAATATTAATTCTGTAGAAACTTAGACCTCTCTTCTTCCCTGCCCGTACTCAGGATTACAGAACTGAGTAACAGACTTCCTCCTTCACCTGGCAGATCTAAAGTACACATCTCAGAATTATGTCTGAAGGTGTCAGTGTTCACTAAAGGTGAGCAAGTAAACCAGGAATGGTACATGTCTGATCAGGATTCATTTGCTAGTTAGGAAGTGATTGGCAGAGGAAGAGGTATTAAGCACTCAGGCTCAGAGAAACCAGAATGAATGTACAGCCAAGATTACCATCTGTTGAATATGAAATGCTTGGATCAAGACATTATAGATACATTTCCCCAAACAGCAGGGGAAGCAGTCTTTTCTGGAAACACTATCACATCAGAGTAGGGAAGCATTAAGATAGAAGCAAAAAGCTGTTCACTAAATTTTGGAAAGCAAATTACTTTATTGATGCAACTGAACTGTATTTAAATTATGCTGGGTCTGTGAAGGACTTTACAACTTACCTCTAAGTTAATAATTTGGATTACTGACACGTACTGTACAAGCTATTATTATTAATAATTATAATGATAATCATAATTAGAAGAAGAAGTTTTGGGGATCCAATCCCAAGTGGCCTTTGAGCTATGATATGTAATCTTTTAGCCTGAATAAAGCCAGATATTTTTACCATTTTCAAACCTCCCTTTCCTGACCTAGGTGAACTTTGACGAACACTAAAGTAGTGAGTTATTGTATTTCCATATTCAAAGAATTGTTGAAGAAGGTAGAGGGTAGCTCTAACTTATGCAGGTAATTGTATATACAATTACTCTTTTCTACTTGTCTTCTTTATTTGTAAATTGGAATGTAGAAACTAGGACTAGATCTTCATCATCTAAGATTCATCTGTGCAGCCAGCAGCCCACAAAGTATGAGGAGCATTTAGACTTCCAGAAAGATTAAACAATCTATTTTTTTTCAGTTCTTCCTGCCCTGCAGTTTGATTTTTAGTAAAAAAAAAATTTGTTCAGAGACCACTGCCTTTACATTGAAAGCACCACCAAATAACCAGAGAAATGTAAAACTGCTAATGAGGGTGGAGGGTGTGATATACTTTTACTTCTTCAAGGTGTGGTGGGTTGATCTTGGCTGGACACCAGGTGCCCCCCAAACCACTCTACCACTCCCCTTCAAGTTGCACAGGGGAGAGAAAAAAAGATGGTGTTCTAGTTTAGGGCAAATTTGGAAGAGAATTCCTAAAGGGGTTCTTCTAGGAAGCAGATTCAATTGGCCCCTCCCCCCAGTCGGTTCGGGATAAAATATCTCCTTGGAGAAAAGTGGAAAAAACTGTTTNGAAAGCAACTAATGGTTGAGAGAAGGCAGTTTAATCAAGAAAAAGTGCAAGTTTGCATGCACAAAGCAGAGAGGAAAGAAAGTTTATTCTCTACTTCCCTTCAGTGAATGATATTCAGGGAAGCAGGGCTTCAGCACACATAGTGGTTGCTCCAGAAGGCAAACACTGTAAATAATAAACACTCCCTCTTTCCTCCTCCTCCTTCCCTGAGCTTTTATATCTAAGATGTTGTCATATGGTATGGAATATCCCTTTAGTTATGCCTTTGGATCAGCTGGCCTGGCTGTGTCCCCTTCCAGCCCCTTCACGTGGGGGGGAATATTGAGAGACAGCGCTGCTGCTGTGCCCTGCCCAGCAGCACCCAAACCTCTGCTGTGTTAGCAGCACCTTTCCAGCTACCAATGCACAGCACTGTGAGGGTAGTTGTGAGAAAATGAATTCCATCTCAGCCAGACTCAATACACAAGGATTTTGAATATTATGTGATATTTTTCTAAGAAATCTAGGGAATTATGACCATTGAAGCTGGTACAAAGCAGGTTAGAACTGGTTGGAAAATGGTTTTCGGAACAGTTGCTGAAGCTTTAGTGTAATAATCTGGAGAGATTTGTCCCAAATCTGGACTTGGTAAGCAATTTCACGAAAAAGGAGAATGAAAGAAGGCTGTACTATTATTTAATATCTGATAATACCATTCTGAGAGAGATTTGGAATATTTAGAAGAAAAGAAAAGAAACCCCAAAGCAAACAGCAAAACATTTTAAAGGTATGTGTAAGAAGATTAGCTATAAGACATGATGTAATTCTTACACTCTACTTGTATTAGTAGATCAAGTAAGGTGTCATAATTTTTGTGTCATTTTTTTAAAGAAAGTTGTCAAGTGGAAGAGAATTAGAATTAGAGTTCTGAGAAGCTCAGAACACTAAGAAATATAATACAGGAGCAGAAAGTGTATTGGTTTTATTCTAGTCTAGAGAAGTGAGAGATCACTTAAGAGACATGAAAATAGCTTCCAACCATGCAAAACCATAACGGAAAAGAGTCCTAATTTGAAGCATGAGGCATTTACTGTTTATATTGAAAAAAGTACTCCAATTATAAAATTAAGCTAGAACTACATGACTCAGGAAAGTCAAGTAAGCTCCATATTATAGGTTCTAGAAATGAAACCAAACAATTTATATTAAAAGTCCAGCTAGATTGTTTCTTGTAACAAGAACAATGTCCTTTGAAGAGTTTTGAGATTACAGAATATGTATGTATTGATTAAAAAATGCAATTCTTTAAAATTCAAGGTAAACAAAAGTTTTATTTGTACAAAGCTTTAAGGTACTTTTTATCTAAGTGTTGCCAAACATATTTCATGTAAAGCTGTCCACAGATAAAGTGAAAATTACTCTGTTGGGAAGGAAGGAAAATACTTTTCTTGTAAGTTTCAGGAATATTAATAATCCATGACACTGAGCTGAAGAAAAGTCCAACTCTACCTCCTTTCTTTTTTGTTTTCCTTTGTACAATAAACCATGCCCTTCCCCCTTTTCAACTTATGCTTTTTGTACCTGAAGGGGGGGGGGGGTTAGNACTGATTCTATATGGGTTCTTTTTTCTAGAATCTACTCATGCAGTAAAAGTGGATGCTTCCTATGCTGAAAATTTTGGTGAGCTGTACAATCTAGAAGAGCTGCAGAGCTCAAACTGCAGAAAATACCATTCAAAGGCAAAAGCTCTACAGCAGGGTAGTCATGAGGCCATTTATGTCTTTATGTTTAAAGTTAGTTATGGGAAATGTTCTTCATGACACAAAAATATTAATTGCTTGATACTGCAATTAAACAGAGCTGAAACTGTAGCTAAAAGGCAATGTTTCTCATGTTTTAGAACAAAAGTTCTGCAAAAGTTTTATTTTCATGCTTTCTCCAAAATATCAAATCATGTTGTTGCCACAAGGTTGTTTATTTTCATTAGAGATAATGAAAGACTTCAGACTAATCTTAGTTGTAATCCTTTCTCTTTGTAGGATAAATGCTGAAATAATAAAGACTGCAGAATATCAAGATGGTTACTGGTGGGAAAACCTTTTAACTTAGGATCAATAGGAGCTCTTCTACCTTGTTAAAGAAAGAAATCGTTGAATATTAATTGCATATGATACTTGCAGTGTGGCAGGCAGGAGATTAGCTGGGTGGGAGTGGTGGGAAAGCTTGAGCTTGTTCTGAGCGGGCAGAGTGCGTTTCTGCTCTAAGGCAGTCTCAGCATCTGCATCAGTGTGGAGCCATCTCCAGGCTAACACACCTCATTCCTTGGTAAGACTTCTTAGTATGGCTCAGTGCTACATTAGCCCTGCTGTTCAGCTTCCAGTGAATTCAAAACTATTGGCATAGGGAGGCCAAATTTTTCTGTATCACAGAATACAGACACATTTGAAGACAGAAGGTTTGTTTCACTCTAGGTCATCAAATTGTCATGAAAGTCTTCAGATTTTCAAAATGCAAAATTTTGCTGCTGTAATTACTAGCAAATCAACCACTCAACTGATAATGTTTTGAAATATGTCATGATTTATATCTGTATGTACATAAGTTATAATGTTATGACAGCAAGGTTTTGTTTTTATATTGTTGACATATCCCTGTTCAGTTTATATACTATTTGGTATTAAGAGTTTGTAGTATAATTGAAGCCCTTTATTTTATGAACTTAGAAACATCCATAAGGGTGTTCTCTTCTTCTTTAACAAAATTTTGATTATTCATAACCTTTTATTGTTTAAAATAGTTTTACTTCAGTATTGGAAGGGCAGACAGTTGACTGGACATAAAATATTTCCTTTAGGCAAAGGAGATGTGTGTTTGCTTGTTAGCTTTACATGACTATTTGCCGTTACCATTACCACTTACCATTAAATTCACATTGTTAAAGAGCGTGGAGAATGAAGTGAAAAGCCTGGAGCAAAACCTGCATGGTGGCATTTCTAAGCAGTAATTTTTTAAGCTAGTGGGTCATGGGAAGAACACTTACGGCCACTAAACACTAAACATTTTGCTTACTATTGGTATTATCTGTCAGCATTACACTTTAGATTTCAGTTTACAGTTTGCTCTTGATCCAGATCTTTATCTGGAAAATCAAGAAAAAAGTACAACTGGTTTACAGTAATGGAACAGAGGCCTCATTATGCCAGAAGTGTTGCCTGATGACTCTTTGTTGCAGCCATAATTAATAATTTCCTGATTTTATTTTTGTCTGTGCAAAGTTAAAAATAGGGCATTTAAGTCAATAGAGTTGGAATTCATGCCAGTAAAAATGGGAGTAAATTATATCATGAATGCCAGCCTTCCCACCAAAAATTATTTCTTAATGTTTTTTATTTTCTAAGTGTTTTTGTTAACCACATGAATTATACTGCTCCAAATTTCACATTACAGTATGCTAGCTTCTGCATGCAGTGTCAAGCAAAGTGAACATATGTTATTTTGTAAGCAGGAAAGTGATTATACTCTTGAGAGAAGCTTATCAAATGTGATTTGATCTATCAATTTTCACACAGATCCCATGAGCATCAGAAAGAAAAAAAGTTGACGCATTTACTTTATTCATTTTATACACAGTAGTCAAACAGCTTCTCATACTTTCTTCCTCTTGTTAAAATCAGCAGGAAAATAAGTAAAATCTCTTTATATGGAGTATCTATATCTATTACTCATCTCAAAATTTAAAACAACTCCTGTTCTCAAGTCTGTGGCAATTTGGTACTCTCAAAATGTTGGAACTATACAGCTCTTTAGGTCAATAAAGTAAATATTTTTATATGAAATACCAAAAGAAAAGAAATAATCCTGGTTTTTAGAAATTATACTGGTTTCCTGTATTTTATTGACTTGCTCTTGTATTTTATTTGCCTATTTCGGAAATAGTATAGCCTGATCTTTATTTCCCTTTTTTTTTCTACACACCATGCAAAAATTATAGAAAAAGGAACAGTAAAAGAGGCACTTGAAGTGAATAGACCAAAGTTAACCATCTGTGAAGTATCTGGAATATGCTGAAAGGGATGCTTCATAGGGAGTTTAATATGGGCTGTCATTCCATCCCTGCCCTGTGTCAGAAAGGAGGTAGAAATATATACATTATGTAATAGGAATTGTGGTCCCTTCTACAACATTTCTCTTTGTGCCATTCTTAGAACCCAGGACAGAGTAAGAATAAGGAAATGTTAGAACTACATGATGATTATCCATGTGCTGGTCTCCCACTCCTAACAAGGGTCTGCATCATTTAAAGCAGGACTTGCAGATCTGGGAAGAGTCTGCAAACTTGGGCTGGAAAAAAGACAGATGCAATAAAGGACCAGGAATGCTCTCTGAGATAGTAATATGGAAAAGTAACCATTTTTGTTACATATGATGAACTTCAACATTTCTTGGAAATAAGAGTGCTTGGAAGATCAATTTAGAATTTGGGAGCAAAGAGCAGAGGAACTGTATTTCATGCAAGTCATTATTTATTCTTCATGCTCTGCTTTTAACAACGGACCAGTATCACTGGCTTCAGAAGTCAACTGTGCTGGCAAGAAACTGTTTATTCAGGCATTTATGAGTCATGATCTCAAAAAACACTGGAAATCAATAGGCTTCATTGCTTTTTAAGGGAAAAAAAAACAAAATCAGATGTGGATCTGAATTCATTAATATAAGCATAGGTAGATAACTAGGAAATTAATTCCTTTTGAGGGTTCAAGGAAGTGGCTTGGCCAGTGTTATCTTGTTTACCTATATATTCACTCCAAGTCCTCTTTATTATTTTCAGGTGCTCTTCTCCCTAGAACTTGTCTGCCCATTCCTCTGTAGATCACACTGCTGAAATCTGCAGGCATTCATCCAGCCTACAGGTGGATTCTGTTGTATCGGCCACCCCTGTGGATGGTTATATATCTAATATATGAATAAAACAAATCCTCTGAGCATGTATAATATGAATTTTATATATTTTCAGTACATATACTCTTTTACTAAGGCAAATATTTTAACTCATCATTTCAAGTAGATTGACATCCTCACAAATATGTATATATTTTTTTTAAAGGTGAAATAATGTATTTCAGATTTATTTGTACAAATTCTGGTTTGGAGCCTCGATCTTGCTAACAGATGTTATGAAACCATTTGCTACAAAGTATAGAAAAGGGACAGTAAAATTAATGTGAATAAAATCTAATAGGATCTAAAATAAAACACAAGTGAGTGTGATAAAAGAATAATCTGGTATTCAGTCTTATGATGTATACAGTTAGCATTTTGATGAATCAGCTTTTTTTGTATGACTGGACGGATGGGAAATCAATATTTTAGCAGTGATGCACTTATAGCATAAGAATGTTTTTCTATAAGATGCATCTTTATTTTTGTTTCTCCATCCTGCTCCACTTTACTGAAATCTTATTGCTGTGTTATGCATGAGAATTTCCAAATAGTCTCCTTTGGAAGACACAGTAGGAATAAACTGCAAAAGTCACTGTGCAGTACAGATTCTAG
This sequence comes from Ploceus nigricollis, assembly GCA_013399945.1. Lineage (NCBI taxonomy): Eukaryota > Metazoa > Chordata > Aves > Passeriformes > Ploceidae > Ploceus > Ploceus nigricollis. The sequence continues at coordinate 384,142 of VXBC01002955.1, forward strand.
TTCAGCAGCTTGTTTTAAAGAGGTCATGATACATATTATCATGTCACATATACTTACCACTCTTTGCAGACAGCTGTAAATTCAGTCCATTATTCTCTGGATTTGTCATTTTAAGGTAGATATATCAAATCACAATATAAAGCTTCTATAAATTAAGACTACAAGATGATTTTTAATATGATGGAGGGAACGAAGATGTGATAAAAATGTGAAAGAAAAACTGCACTTGTCTGAAATGGTGATTTTTCCTTTTTAACATTTTAAGTTCTGGGTTGCAGTTTTCTGGTTGGGTCAGCATTTGCACCTTCAATTACTTCACCACTTTGCTCCTTTGGTTCTTTTATTGCAATCAATAAAAAGAAAAAAAATGCTTGATTAGAAAGGCAACATACTAAGCTCTGGTGCAGAGTGTGTCAACCTGCCTATGGGACGAGGGTCCCATGGATGGTCTCTGAACTCTACACACTCCCATTGTCTATTTCAAGTATCTGGGAGATTAGGTTTCACTTTTAGTTTGTGTATTGTCTCATATTACAATTTTCAAAATAGCTCATGCCCCAAAGTTAAAGCAGTTGTAACCAAATGCCAAGACAACAGCACTGTAAGAAGACTGATCTGGAAAGGGCTTTAGTTCTCTTCCTTGAAAACTAATATTACAGAAAAGTAAAATTAAATGTTGCACTGAAGTGGAGTTTCCTAAGTAAACCTGAAACTCATTTGAATTCATGCCTTGATTTTTCCCCAGAGTTAAGGAAGAAGTAACAAATAATTTTGATCTGCCCAACTAGCATGGTGTCATACTGATATTTCCACTAGGGTCTCATTGCCAAGTTCTCAAACGGTGTCTGCACTCATCACCAGAGCTTTTGAACTCAGATCATATAATGTGCTTTACATTTCAGTTTAGAGATGCAGCATTTAAGTTTCACAAGTATTTGATCATTTAAATTCACGGTTTCTGAGTATATCTGAATTTCTGTTGCCTTACTGCTGATACTCTAAAGGGAAGAAATTTCAGAATAGTTGTTCCTTCACTGCCTGCTTTTTTCTGCTATTTCAGAGTACTATGCTAGAAAAATCTATGAAAATCAGAGAAAAGCTTCAGAAATGAAGGTGGCATGATGTACTATGAGAAGCTGTACAATTTTCCCTTTTACTTTGCTTAATTAGTATATACTGATATCCAGAAATGTTCAGCAGTTGCACAGGACAGTTAGGTTGGGAATCTGGCATAAAGAGATCTTAATGAAGCACAGATAATGGCAGGTACCAGTTCTTTACTATGTAATTATATTCACAGTGTTACTCAAGCCTGACATGTTTTCATGCACACTCCCTGCATTCACTGCAGAGTGTAGAGAGCAGAACTGGTTCCCTAATGGTGCCATTTGAGTTTTTAAAGGTACAGACATGAGACCTAGATGTCCCTGGGCTTGGGAATTTTATTTTTTAACTTGTTTTTTTCCCCTAACTGAATACTTTCTAATAACACTGGAAAAGCTCTTCCACGTGACATGCTTGGAGTTCTCATACCTGTTTTCCCTCTGTCTTCTATGTGTGAAGCATTTTCTTTTCAGCATTCTTAATGCTCAAAGATATTACTGAGCCACAGGGAGGCAAACCTGCTTTGTTATATAACAAAAAACATGTTACAGGAGTTCGAACAAAAAAACCCCAAATAAGCAAAAAATAACCCCTCTTCTTTTTTAGAGAGATACTTTTAAAAATATATGTATTAAAAAAAGGGTAAGTTAACAGTGACAGATGCAGAAGAAAGAAAAAATTCTGAATGCTGGTAGTTCCCAGTTCCCAATAAGAAAATTTGAATTTACTTAGTATATTAGCAGGGGCATTCTGAATCTCTTCTTACACTGCACTTCAGAGAATATTTCTTGAAATGTTGCTGCAAACCACAATTTTCCTCTCCTAATTTTATTTATTATTTTATTTTATTTTAATTTATTTTATTTTATTTTATTTTGCTGACAGGAAAGGAGATGGGGAAGAGGTGAAAACCTTAAGAGAAGTCCCTGGAGAAGGCAGTGCTCTTTGCTTACCTAGGCTTTTGCTAACGAGAGACAAGGCATTGCCAAAGCAGAACTGGCAACTGCTTGAGACATTAGTCCTTACGATGAAAACAGGATCTATTTTATAGCAACAAATACAAAAACTGTGAAAATCATTAGCTTATTTAATTTTACTTTGTTTTTTCTGAGTGCAGTTGTTATGAATAGCCAATGAGATTCAGTATAGACTTTGCATGTGCTACTCATAAAAAAGAGGATTCATAAAATCATTGACTAGACATTAAAAAGGGTTTTGAATGTTGCAGAAAAAGCTGAGTTTATCCAATAGACAAGAACAGCAGATCAGTTTAATTATTAAAGGTGGGGTAGTTTTGCAATGTTCCTCTGCTTATATCCCCTTACACAGTCTAACAGGAGGCAGCAATGGTGAGACAGAGTGACAGTCAAAGTCCACTGATCAACTTGAATGAATTTTCTACAATTAAAATGCAATGTTGCAAACAAAAAAGAAGCTTCTATTTTGAGAAAGAGGTGATTGAATGCTAAAAGATTTATTATCAAAGGAGAAAAGAAAAACTACAGGGTAGACTAATCTGTAAATAATTTAAGAGACAAACTAAAGTAAAACTCAGCAGGTCTGAGAAACATGCATGTCCTGCTGATACCACAGGAATGACTGACTTTTCTCTAAAGAGAGTTTGGGAGCAATTCAGTTCATTCTAGAGTACAAAGTGGAAAATTAACTTGAGGAAAATGTTGGAACAGGCAACCTTTATTTTCTCCTTTATTTGACAAAATAGAAGATAACAGCTTAAAGATAAATAAATATAGAACCTAGGAGGGAATTATCACTTAGGAAAGGAAGGAAATATCACAAGTATCTGATAAAATTTTCATGTGTAATGATATGCTTGCTTTCGTTGCTTTGTTGCTTAAATGGTTGGGGTTTTGATAAATAGCAGGACAATTAATTAGTATTATTTCTTCTGAAAACTCACATTAAATTCAATAGGAATAAAATGTCTTCAGTATTATTTAAATTTACAACCAGTATATGTCAGGGTTGTATATGTGACTTTGTTTACAGGATATTGATATAAAACTTCTTCTTTCCTTGCTTTTGCTGTGTGTTAACCCCAGCTGGCTGCTGAGCCCCACACAGCCACTCACTCATCTCCCCAGTAGAATGAGGAGAGGATCAGAAGAGGAAACGTGATAAAACTCCAGAGTTGAAATAAATACAGTTCAATAGGTAAAGCAAAGCCTAGCACATCTTTGTGCTATTGTGGTGGTTTTAGCTGGGGTCGAGATAATTTTCTTCATGTAAGAGTAACTCGTATGGGGCTGTTTAGGATTTCTGTGGGAAACAGTTGATAATGATGAAAATTTCCAGCAAAAATCCAAAACAGAGCTACGTGCTAGCTACTGTGAAGAAAATTAACTCTACCCTGGTCTAAAGCAGCACAGCTTTCCATGGGTTTTTTTTAAATTTTTGGTGCTTGTGTTTTTTTCTACTGTTGTTATTTATTCACTTATTTATAGTAAGTGTGTATTTTTTTTAACTTTCTAAAATAACTATCTGGAAGTTGACATTTTTTTACTTATATTTACTTAAATATATGTACCATAACACTAAAAATTTAAAAATGCATTTTCAAATTTTAAATAAACTAATTTATTCGTAGGTAGTGAAAGCGCTAAACAAATTCTCAAAAAAAAGGAAAAAGGAAAATTAATTTTGAATTCAAGATTATATTTGTAATTGATACGAGCAGCAGAAAGAAGGTATGGAAATCTGAAGTCACTCAGTTTCAATGGAACTAACTATGGATTTGGGTCAGCAAGATAGAGAATGTGAAGTTATGCTTGAGGACAATATCCTTCTTTTTTCATTTTCTGTTAATTAAATGACATGTAGAAAAGTAATGTGTAACAGACCTAAAATACTTAATTCTTAACACAATAATTTATTTACCTATGATCCTAGTGTCATAGTGTCGGAATTTATCAGATTAATTTTACTAGCAATTATTGTCTTGAAATTAACGGATCATTCTTTTAGGTCATCAACTACTTACACATATGGCTACATCTGAAAGATTAGGGAAAAAAAGAACCAAACCAAAAGCCTAGTCTTCCCCAGATGTTTCAGTGCTGGCTATCACAAATAAAAGTAATACATTAGCTGTACTGGGGAAAACGTTAAGTCAATTATACTCTTGCAAGATTTATAAGAACTAAAGTGAATTTAAACTTGAATTGTCAAAGGGAATTTTACATGCATTAACCACTCAGCTCCATCCATCCATCCATATATTTAATTATGTACTGAATTTTGAACCACCATCTCCAGAACAGTGTAAAATAAGGGTTTTCCTACACTACTGTTCATAGGCATTGCTCTGAATTACATATGTAAAAAACTCAGCTGATGTCACTGAAAAAAGAACCTAATGTAATATACTTTCATTCCTCTCCTAAGGATGGGTGTTACAGTAAATAGACTTTACCTCATTCTGTTGAATATTCAACCAGTCAAATGCTTGATGTTAAAAGATTGCTTATGCACATCCCAGCATATTTGAAATTATTTTACTTACAAGGATATGCAGAAAAACATAATTTGATAAATAAGGTTGGAATGATGGCATGCTCTGGAATTATGAAAATAATTTTCATCTGCAGTTTACAATCCCAATTTTAAGGCAATATTTTTTCAATATTATCAGTTATGAAATCTTAATGTTACAAAAATATCATCCATTAGTAATGCAAAACATCTTAAAGCACAGTGGAACAAATTTTTTTAACAAAATATTTAGAAATTTAAAGGCTTGTTTCATTTATCTTTAATGATCAAAGTTTTTCCTTCTTGATTCAACCTTCTCATGTGCTGTTTCAGAGATACACGTTCCAAGAACATTTCAAATCTTAGTAAAGAGAATTGAAGTGCAGTCTAAAGCAGATTTTTCAAGTTCAGCCTGTAATATTTTCTCTTTTCCTGGGTTTTTTAATGAGGTAGGCGTGCATCAATTGCATTTGTGAACTCTGTGCACTAAGGCCACAGTGAAATGGTAATTCTGTTAGTAGCATTCTGTTCTGAATAAAATGACATTGATGCAAACATTTCTTGGACTTCGGGGGTTGTTGCAGGATCACATTTGCAGGATGTGTATTTATGTCTGCTTTAAATGAATACCGTGCAATACTGGACAAGAAAGAGTGAGGAGACAGCTGCAATGTAAATATGGAATAAGTGCTTATGTTTTCCTGAAGTTCATATTATTGGTACAGAACTTGAAGACAAGCTAACTGAAGAGGAAATAGGAAATTGTTTAAAGATAAGTTCAGCGTAAAGTGTGAGGCAGTACAATGCAAATTCAATTCATCTTAATCAGAATATTTCATAGAAACACACAGTATTTTAATGGACATATTGATAATAAAATTCATAGTTCAATTCCTAGGCAGAATTTCATCTTATTATAGGTGAAATTCACCCAGCCTGAAATAATTTCCACGTCTGAGACAAAATGTAGATTTGAAACTCTACATTACTACATCCCATGTTAAAAAGATTAAAAAATAAAAAAGAAGGAAATAAAAATTTGGGACAGAAAGGAAACCTCTAGGCCTTTAAGACAGACCAACTTGTTTTGTCTGGAATTCTTGGGACAGAAATTAAAAATTAACAGTAGAAATGTACTGTACCCTTTCAATATGTGTTTCTTGGAGATTTAGCTAAGGAAATTGCTTTCATGTTTTTATTTGTTCTGTATGCTCACAATTACCTATACATGATGAAATTAAGACAAGAATGATTTGGGTTTTTTCTGCAGTAGACAAATGGTGTAGCAATGAAATTCCTGTGTCCAGTTCATTTCACTGATTAAATTTCCTATTCCATTTTTCTCTTTTTCTGTAGATTAGCATTATTTGTGTATAAAAATGCACTACTCTGGATGCTATCTTCCAAAGCATTTTAAGTAGCTACTTACTATGATTTAATTTGAGAGACTCCTGTGCCTAATAAGCTTTCCATTTAAAATCTGAGCTTTGAGCTTTATAAAATCTACGTGGTCTACATGTAAACACTGTGTAAATAGCATCTGAATAAAAGGCAGGGACACACATTAGGAGCTGCCAGAACTGTGTCTGTTGTGGCTGCCCTGGCCGCTGCCGCTCGAGCAGCTGAAGAACAAAAGTACTGATTGACTGCTGCCAACTCAAGCAAAAAATACGCCAGCAAAGAGAAAAGTTAGAAACAAACGCAGAAATAGGTTATAGGAAGTGTGTATCTTTGTTGGTAGAGGGACAAAAGAGAGCCATTTAAAATGTGGTTGTGAAGCATGTTTGCTTGTGATTTTATTTAGTACAGGAGTAGAGAATCCTGTTCTTAGTTTTTGTATCTGTCAGATGATACTACCCCACATGGTTTTAGGGAATCTGATAGAAATATTGTTTGAAAAGGTTTTTTATGTTTATACAACCTAATGCTAAACATTATGACTAAAGTGCAGATTATTTGATGTGCTATAATACAGCTGAAATGTGTTTGTGGCAGGGGGGTTGTTTTGTCTAGAAACTGAAAAAAATGAATATGAGACTACAATGTTCAACATACTGTCTGAAGAACATTTATTTATTTAAATGAGAAAAATAGTTCTTAATTGCTAGTTATGAATTGAAAGCTTTTAATGGCTTTTGCCTCACTATCCAATTTTGTTATTTTCTAGAAAATTGCATTTTGTATTTATTTGATCTAAGCAGCAGATAATGTTTTACTCAGTGAGATAGTAATCAAACATATGTTAATGTCCACCGGTAAAAGTTAGTGTTTTATTTAAACAGGACATTCTAAAGGAAATTTGAATTTAAAAGAAAAAAAGTTAGATTTCTGGGCTTTTTAATGAGGTAGGTATGCATCAATTTTTAGGTATATTATAGTGTCCAGATACCATGCCTTTCATAAATGAACCTCTATAGTAAGTCCATTATACTATTAGTACAGTAACAGTGTAATAAGGCTTTCAGACTAACCAGTGATGAAACTACCACTACCTTTCCTTTTATTATTTGCTCTTTTTTTTTTTTTTTTGTTATTGTTTATTTTTTCACTTGGTAGTAGAGAACAATGGTAGAGATTTAAGAGTTGTTAAAGTCTATTATCTATCATGTAAGCTGCTGTGGTAGCATGGTGTAGCTCAGACACAACAAAGGAGTAAGAAAAATAGAAAAAATTTTGTGCAAGTAAAAGTTGAAGTATTTCAAGAAGGTTTGTGTGATAAAATGGACCATTGAGATGTTGATTTTTCTCAAATGGGAGGAAAGTTTCTGTTTTAAGGGGAAAAAAAGTGTTCTAAAGACCTTGAGTACTTTTGGAAATAGAACAGCAGCCAACAATGTTGTCTTTGTCTGTTTACGAATACTTTTTAAAGCATGGAAAACTGCACCAAGGTCTCAAAATTACTTTCCAGGTTTGAGCTTTCTATTAACCTATAGAAATACATTACAACTGATTTTTTTTCAGCAATGATAACTTTTTAGAAGAGCAGAGCTTCTTCATTAAGTAAGAAAGAGGAAAGGGGAAAGGTAATGTGACAGGTATATTTCTATGATAAGACAGGTTTTTCTACTTTTGTATGTTTCTGGTACACATAGACAGAACAAGCTCCTCCGAAGAGCAAGAGAAAGGGTAATTATAACAGTTCTGCAGAGGGATTTAATAAACTCAACATTTCTTGGAGTCTACACTGTATTATTTTCTCGAAGACATAATTTTTATCTTGCTTCTGGGACAGGGAAAAGCTTCAATTCATGCATTCAAGGAACTATCTGGAAGATCACAGTGGCACCTTCTGGACAGAGAAACTGAGTCTAAGTATTTTTACAAATATTTTCTTTATTGGATTTATTTGTATCCAATACTGACATTACAGTGCCTGTAAGTAATTGAATTAGTGATGTTTATGGAGGTTTAAATGTATATCCTGACTGATAGCACTAAATTCCCTGACGGAATTTGAAGGGTTAAAGTCATCAAACTCCTGATGTAATTTGTCTAGCAGATTGATGGGAAATATTAAATGAATATCAGTTTAGTCAGACGTCTTCTAATGCTCCTGCAACTCATGTTCAATCACACTGGTGAGTGAGATGTTGATTATTGTTGAGAATCTAGTGATGAGCTGAAGAAGGTAAATCACTGGAACAGGGGAACAATTGCTTTTCATGAGCCATCATGATAGATGCAGATCTCTCAGAGCCTTTCAAAATGTCTAGCAAGCAGCAGGGTATTGGTTCACAAAAGAAGAAGTTGACCAATCAAATGTTTTGCTTTCATTGTGCTACTTTTAGAGCATGTTAACAAATGAATGACAGCATTTATTTGCTCATAGCTTTCACATTGTGGAAAAATATGCAAGAGTTTCATTTGTGCAATTATCAAAATAACGGACTTGAAATTCAGCTAGAAAAAAATTGTCAAGTCTTCCTGCTCAAGCTGACAGCTCTCTAATCAGTTGTCATCTTATATTTACTTTAACTGACTTTATTGCAGAATATTGAATATTTTGCAGGGAGAGATGATAGCTACGAGCTTCATGCTATTAATCTCTTGAGAACAAGGTGATAATAAGCTAAACTTCAGTCTTTTGAGGGGCAAAGATTTTATTAATAAATTCAGCTGAATTTTAACCATCTTTTTTTTTTGAAATGTTATTGAAGGCATCATACCAGTTAATTAATTGAAATAAGTACTTGATATTGAGCCCTAGAGAAAATGTTGGTAATTATTGCAGCTCAAAATTTAGTATTTGCTTTACAGTTTAATTAACAGCATTATGATTCGTGTCATAGAGCAGCTCTAGACCTTGCCATTTTCAAATTAAAAACCTTAGCACTGTTTTGACAGTTTTGGTGCCAGACAAAACCTTTTTGACTGGTTTGTTAAGGTAAATGGGAGAGTTTCAAGGTCATCTGTTTTTGGCTCTGGCAGTGGGGTATACACAAATGTGCCTAAGAATCAGTTTCATGAAGTTAATCTCTTGCATCTATCTTACTCTGTGTTTTGAATCACAAAGTTACCTGTGAATCTAAGCTGAGATTCACAGTTACAAAACCATTTCATCTGGAAATCTGTGCTCTGGTGACATCCAGATATCAGGCAAAAAAGAGCAGTTAAGTTCTAAATGCTCCCTTCCCTAAACAACAGGGAAGTTGTTTATGAGCGCTCAATTTTGAACACAGGCATAATGACTTGAAATACCAGCTGCATAACTAAGAAATAAAGTCAAAAATGCAATTCAGGTCTCTATTCAGGAATAGGAGTTCTGTACCTAGATTAAGATAAGACACCACGTTTTGTCAGTGCAACTTTCTTCTAAATTACTCTTGCTGACCATTGTAAATCAGAAAATTTTCTATGCAACATTTCATTTTGTTTTGAATCTGGGACAATAACACCAAAATCTTGCAGATGATCTGTACTGAAGGTCATGGCAGGGGATATGATACAGAAATGTAATAATGTAAACTGTCATAAATGTTTTTGTTTCCTGCAATGTGCTGACACATCTTTACGGAAATAAAAGGTGCTATTTAACTTTGTTGTGCATAGCAGAGCTCAGAAGACATGTACTTTCAGAACAAGTGAAATAGTTTCCAAAGTGAGGTACTATAACTTTTTATAGAAAAAGAAATCTGAAAATGTCTGTTTTGTTTGACACTATTTTCTCCCCATCTTAACATTTCTAAACAAGTTGTTTTCTGCATATGGCAAAGAAAGTGTTGTTCTTTTTACTTCTACTGTCAACATTATTTATTTCTCACTATTTAAAATATGGGAAATTCAAAATATGTCTCTTAGAGAATGATAATTTTCACAAATTTCATTTGGTCAATAAAAGACTATTTTCATTAACATAAGATTGTGAAGTTAATAATAGTGAGAAATTAATTTCAGAAGTCATTTTGAAAAGCTGTTTTCCAGACACTCTTTACCTAGAAAAGTGTTGTGTATGTGATAGTTGCAAGCTGTGAGGTGATAAGATATTCTGCATTTCTGGATGTATGACACAGAATTCTTCTGATGTTTGTAGCCTTTAAAATAAATTGTTTCAGTTCTTTTAGAATTGCTTCCTGCAGAGAAGAACCTCATAATTAGAAACAAAGTAGGATAGAAATGCAGTGCAAGTTCTTTGATGTGTTGGTTACCTGATAGATTTTTTTGAGATAGGATGAACTATAGCTATTGATAATACTTCTCTTTTTAAGCCAGATCTGCAGAACTACCTAGAGTTAGCTTGCTTTTAATTTCATTTGATGAACAACAGAATATTAAGCATGAAGCAGGTAATTATAGTATTCAGACTGAGTCAGGTTTACTGACTGGAATGCCTATTCAAAACACTACAAAAATTTCATTATAATTGCTTATCTTCTGTTTGGGTTGAGTTCCTTTCAAATCTAATGATTTCTTCTTTTTTTCTTTCCTTCACTTTTTTTTTTCTTTTTTTTTTTTTTAAGGTATGCATACTTTATAAACAGAAATGCCTCTTCCATGTTATTCTTAGCCTTCTTTTGCTGTCTTTTCAAAAAATCCCAACAAATAATATCCCCCAATCCAAATAATGCCTGAAAATATCCTAGAAGACCAGAAAAACATTCAAGGTAGGATAGCATGTGTAGTACACAGTTTGTATTTCACTTTCATAACAGGCAGAGAGGATTGGTGAAAATCAGTCTTAAGTACTTAAAAGTTTTCCCATCCTGTAAAATTTGGTTTTGCTCTTTCCCATCTGCAATCTCATATTATACAGTGCTCTTCTAGAGCCTGTCTGTTTTGTTCCACCCCCATGTAGGCATATATAATGTGCCATTGGTGTTTCATAGGATGAAACATATTATTTGTAAAATGGTAATGGTATATCACAGCAGACACCTGTCTTACAAATTAATTTTTCCTAAAAATTATATGCTATGTGCAACAGTGCTTCGTGACTAAGGGTTAGATCAAGCTTCTACTACACTTATCCTTTTGAATCCTATATTAGCATTGACAAATTAATCACTGCAGTTTTAAAGCAAAAGCTTTGTTAGTAAGACCAGAATTTTTTTTTTTCATCACACTATGTTTGTGGATTACTGAACTTTTACGTATGTCACCCTTAAGTAAAGCAAAGCTGGTATGGCTACATAAGTAGCTTCAGTTTCATTTTTTGGTGCTATTTCTTTACAAATACATGCTTGTTGATTTCATAAGATCCCTTTGTTTATATTTTTGTTTGATAACCTTCTTGGTTGAGTCTTGCAGGGTAAATAACACAGCAAGAGATTCCAAAATAATAATATTCTCTATAACCTTATTTTACTAGAACACTATGTAACAAGCTAACAATTTTTTTACTGTTCTTAATAGTGAAAAAACAATATTATGAGCTAGACAGAATATGAAAATCTGAAATATGTATTTTGTCAGTTCTCTTTAATATCCTTTTGTCCCACATTATGTAGTCAAGCAACCTTCCGTAGATTCCTATGTGGAATAAACTCTATAGTCTCCTTGAAGTCTCATTCTGTCACCTATAAATTTAGAGGCAGGGGCAGAGATTCCCCTCTGAGCCATAGAAAATTCTCTCAGTTAAACAAGTTTAGTTACTCTTGAGAATCGAACAATCTTTCATTTTCCTCAAAGGAGTTCCACTTAACCTAAAACTCTTCAGTCAGAAAAACACACACACTGCTGCTGAGCAGCTTTGCTCAGCAGCTTTACACTTTTGAGCTGAAAAATACATTATGCAGTAATTATATGACAGGCTACAAACACATCTTTAAATTGTATTTTCTATCATGCTGTTTTATTATCTCTGTCCATGTAAATTTAATAGATGAGATGGAATGAAATATAGCAAAAATTTTGGTACCATCTTTAATGTACCTGTTATCTTTTTGGAGAAAAATTGTCTATGCTTTGGATATGCTGCTGATGTCGGTGTCTTAGAAAAAGGTTTAAAATTGCATAAATCTTCATCTGCTTTATAATAGTTAAGATGCAAAACATATAATCTCGAGAGACCTTATCTCATCTTTCTGTTCCACTGAAATTTTCAGTTGCTATCCTTGGAATAGATCTGGATCATACTTTACATTAATTTCAGATGTTGGCATGCCACCAGCTTTAGTTGTTTAGAATTTGCACTTCTCATTGATGACAGAAATATTTGATTCAAAGAATAGCAGAGCAGTATGAAGTTAGTCTCTGAATTAACAAAATATTTATGCTTTTTAGAAATTTAAATGAAGCTGGATTGACTGAACTTCTAAATCCTAGGTACTAGTGATGTAATGCATCTTGTGAAAGCTATGCCTTAGCTGTGTATTATTTCTCCCTGAAAGACAAATTGTGTAAAACTAAATCAAAGATAAATTCTCATACATGTTTATAATTCCCTTGGCAAATTTGTGTAGCTGAGATCTTTAAAACAATTTTAAATTTTCTAAGAGAGTTTTCTAAATACAGATTATTGTAGAAATCTGTATAAATTTTGTTTTGCAGAACAAGAGATCTCTGCAGCTAGACAAATTTTCATAGACCAAAGCATAATAAATGAATCTAACAAATGAGAAATTAAATTATACTTTGCTTAGTAGGGAAAATTTATTCCAAATTTGATCTTCCTTTTCCACCTATTCTACCTCTTAAAATTTGAAATCTAAGATATGTCTGTAAATCTTAATTCAGATTAAGATCTCTCTATGAATAAAATGATTGTAAATTAACCAGAAGAATTCTTCTCTTATAGCATGATGACATTAATAAATATCATAATAAATTGCTATTTTGTTATTGCAGAAAAAGATGTTATTATATGCAAACAGTTTCAGTGAGAGGCAAGATATTTCTCTATAGAGTTCCAAACAGATGTGGTATGCAATGTATTAGGTCCATAGAATCATTTAGTGACGGACAAAAATGTCCTAATCTCTTAAGATTAAATTATATGGCACCTATTCAATGACTTTTAATCTTGTGGGCTTGGAAGATGCTATCAGTTAGAAAAACAAAGAAACTTGCTTTTTTGATCTTTCCTTAAATACAGTGTCCAGCATTTTATATGGAAGAAAACCAAATAGATAAAGCCATTCCATTAAATTACTTTGGTACAGATTTACACATTTACTTATGGACTTAATTTTAAACAGGAAAAAGAGTTGGACAAATATTTTCTGTCTAGTGACAATTATTTAGATGGTACTTGCACTCTGCTAATGTTATCTGTAGAGATACAGGGATATGTGTGCTTGAGTCAACAAATCCAGGGAGGGAAAAAGGCATTCATATTGAGTACCGAAGTTTGCCAAGGATGAGATAACAGATTTTGTCCAGGAATGATTGACATGAGAAATATAAGCGTAGAAAATAAATGTAAAATTCAACCTATTAAGTCAGATTCCTTAAATGAAAATGAGGAAGATCTGTCTCTCACGGACATTTCTTGAAGCATGAAAATTGTTTAAAGGGCATCCTAATTTATCCAGATCACAAGGCTATCTGTGATGGCAGGAAAAGATTTTTTCTTGAAATGGATGCCTTATTCTCTTTCTCCCAGTAGCTGTTCAGAGCTTTGTCTATTTATATTCATTATTCTTGCTGTAAGAACAGTGCTGGTTTTCATTATTTCATTGGCATGAGAAGTCCTGATTCAATTTTGCTGTCAATTTTGACCTCTTTCTGTACCTCCTCTACTATCAGTGACTAAAAGCATCAGTAAATAGAAACAGAGAAAACTCCACAAAATACTTTTGCGGCAGAACAAAATAATTATAACAACACTCAAGATATATGTAATTGCAGTTCACTTGTCTGGTAGGGTAAAGCATGCCCTGAGAATTTGTTCAGTTGGTTTTTGCACTGTTACACATATAGCAAGTTTTCACACACCTAGCAGGAAAGAGATCTGAGAGTATACATAAATAGTCTAATAAAAAATAGGAGTCTCAAAATACCTTCACAGGAAGAGCAGAATAAAATCAATGTTAATTTTAATGCTGAAAAAGTATTTTTTGTCAAAGTATTTTGAGAGCACATTAGTTTTTCCATTTGATTTCTATCTGTATCACTTGAAAATGAACAGATAATTTTCAAATTTAACTAGGTAGGCACTCATCTCTGATTTAAAATAGAAAATATATATATATATATATATCAAATGATCTTACCAATTCATTTAAGTTAATTATCTTGAAATGTAACTTTAATAAAGTAATTACTGGTGTCCACCACTGTGGACTGTGGGTTTATCTGCTGTGCTTAGTCTAGACCTAATTTAATGGATCACTATCAGAAATGCTTTGTTTACAAAAGGGTATGAAATATGCTCATCAGCCCTCTCTGTTGCTCATTCCTGTACAAGGTCCATGAAATACCCAAATGTGATGTGCAGTTACTGGTAGGACTTCATTCAGCTCTGGTAGGAGCATGTCATACTCTTTGAATAATTCTGGAATAATTCCCTCATCTGACAGTAAATGTGGCTCAGGTGATATTTCTTTGCCTGAAGTTGCAGCTTCATAGTAGACACAAGAAGAAAACAATTGTACCAGCCAATATGGAATCTATTACATGAATAAATTAGCTATACTTCAATGCACAATGCTTTACATTGACAAGAACCACGATCCTAACTGACGCCTCTATTATGATCTCAGAGAGAAGCCAGAGACTAAAATACTGCAGAGAGAACCATTTTCTACTAAATATTTTTCTGTCAGGAAACCATATTCAGAATGGCCCAAAAGGAAAAGGCCTGTATAAAGTATGCACCATATGGCCTAGCTATGGTACATTGTGGGGGCAATAGTGGGAAATAACCATTTAATAAAAGTAAATTTACAGTTTATTAAAAATTTGTCTGAAATAATAATTGCCAAAATACCACACTAATTTATTGGCTTTAACAATAGTTGCCCTGCAAGTCAAATGAAATCGACAGATTTCTTTTTTTTTTATCTTCCATTTCTTTATGTTCTGTCCAGCTCTTATATTTGACCCTTTAACCACTGGTGTTTAGTGTCTTCTTTGGTTTTTCAAGATAGTCCAGCAGCTGCTAACTGATTATGACAACTCAAATTAATATTGGGTAGATTAGTAGGCTGTGGATTTAAACTGGGAATAATCAAGAGGATTATTTTTTATTTTCCTCACCTCCAGTCAATACATTTAAAACACTATTTTTTTTTCCGGTTGTATACGTACTCTTAAAAATAAGATAATTTAACCTCACTGTTAATATGTTTTGCTTGGCTAAGTTTTATGCTATCCTAACAGTTATAATTAAGGTTTTTTTCCTACCTATTGTCAAGAATTTAGTCATGCATTGCCAGTGAAGCAAGCCTAACATTGTCATTTTTACTGAAGTCTGAGTGAAAGCATTAATTAATAATTTAAAAAATTTCTTGATATTCAAATGAATGGAACAGGTTGGAAAATATCTCATTTATTCTGGAAAAAGTAGATACTAACTCTGAAGCAGTAGCTCAAAGTATATATACTGCATATATTAAGAAATCTGGAGATGTCACAAGCAGAGGAACAATGAAATATTTCCTGAGATTTACATTTTATGGGTATTGTAAATGCTTTGGCAACCACATTAAACAAAAGTATACTGACTAATTTTAGTATTGTGATGCACAAACATAAGAGGAGATTAATTGCAATATTAAACATTCTTAAAACAATCATAGAATTGATTTACTAAAAAAGTACTTTCACTGCAGTTACTTCTGACAAAAATTATTCTATTTTTACTTTTGGGCTGGGAAATATTTACAAAATTCAGAGGAATATCTCAGAAAATCTGTTGCAGAGTATGCTCAACTCAGCTAAATGACTTAGGAAATTTGAAGACACTGTTACCTAGCCAACTAAACCCCAGTATCTGCATCACAGGGATGAGAGATAGCTCCTGACTGATATGCTTAGATACCCCTGTTCTAGTCCAGCCTTGCCTTTAACATTCATCAATCCACAGTTCTATTTATAAAGTAAAAGCTGTACTTCTTTACCACCTACAACTGTTGAATAATTATGGTCAAATAGCTATGATACACACTGCAGTCTCTGTTAGATTCTACCTCTCACAAGAAGGATTGACAGTACTGTTTCTGACAGGCTTAGACTTTGCAAGTAACACTTGATTGTTTTTCCTCTGTTTTGTTTCATTCAAACTGCTTCTATACTTGTTAGGAAAAAAAATATCATTATCCTGTTTCATTCCATACTGAGATAAGCAGTGATACTCTAACCCCTTTTCATATAGCATTCCTATGATTCATGTGTAGGATTACAGTCTTTTGGCTATATATGCTCAAGTGGAATTAGTGCTGTGCTTAATACTTAATTACTAATGGACTGTAACCCAGATGAATCTGTCATAAATATGGAAAAATTCTGAGCTGATGTTTGCAATTAATTCACTGTAATCTGCAGACACAGCTGAAAAATCAATAAAAAAATTAATGGAAAAAATCCCTTTGAGCAGGACATAAATCACACTGAGAACACTGAGAGGTTCATTATCTTTCTGTATTTGTCTCTTCATTTTTTGAGGTGTAAAGACTTTTCCACATACTTACTATAAAAGCGACATCAACAGCAAAAAACCTAACTCCCAAAACTCCCTCTTGCCTGCAAAATCTCAATAAGAAAACATCAGTACTTATAACAGAAGTACAAATTTAGGGGAATTAATTTTTTGAGGTATTAAAAACACCTATAGGGTAATGCAATCATCAGTCACAGCTAGCACAGCTTCATAAGGGCAAAGTCCTTCTTGTAAAACTTAATTTGCTTTTACAAAAATAAAACCTAGTTGATCAAGGGAGGCAGTTGGTGTAATCTATTTGGATTTCAGTAAAGCTTTTCATACTGTCTCTCACAGTGCCCTCCTGGACAAAAGATCCGGCACACAGCTGGATAAACACATCATGGGATGGGTAAGCAGCTGGCTCACAGGTCAGGCTCAAAGGCTGAATTACAGTGAATAGGGTGACATCAGAGTGGTGACCTGTCACTGGTGGAGTTCCACAGGGCTCCATCCTCAGCCCTAAGCTCCTCCTAACATCATCATAAAGGACTTGGACACAGGACTGGAAGGGACTGAGCAAGTTTGCAGATCATGCAAAGCTGGGAGGAGCTGTTGACTCCCTCAAATGCAGGGAGGCCCTGCAGAGAGACCTCAACAAATCAGAGTGCTGAGCAATCACCAACCACATGAAGTTCAGAAAGGGAAAGTGCTAGATTCTGCACCTGGGGTGGGGCAACCCTGTACTGACAGACTGGGGAATGAGATGGCGGAAAACAGTGCCATGGAAAGGGACCTGGAGGTCCTGGTCAATGAAAAGTTGAATGTATGTCCTGGCAACCAGGAGAGCCAAGCATGTCCTGGGTGCATCAGGCACAGCATCACCAGCCGGGCAAGGGACGGGACTGTCCTGCTCTGCTCTGCACTGGGGCAGCCTCACCTTGAATATTGTGTGCAGGTTTGAGTGCCACAGTATAAGAAAGATATAAAGCTACTAGACACCATCCAAAAGAGGGCCATGAAGATGGTGAAGGGTCTAGAGGTCTAGATGGTGAAGACACCATACAACGAGCCACTGAGGTCACTTGGTCTGTTCAGCCTGGAGGAGACTGAGGGGAGACCTCAAAGCAGTCTACAACTTCCTTATGAGGGGAAGTGAAGGAGCAGGCACTGATCCCTTTTCTGTGATGATCAGTGACAGGACCAGAGGGAGTGACCTGAAGCTGTGTCACGGGACATTTAGGTTGGATATGAGAAAAAGGTCTTCACCCAAAGGGTGTTTGAGCACCAGAATAGGCTCCCCAGGGAAGTGGTCATGGTCCTAAACCTCCCAGAGTTCAAGAAATGTTTATACAATGTTTTCAGCACCTAGTGTGGCTGTTGAGGCTGTTCTATGCAGGGTCAGAAGTTGGACTTCAGTGATCCCTGTGGATTCCTTCCAACTCAGAATATTCTATTATCCTACTATTCTATAGTTCTATGAAAGAGGAAGCTCATGCCACTGACATGGAGTAAAAGACAAAACTCTGTAACTAAATAATTTTCTTTCCCAGTGGCAAGTGGAAGTAGTATCATTTATGACTGAGTTTTATGCTTTTATTTCTGTTATTCTTCATAATTAATGAGGATGAGCAATATATTTTATAAAATTTCTTCTGAAGTATACTTACACAGATAGGAAAAATGTGAATTAATACAATAATGTTTTTTATTTCTGTTTTTAACATTCATTTCAGTCTTTTGTTATGTAGAATTTCTGTTAAAGACGTGAAAAGGCATTCTTTGTACTTTTCAATTCACTGCATTGAATTAAATTTGGTTCTAATCCAGATCTTCTAATATCATTAAGTAAAATTACAAATTTATATGTGCATTTATGAGAGAAACATGTATGACATGAATAGATAAGTATATATTTTTTTCCATTGTTTGGGATAAGGTTCCCTTCACATGACCCAAAAGGTTCAATGGATACTGCACACAACTGCTATATTTCTTCTTAAAATATGACTTTCTCTTGACAGCTGCTAAAAAGGCAAGTAGTCACAAGTTATTTCTTCCTGCTTCACGCTGAGCTCTACATTCTTTAGCTAATCATTTGCATGTAGGGCATAGATAACTTTGTTCTTTCCCCCATTTGAAAATAACATAATATAAATTAAGAGAGCTTCAGCTCATTTTACACTTACAAGTTTAACCTTTGAGAGTCTATGACTTGTAACAAAATATACTTTATATGGGTCACACAGAAAACCTCTGGAAACCCGAGTAATTCCCTTTTTATGAAAGCAGTACTACTATTTAATACCGGTTACTATTCAATATTTTATTTTGTGTATGCAGGTATAAAATATGATCCAGAATCCAGTAATGTTTTGCTGCACAAAGTGGAACATTATGAAGCATTTCATTTTCACAAATGCAGTGGTACTATCAACATAATCAGTTCAAGTTACTATTTCATGTGTCAGAATAATTCTGTAAGAAGTAGCTCACTGAAAGATATGAAAGAAAGAAATCAGTATGAAAGAAAGAAATCAGTATTTTCCCTTAAAACCAGTTCTTAAATATAGAAGCCTTGAAACAGAAGCCTCAAAATTTAGTTTGAGTTCTTGTTAACAAGCACAAGTGGTTCAGTTTTTCTGTTTGTTTATTGATTTTATTCCTGCCACTACTTGTGACAATTAACTGGCCATGTGCTTAGTGGGGTTTTATCTTTTAAATCAACATTTGAAGCTAAACCTTAGCCATATATAATGCACTTTTATATTGCTTCAACAAATATCAGTCTTAAAAAAGAGCTTGAACCTCCATGTCACTTACTTTTTCTATGTATTCAACTTTCATTATCAGTTCTGTATATCTTTGAAGATATTTGTGAGATATCCATGAGACCAAATGACACCTATTGGGTGTCGTGTCTTTTAGCTGGGCCCATGTCTTTTAGTTTCTAAATGAAAGCAATTAGCATCCCTTATAAAATATTATTTGGAATATCTCCAAAAATAAGTTATCTGTTGAATGAGGTAGGCATAAATTGAAGGGAGATGAGGGAAAGCCACGGTGTTTTTGTCTTCTGTGGCAAGAGCACTTGTTTTCCTGCCTGGTGCCCATTCCTGATGTGAAAATACTTTATTAAATCCTTATCAACAGGAAATAAAATAAAAGAGAGGAACAGCTGAGGTGAGCTAATAATGACTGCTAGCTACCTGATTCCCTTAGAGCTCCTGCAGTCCCATCACTTTGGCAGGAGTATCAAGGAAGTTATGGTGACTTTTGAGCCTCGATTCAGATTTTCTTAAGTCATCTGTAGGAGAGCTGACATTCTAATTGTTCCATAAATTGTTTCAGCTCAGAGTTTGTTAAGCACTGACACATTTTACTGAAAAAAATAAAGGCATGTAATTTGACACAGTGACAGATTAATACCTTAGCATTAGATTGGCAGAACAATTAGATGGCTTAAATGTTTCCTACATCTTAATGTCTGTGCTACTTCAGGAAGCCACAGTAAGTCCTGCTTTTCTGAAGGATATGTTGTCATTTCAGTGATAGAAATAAATCAGGCTATCAAAGGATTTAACAGGATTACAAGAAGTCTTGCAGCAAATACATTTAAATCTAGAAAATTAAAATCTGGGGAATTTAGGTTCAGCATGGTGTATTTATTTAGTATGGTACTCACCACTGGTATCCCATAAGCCGATACTTAGTTCTCATTATATATATGCAATTGGTTTTGTGAAAGAAAATGAAATAATACAGTCTGAACTACAGGATAAATACAATATAAACAAGAGAAAACTGTGTTTCTACTGGCATTTCCTATTTTATAATGTAATTAAACTAGTATTTGTCTAGAATTAAGCCTGTTGAATTTGATTTCGCTTAACTATAATGTTGTAACAATTTATGTTATTGTCCTCCACTGACAACCATCAGATCAATATGATTTTTGCCCATAAAAGTACAAGTATGTGTTTTTTTAGTGTAAAAAAAAAACCCCAAAACCCATAGATCTAGTTTTAATATAAACCGCCTTTAAGTTAGTTATGAAATACTGGTGATTACTTGAAGAACATAGATGCAATATTATTGAACTGGTATAATCACTAATTTAGGCAAGAATTTATTTTTATCAGGTTGTTCCATAATTCCAGAAACAATTAAACAATATTATCCTTTAAAAAGCTGGAGGTAACTATGATAGAAATAACTATGACTATGTGGAAACTCAGTCAGAAATATTATTGCTTGTGTAATATTTCTTTATTACTTGGGTGATATTTCTTTGGTTACATGTCTGAGTTATTTTAAGTAGCTATACAGACTGGTGTAGTATATTTAATAAGCACAAAAAAAAAATCAAAATTTTATATGTTCTTTATCTTGTTTGACTGCTCCTCCCTAAAACAGACAGGTAGTATTCAAGGGAAGCAAAACAAAAATATCATATAAGATGTAAACACTTGTGAAATTTTGATTCTTATACCAGTTTCAGGTTTAATGGACTTCAGAGGTGCGATATGTTTTGCACCACTATAGGCAGGAGCAATATTCATCCTCTAACTTTGTGAAGAAACTAATTGTAAAATAGGATGGATGTGTTTTTTCTCAGGAAACAAGATTTTATAAACGCTAAATTATCATGTTGGAACTTAAGAGTGGGCAGGGTGTTTTTATCATTATGGGCTTCACGTTTCTGTATTCCTTTGATTAACACCTGAATTAAGTGGTCCAACTATTTTTTTGTTTTGCTTGTAGTTTTATTATCATAAAATTTTATGGAGGATTCTAAAATGGATTTTTTGTTGAACTGAGACCCACTATCTGAGGCTGATTTATTACTGAATAAGTCAAGAGTCTCAACCCAGAAACAGTTAGGAATTGGATTGAGGCCAAAGAACATGAGAGTTGGCAATCACATCAACAGAACTGTAGAGATGAAGGGAAACTTTAGAGGTCATTTAGTGCATCCTTTTTCTCCCAAGGTATGATTAGCTACATTTGTTATCCTGGGAAAAAAATTTTCTAGACATTTGTAAAACTCATCCCAGATTCTGTAACCTTCCATTACTACATCATTCATCCTCAAATATTTTTCAAATTTCTAACCTGATTTGTCATTGTTGCAATCAAGACATTACTTCTGGTCTTTTTCATTATGGGCATGCAAAATAGATTGTTTCCACTCTCGTTTTTTTTTTTTTTCTTGCCTTTTAGGTACATTAACAGTGCTCTTTTTTACCATATCTGCTTTCTCTTCTCACCAATTCACTTTCATTCATCTAGCATGAACTTTTTTCAAATATAAAGAATTATTTAACTGTTTCTATTTTCCTATTACATTGCTTTCTTTGTCTGTTTTATTCTTATTAGTTTTAATTGTAAAGGACCATTTAGCAGCACGTGTTTCCTTCAACATGTCACTATGGTCTCTCTTGGAACTGCTGTGTATTAGGACTTTAGACTCATCACAGTAGTGAGTCTTGCTGGCTTTAGGTATTGTTTAAGAGGAACTATTATTTTCCACCATTTTTCAAGTATTGAAAATTCTCACTTTCATTCTATATTCTTCATTCTTTATTTCTATATTTCTTTCCTTCGCATTGAAAAATAAATCAGATTTTCAGAATTCATTATTTTATATCATTCTGTCATACCTTGTCTTACATATTAATCATTCTATCAACATACATAAAACCTTTCTGTACTCTCAAGTATTTTCTTAAGCACTGAAAGGAATTTTAGAATTAGGCATGATATACATGAAATTATTCTAGTACAAAAGCAATTAATATATTCATTACTTCAGTGCAGTTGGCATGTCTCAAGCAGTGGATTTGTGTTTGACTTTATTCAGTAAGACTGTTTTAGAGATGGCATGCACTATCTCTGCAGTACACGATAATGCCACATTCAGAATGACAGCAGTCCAAGCCTTGGGGCACTAAGTGCTTCTTGAGATATGTTCAACTGCTGTTTAACTGTATTTAGCCTATAGGTACAGAGAAAGAAATTGCTGATGCTTTCTAACATGTTTAAATATTTTTATAGTGTCTTGGCATGTCAGAATATGCTACAGCACAAACTGGGGTGCAGTTCCTGAATTACTGCAATTAGGAGGCAAGAATTTCAACAACAGTACTGTTGTAGCTATATATCCCTGTAGACTAGCTTTCTTTTTCCCCCTTAAACAGTGATTTTCTACAATATGTACTCTCTCAGCTGTTTTCTGCATTATTGTTCCCTGATCATGTAGTCAATACTTGTTAGGCTTTAAGAGCTTTATTGTGTCCCTGATCACACAGCTCATAAAACAGTCATGGCTTTTAATATAAAAGCTATATAAACGTACTCCACTTTAATCATATAATGGTGTTTCACTTGCATTTTGGATGGTCATCTGAATGTAACAGATTTGTGTACAGAATGCAGAAAAATGGGGCTCATCCAAACCACCGTCCCTTTCTTTACTATATAACTGCTCCTATTCGTTTTTTCTTTTCTCACAGTAGCTGGATCTACTCCACATGCACTTTTTATAGGTCCTCAATAAATGGAACCATGCAGGGATATTATGGGCCTGTCAATGTGGAAATCTGCATGTAGTCATTGATTTGTCATAGACACTATTTAGAACTCCTCTGCCAATGACTCCTCAGGTCCTGTGGACCAAGCTGCATGGTTTACAGAAGTACTGTTGCACTGCTGTACTACTATATGGCTACTGTGCTTTTGTAAGCCTCCAAGAAAAAGGTCTACAGCTAGGAATGCTTTCTGCAGATGTTCAAATTTATTGTGCCTAGATATAGTGTCACTATTGATTTGGAAGGTTTTCCATCTCCAGGGACAAGTGGAACAAAACTTTTGCCAGCTTAAGTACATCTTAAGTCTGTTGTTACCATTACTTTGTGCGTGGTTTACAAAAACTAAAAAGTGAAAAGCTCTTTACAATTTTCTTCAGTGTCTGTGCTAGAACCATGTCATGACTAGATGTGGGTCTATAAAATATAATGTACAAGAATGGTTGTTAAAAATGTGTAAAGTGGAGCCAGAGTGAGCATTCTTGGCTATATTTCTGCAATGTATGTGTAAAATAAAAGCATATAACTTGTAAAATGAAGAGTCATAAAATGGATAGGGTTGGAAGGGATCTTAAAAATCATCTAGTTCTAATCCCCAGGTGTATTTGTTGACTACTGAGTTCATAATACTGTTTATGTCCTTGATGAAATATATTAACCTCTTTTGGTCAGGCATAGGAGGAGAGAAAATAGTGGAAGACTGCTTGGTTGTAATATTTGAGTTAATTCCTTTGGCATTAAACTGGAGAGAGAACATCATTCCCCTGTCCAGCCTGCAGTGGTAGGTGCCTTCCTTTTTTGATAAGAAGCAACCCTACTAGCCCTAAGGAAACAGTCAACTACAACCAGCAGAAACATTAGCATACACATAAATATCTCCAATCACTTACATTCTTTTGTACAAAGTTTCATGGAAAACATAAAGCATATCACTGTGAATATGAATAGTTAATAAAGTTTTTAAAACATCTAACTCTTATCAGATAACTTTTAAAAATTTGTGGTGGAAGCAAAGTAGACAAAGTAGATTTTAAGGCCCTTTAAATTAATGTTTTCCAATTATTTCCCAAGCTGAAGTCTGGCAAGTGAAATCTGTTTTAAAAGTATTAAATTTTGAATTCTCCATTTACATGTATGCCTAAAAATTTTTTTCTAAATATCTGCATTTTAGGGAGTGGGTTTACAACGGTTGTGTTAAGTTCTGATCTAGAGACACCATGAGAAGATATGCTTGAAAATAACTAAGAGGATATCTTCTGATGACATCTTCTGATGATCTTTTTATGCAGATAAAAGGTTGAATTTGACTAGTCTATACAAACTCTCAGAACTTAATCCCAAATCTACAGATTTCAGTATAACAAGAAATATCACATATCTTTCTCTACTAATTAACATTATGATTTTTTTTGGTTAATAAGGGGCACTTTATGCACAAATTTAACTTGGTTTCCAGATATGTAATTGCAGTAGGAATCTATTGTGCTGCTCCTTGCTGATTTGCCAGTTCTGCTGAAAAATTGTTTGCTGTGTCATATTCCATTAGACTTGTCAGTTCTCAGTGGGGTCACTACTGGAGTATTTAACTTTTAAACTGAGAAGCATTAAAAAAAAGCCTATAGCTTAGAGATAGATATGTTTCAACGCAAATTATACTAGAGGACATGAGTAAATTTATTTTTATTTTCAAATTTAGAGATTGTTCAAAAGTCCTTGGGCTAGGCAATTTAAAATGCTGACCACAGAGTTCCTACTCTGCAAAAGAGGGTTGATCTGTTTCAGTGAATTAGCAAAAATGCAGTTACTGTGTAGCTAAAGTGGCATGGCAGTTTATCCAAATTAGAGGTTAAATCAGTGTTATCAAGTGCAGTGTATAGAAAGCACCCCATCTTCCCTTAACCCACTAGTTTAGGTATGTCAATCTTTTAAACAGATAAGAGATTAAAATGCAACAGGTTTCAAGCCACATTAGATTAAATCTGTACCAAATGCTGTACTGATTCAAGCTCTAAGAACAGATGCAAGAAAGCAATAGAATAGAAGGCTGTAAGTGTCAAATCTTAATTGAAAATGTTTTAGAGAAAAATATATGGCACTGGGTTTGACAGCCTGAGGGACATGAGGCTGCTACTGCTGTTCAATACCCCCAAGTCCAAACAGTAGCAAAGATGAAGATATATCCGCAGCAGGCACATACACAGAGCACACACACACACCAGATATATACCAAGCTGTCCACATAGATCACAGACACCCAAAGCCCTCCCATGAACACAAACAGCACCAGGGGCCTCATTCTGTCCTCCTCTCTGGCTGGACAGGATGAAAGACCACTAGTGATAATGGACACACCCATATCTATACCTGCACTCATAATAGAGAGCCCATTCCAAGAAAGAGTTGGAAAGGAATTTAACAAGAGGACAGGACAAATGATGTTCATCCGGCACAGAACATAACCAGACAAACTTATTACCCACCAAACTATTTACATGTGACTGGCCCTTTTATCCCCTTATATCTCTATTTCCCCTCTGTCACCTAAACTCCTCACTTGTTTTCCTGATGGTTTCTCCCCTAAACATCACCTAAGTCCTTTGCTATCCCAAATTCCTTTTCCCTATATCTTATAATTTGCTCTACATACCTAGACAGCAATCCCCAGTGTTATGCAGAAAGATGATTTTTCCTCCTGAATCCTTGTTTTGAGTTCCTATCTGCTACTATACACCCCTGTGCTCCTCTGGGCCTGGACAGATGGACCTTTGAGGGTCTGATTGCCCTGTGGTGGGCCTGGGGTAGTAGGGGTAGGTCTGTCAGGGTAGTACTTGGGCTAGTATTGTTCTTCCAGTGTCTCTCTGAGCTCTTCTGTGGGTGTGAAGATAAAGTTTATCACATACCCAACAAGGCAACTGAGCAACACACTGACTTGGAGGTTTTTGCTTCTTAAAACAGCATTACAAGGCTGAATTGTACATTAAATCCTCATGCTTCACAATAAGGAGTTCCAGTATTTGTCCAGAAGTGAACAGGAGAAGCACTACAATGCAAAATGGTGCATTTTCAAGTGCATGATTCAAAGACCACCAGCAAGGGAAGGATTTTTATGAACTCATTTATTGCTGACTCAAATTTTTTTTCAGCTAGAAAGACTCCATCAGATATAATGAGATGCTAATTGTTTCAATCTGGAAAAAGTCCCAAACTCAAATGACAACAAAAGAAAATCTTTTCAACAAACATATATTATTATGTTTTAAATAAAGGTCAAACAAACTGCCTTGATCAGCGGTTGCTAATATTATGTCAGAGTAATAATTAAAATACTTGAAGCAAGCATAATGTTTAATGGCCAGGGTTTTTTTGGAAATAAGGTGCTGGTTCAAATAATTTATAAAGGTTTAAGGGAATTGGCCCTGTTGTAAAAATATGAAAATTTCTTCTTAAAAATCAAAGCATATCAGAGCAGCTGAGTAGTTAATTATGCTTCTTATCATTAGGGAGAGTTGGAGTAATGCTGATTTAGCTGACAAACAGGATTTTCCTGGAACCATCCCCATATTCTGTGTATGTTTGCAGAACAAAGTCATCTGAAAACTGATAAGCTGATAAGTTTTCATAGTATTGCATTCTTCACTGGGAAAAAAAAAAAAAGTAGGAATTGTGTCTAAGGGGAAAAGCCTTAAAAATAAATTGGGGAAAAATATTTTAAAAAGAAAAAATCAATCAGTTCCCTCCTCCTGGCCTTACACATCTTAGTTAGAGGGTTACCCAGTTTTCTAGACACCAGGGCTGTTTCCTCATTAAAGTCAATGATATTTCATTGAAATATGAAATTTTATACAGTGTTCAGAATACATACAGCAAATTCTATTAAATGTTGACACGTGTCAGTAGCAAATAGTGTACACATTTGTTCCAATACTGCAACAAATTATTTATTAAATTAATGTTTAAATGCCTGAAAAAAAAAATCAGGACAGGAAGATAAACCTGACTTTCAAGAGCTTTTGCAATTCTATCAGGATTAAATTCACAGAGGTTGAAATGAAATATGCTTTCTCTGCAAGCACATGTTTTAAATATTTTAAATTAAAGTGATTTATTCTGGAAGAATGAAAGCTTTTTGGTTGTGGGGTTTTGGTTTTTTTTTGTTTGTTTGTGTTTTTTTATCTTCAGCAGTGGTCTTTTTTATCAATTTATAAAAAAATCACAGGAATGGAACTGCCATCATTTGAGAAGGTACTCTATCAGCCAAAATTAAAGAAAAATAGGCAAAACAAAAGTAACAGAATGAGGGCTGAGCCGGCCTTTGAAGGAGTTTTTATAAGTTTGTATAACATGTTATTGCAGGCAAAAATTACTGTTCACAAGAACTTTGGTGTTGTAGTGGGAAGGTACAAAGATGCCACAGCCCATAGGAAGTACCTGATTATGTTTCCATGCTGAAGTTCCTTGCTCCCTTCTAAAATAATTGATTTTTTTATAAAACAAACCTAAATATTTCATCAAATAAGTCATATCATATGAAATTCATATCAAACACACTTGAAAAATTTCTTTGTTGATTTATGTTCTTTGTCAACTTTGTTTGAATATAATGTTGTTACTTTGTAGGCAGCTTCAGTTATTCCTTTAGACCATAAAATACACTATAACTGAATAAAAACAAGGTTTAAGAATCTTACCCATTCCTTAAAATAGTTGAGGTAGTTCTCAAATTCAATTGTATGCAAGTATCAAAATAGAAATATTAAATATACCTGCATTGCAAACAGGTAGGAATCAATCCTGCAGGCCTTGGAACTTTGCTGGTTTTCAGTGAAAGCTCTTACAAGTACAGAAAACTTAGACATAGTGAACAGGAACAGGACACCTTCTAACACAGCATGTCACATATAAAATATTTCTCTTTAGGCAGTACTCAGATTCATCCCATGCCCTACCATGCACATATACACGTAGAATGGCGTTATTTGTACTATTGATAACGTTTATAACCCAAAGCAGAGGTTTTGTATGCTTCTGCAATTACTGATTGTACAACTTATGTAACATGTTGTGAACTAACAACTCAAGTGCCCAATCCTCAGAAATGCAAGCAGAGGGTTACATTATATGAAAATTCAGTCCCTTTGTCAATAACAGGTCTGCTCATTTGCAGGGCATTAAGTATGTTTGTAAGTATTTGCAGGGTACAGGGTCTCAGGATCCTTCCATATAAATTCAGAGCATTCTCTACAAAAAAAAATTCAAGGAAAGGTATTTTTAATAGTTTCTTGAAAATTGGCAGTATGGAATAAAGTGCTTCTTTGACTCTTTTTAGACATCAAAATTAATTCAGTACCTAATGCCAAATGCTTTTGGAATTGATTTACAGGCACAGGAAAAGGATTAATAGGCTTTTTTTTCAATTATTAAGATTGAGAATAACTGTACAGATCAGCTTGTTGCCTCTGGGCACATGCAACGTGAAAAAATTATTACTGAGGAACTTACTGCCACATTCATACCAAGATCTTTAAAAATACCTTTTGTGAATGTAAGGATTCTCAGTTTCAGTGGAAGTCACTGTAATATTAATTTGTAAAGACAACTCTCTTTTATTTTCAGATTCACGGCCTCTACCAGATGTAGCCCTAACAGGGAAGTGCACCCGAGAATGTGATGAATATGGCCACTCAGACTCCTGCTGGATGCCAGTCCGCACTTCTCCGGAGAGAAAGCAGAAGAGCCAGCCAAAACTCTCCACTTTCATGCCTGTCGATGAACGGGGCAGTCAGGAAAAGCTGGCCAATGGAGAAGCCTCCCTCATGGGTGACCGCAACAGAAACCTCCTTAACAAAAAGTTGACCTCATCCTATGAGACCTTCAGCGCAGCTAGTTTCAGCAAAAATGAAGAAGGCAACCCAGAGGATATCCCCCTTACACAGACAGGGGAATACAAGCCATCTCCTGTCAATACTCTAACTAGAAGAGAAGTTTACCTGTAGGCTAAAAAAGCAGCAACAAAGTTCTTTCATAATATAAGAAAGAAATGGGGCAAAAGTCTTAAAATCACAACAATTTTAAGAAAAAATGTGAAACAATAAAGAGGGGGCCACCAAAGAGACAAAAGATCTGCCTGCCACTTCTGCCTCCATAGCAGGCATGTAATTATACTGTCTGCCTGACTATACTGTACAATGTAGAAAACGTTGTTACTTGCATGTCTAATTCCCCCTCGCTGATTTTTATTTTCCTAGATCTATGGTTGCAAATTCCTCCCATAGTAGCAAGCTTGATTAAAAAGAACATGACACACTGTTGTTTCCCCTCTGCAGAAGCATGAATTAAGCCACTCATTTTGTTTGTTTGTCATCTGGCTTGTTGAGGATAACAGGTCAGGGAAAATGTATTCAAAACATACCATCTGAATATTGCTGATCCCCATCAGGGACAATCCTTCAGAAACCATAAAGATATAGGATAAATATCAAGGAATAATCATTAATAGGCACTTTGTGAAGACCACAGCTTTAATATTCTCACTTCTCATCTGAGGCTGGAAGCAACAGAAATACATTCAGCCTGAGACTGCAGTCAAAAACATGGCATACTTTCCCGTGATTCATGGACTCTGGTTCTGTTTTATCCATTGAACAAACGTGTCTTGCTGTGTCTCTTTCTCTCTTTCTCTCTCGTTCTCTGTAATGATTATTTCAATGTAAACAAAATTACTAACACTTATACCATAGGATAGCAATGATAAACTGTTGAAATCATTATTTTGGGCAAGACTAACATTTAGCTGGGAAGATTGTAATAACAAAAAGGCCAAAGATCACACAATGGATCAGGGGAACTGCTAAGTATTGGGGCTTGACTTAGAAAATAAATATATTCACAAAAAACCACATGTACTCATAACACAGCTTCAGTTACATTCTACGCAGCAGCACAGTTCACAAGCCCAGATGACAATTTTTTTTTTCCAGTGTGGTTCAGTTGAATGCCCAAAGGAACTGATGCTTTTTTTGTAATGACATGATACATTGCAGCACGTGCTGCATATACTATGCTGCATATGCTAGTTCCAGGGAATTTTTAAGATCAAAATTAAAAAATAATAGTAGAAGAGAAGGCCGTGTTAGTGGGAATGCTTGATGGGAGGGAAAAAGGTGGACAATGGGATAACACAGTAACGAGAACATTACATCTCGGATACAAAAGCTTCTTTTCAGATTGCAAGGCATGGTTGCTAAGTCTGGTCATCAGTGTTGCAGCTTATCAACTGCTTCAATTATGTCAAAGATGATGATAATGAAAGCTTTCTTGAAACCAAGTGCATTAAAACCAAGAAAAGTGCAATACTAAATGATATCAAGACTCAGAACATTTGGCATTAGTAAAAAATGGTCTGATAAACAGTGGTATGATACCTTGGAAGTCAAGAGGAGTTAAAAGGAGTCCAAGCTACGATATGCAAGAGCTGTAACAATTATCATGGTGAGTTCTTCTTGGAAGGAAGAGGAAATGAAACAGGGTTTTGTGCAATAAAAGCAACAAAACATGCAGAACATCAACCAATTGCTTTGTAGTTGATGGTGTATTAATAATCACAGACTGAGCTCAGACATTCAGACAAAAGTGACAATCAAACATAGCAAAGACAGCTCAAGGATGGAGAAAGCATTCAGATCCCTGACTGTTGAACTGGCGTGAAGGCATGGCTAGATGGCTCTCTAGTAACTGTAGTCAAAATGTAGCTTTGGATAGTTTCTTGCTTTGAAGAATTGCATAGAAATAACCTTAAACAGCCTAAGGTAGAGGTTGGTAAATCAAAACAACTCATCACATTTATCTTTTGAATTCACTTCTCCATATAATGGGTTGGCCTTTTCATTCTCCTCTCTAAAGTTTACTTTCTTCAAGTAACATTAGTTTGTGTATAGCAGTTATGATGAATGGGCACATTTTAGAAAGAAAATATTAAAATCAAAGATTATTAACGATTGAACATTTTTATGTTTAATTATTTAAGTAATACGGGGAGATGCAAGCTAGTACTTTGTTATGAGACTGCGTATAGCAGTTACTGCTGTGTATAATCTGTAAGTACCTGTTTAAAATGCTTCTAAAATGCTTATGTAATGTAAACACATTTTTCTTGCACGTTTCAACAGAATACACAATTGCATAACACAAATGTTCAACAGAACTTCCTTTAATAAGATTTTATTTAATATTACACACAAGAAAATAAATTAGGTAGCTGGGTTCCATATATTCTTAGACACTTTTTCTACAAGGCTAATAATACAGGTCATAATAGGCCTTCAGATTAAATGGATCAGCAGTCACTCACCAATTTTTGCACCACATAAGACAGTCATGAAATAATTTTCTTGTGTGCATCTCCTTAGATCTAAAATGCGTGAAGGAATTTTTTTAAAATTCTATTTACTGTAAGTATTCACAGTAATTCTTGTGGAACTAGCCACTATTAATATGCTGATTACTCTTCTGACCTGGCATGACATACAAATATATTTTGTGTTTGTATTTTTCCTCTTTATTTGAAATAGGTTAAATCTGGTGCCACTCCTTAAATAGAGTGCTTTTGTATAAAAAATAAACAAATAAAGCTATAAAAAATAATTAGGGTGAATGCAAAATATGCAACTGTGCCTTTTATACCTATTATTATGGTAAAGTGGTAGTTGGGTTTGGACACTGAGGGGTAAGGGGCTATTCCCAACTTTTTTGAACCTGTATATTTACCTGTGTTTATTTTCTGAGAAATTATAAATAATATATTTAAAAACAAACCTTTTGCCAAACTCAGTTAATGGACCAGTCTTAAGCATTATTAACACAAGGCTGTGGTTTAAGTAGGTCTTGAGGATATTTTTAATTACTATTTGTGTGGGGTTTGGGGTTGTTTTAATTTGTTTTTAATTCTGCTGCCTGGAAAAGTATGATCAGTCTATATGATAGTTATTTAGCAAGGTGTCACCAGTTCATGTTGCCAGGAAAATTGAAAATTTTTTTAATAGCTTTTAGCCTTCATCACATTTTATTTGTACAGTATAGAAATCATCTTTTTCTTTCCTTTCATGGGAAACTCAAATGAGCTTTGCATGTATTTTACATTAGGGCACCTTTATAGATTGATGCGTTAATATATAACTTTATATGTATTAGAAAGTTCAATAGCTTTGGTCTAAAATCTAAGACTTATTCCAGATCTCAGACCCACTATGTTTATTGAATATGGTTTCTGACTGGCCTGCTGCCTGAGTTTCAGGAAAACAAAAATTAAATATTATTTTTATGTGGGGGAAAAACTTAAATGGGATTGAAATGATTGGCTGAAAGGCTACCCTAGAAGTTGTCAAGCAGAAAAATCATGAATACGGATAAAGATCTTGCCATAAATCCAGCCATCACCAAACACTTGTAAGGAAGTTGAACAATGAAATATTTTTCTTTCTGTTTCATTGGTGATAAATATACAGTTTCTTTAAGAAAAGAAGCAGATGAAAAAGCAATAGAAATGAAAGCCCATCAGTTAAGTTGTATTACTGACTGAAAGAGCGTAAGCACTAGGAAGAAGACAACATTCACCAGCTACCTGGGGTATGCTTTCAGACAACTTTTCCTAAATTTTAAAGCACTTGCATTCAATGTGGTACGATCTGTTTGTAATAATAATCATTGACTATTGTTCTGCAACTTGGATGTTGATAGTGAAGCAGAGAACAATTTATCATTGTTTATTATGAGTCACTATGCACGCAACTATGCTAAACATGGCAAAATGTATTAAACGCTAGTCCACCTCTATTTATGAAATATTTACATAATTTAATTTGCTTTTGTACAGTTTTATGTAAATAAATTGCTTGTCATTTTTGTCTCTGCAAATTAAAATATAACATGTTCAACTGGTTGCCCATTTGCCAGTTTACTTTCTTGGACAGTCTATTCCAATTTTACTAGATTAAATCACATGCTAGTTTCAATATTTAATGGTATTTTGAATAACAAAGATGATACTGCCTTAGTAACTGGCCACAGATTCAGCTACAGAGGTAGCTGAGGTTTTACCTGTCTTCAGAGTGAAATTCGATAGAGGCGAGGCTACTGTCACCCAGAGAGCACACAGCTATTTTCACAGCAGAAAGAGAGTACTTGTAACCTGAACAGTTGTTTCTGATTACTGTTCAAAAGGGCTTATGTTTAAAATGTGTTAAAGACCTTCCTATTAATAAGCCTTTAGTAAAAGTCCATGTATTTCCGTTACAGAATGGCAATTTTCTTATTAACAACAAGGCTACTATTTTTTCCAAGAAGTTTAGAACTATTAACACATCCTAAAATGTCAGTAGAGCATCTATACTGAGAAAAACAACCCAATTAATGCAGAATTTCAGGGGGAAAAAAGAGAAACAAGAGCCTCCAGCTCTCTCTGGCTGTCAATCAAATTATCCATCTCAGCATAACTGTAAATCAACAACTAATCCTCCTCAAGAAGGAACATCTAAGAAGAAAGAGTTTATTCCTTAGCTGTCTGGATCACACATAGCTTTTTTTGTCTTTGTTTGTTTGCTTGTTTGTTTTAAAAGAGCAGGTTCCAAAGCAGCCATTAAATTGGGATTTGCATCAGTTATAATATGTGAAAAAATGTTTATGGGGAGAGGGATCGAAGGCCAAAACTCCTTTCACCACTCCGTGTTATGCAAAATACAGAATTACTACAGAGACCTTGGAAACCATTGAATACAATTTCCCAGTAAACATCACAGAAAGAGCCATTCCTATCCTTTTATTTTAGTTACAGATTAGGCTTTGGTTTTTGTGAATACAAACTGGCCAGAACTTTTTATAAAATAAACTTTACATTGCAAATATCTTTCTCTGAATGTGCTTTAAGTTAACATTTTCTAGTCTGCTCTAATGAATGTGTCAAAGAAGATTCTTCCTTCCGCAAGCAGGGGTCTGAATCTGCAAGTTTATGAGGAAAGTTTAGTTCACCACCTGACCCTGGATCTCTCACATTGCACTTGAATGAGCTAGCCCTCCACCTCTTTCAGCAGTAACAGTATTTTAATGAGTAACTTCAATCAAGCTTTCAAGTTTATTTTATACTAGTTGTAGCATGCAAGGCATGACCTTATGTTTGTTTGTCTTTTATCTGCATTTTCTTGTTTACCCACTGCATCCAGGAAGGTGATTACAAGGAAAATAAAATAAATTTCCTGAGCCACTAAGAGTGGTAAGAGAGGATGATATAAACTAGCAAAAGCAAACAATTTATGCTCCCCTTTAACCCTGGATTCATTTCTCCCTCCTGCGTTGCAGTAAATTGTAAATCTTATGCAGAGACTGAAATTAATAAATGTGACCGAGGCAGAAATAATTTCTTGTCTTTATTGAGCCTCCTGAGGGGAGTGTAAAGAAGATGCTTAATAGTTCATAAATATGCAAATTATCTAGCCTTTGCTGAAAAGGAAAGCAGTGCTAGCGTTAGATGAGTGTATTCCTTAGCAAAATCATAGGATTCTAGTCAGGCAGTTCATACAGCTCTTCCTTCTAAAGCAACTATATCTGGTTTAAAGACTGAGATACACTTACTAAGAAACTGGGGGGTGGGGGGGGGCAGAAAAGGCAAAATACCTATTCTGTACTTGTGTGGAATAGCCTCTGGGGGAAAAAAGGAAACAAAGAACAGCAAATAGGTATAATGTAATTGGTACAGAATCGATAGAAATATATCCCTTTAGGACTTTCAAACCGATTTAAGGATTTGGAAAATAGGGAGATATTAATGCATAACTTTTAGCTATCTATGGTATGGTATTGTAATTTATGAGAAAGGATTATTTTTAATTATAAGGCATGTGATTCTATTTAAGGTGATGTTTCTAAAGATTTAGGCAATGGTTAAAAATGTTCATATATTAGTATTCCTTTTTTGTAAATTTACTAAAGCAAATTTCGGCAGGCTTCTACAGCATTCACTGAAGGAGAAGACAGTTTTGGAACAACCAAATAGGCAAGATACCGTTTTCATATTTCTATTCTGTTTTCAGGATAACAACCAACTTTTTCATGTTCATGTTATAATAACGAATGAAAAAAACCCAACACTTTTCAAGGATAATACTAAGGGAACAAAGAAGCCAAGGTAGTATAAAAGCAGGTTTGTACGATGTTTACTACTTCTTTCGTAAATTCACACTCATCAAAACGTAGCATCATGAAGAGAGCAACTTAAATAACAATGAAACACTTAAGTTTTTCCAATCCTGTCGGCAATCAGAGAAGAAAGAAAAGACTAGAACAAAAGGGAAAAAAAAAGCTGTGTCTTTTTACTACCTACTTCTCAAGGATTTCCAGCATCTACGAAATTCCCCAAATAGCAATACTGGATTCTACCATTTCCCACAAAAGTGTACACTTTTACTTCTTCCAAAGGTATTTGCAGGTTTTATAACTTGTAGTAAGTCTAGTTGGGGAAAATCATCTTCCTGACTTTTTCTTCTTACATAGTAACTGTGTTACATGGTTCCAGAAAATGAAGCTGATTCTAACTGTGGCAAGGTTATGGTGTTAGTAGTTTGTTTGAAGTTAGTTGAATATATATTTGATAAGCAGAAATGAAGAAATCAGAGTAAGATATTAGTCTGAAAAGATCCATAAACTGCTGCACTTGCTGTAATGGTTCATTATTTAGGCATGATTAAAAGAGAAGAGGTGAAAAAATTCACAAGCAAAAGTGGAAGAGAGATAAAAAAAGTTAAGGATGGACAACTTGCCTAAGTGTGTGTTTGTATGTGTGTGTATGCACACTTCTTGCTTTTGAAGTAGATTATAAGATACCAGAAAACTCTTTGTCATTATTCAATGATTCTAATCCAGGATATTGGACAATAAAGATCTTCAGTAGGAGGTCCTGTATTTATTCTAAGGTTTAGTAAGACAGAACAAAATACATAAATTAGCATCTACCATTTAGTCTGGCAGTGTATGGTGACCAAAGAGTCAGACAACTGGGTAATTATTGAACCTGCTTCAGCTTCTCCCTAGTTTCCTATCTTACATAAACTGCTAGAACAAAAGTTAGAGCATTTTTTTTAATCTTCATCTCTCCTCTTGCTGACAGTACCTGGAATCAGCTTGGCACCTACGTAGCTTTTCTCCACCTTGGGCTGGACTACAAGAGAGCCCTGGAACAACAGGTGATTTCATATTCTTTTTCAGTCTGACCTCTGAGCATTTGGCAGGCATCATGTTTCCACCCTTATCTTTAGGAGCATAAAATTATGGTAGACTCACTCACACATAACTTCATGTTTGAACATAAAAAGTGGTAGAGCAAGAAGTATGCCTTGAATTTAGAATATTCTGGTGCTGTGCTGAAAAAAAAAAAACCTGAATTCCAGAGAGGATTGAAATACTGCTCTGTGTGATAAAGAACCAACCACATGATACAATCCTACAATAACAGACTGTACATTTCTACTTACTCTAATTTGTGCCTTATGTAGAGTTGTGAGGAAAATGCACAAATGGTCCAGGTCCCTCTGAAGTACAATGCAAGAGAGAAGGAATCATCTTTTGCCCAATCCTAGTAAGTTAAGCCTGTTTCCAATCAGTTTGGATCCCCTGATGAAAATTCTGATTATATTTATGCATCATCAGTGAAATGATGATGACTAATTAATGATACATATGGTGCGACATGTTCATTTAGGAGGGCATAGAATCAATAGAGGGGATATGATGAAAACATGGTGGCTGGAGAACAAGGTTTTTTTACTGTAGCTTCTATAAGGTGATATAATGTATTGGCTACAGATATTATTAAATATTAATATAAAATTTAAATATCACTTTTCTATTCCAAAGAAAATTCAGCTAATCAAAATGAGCATTCAGAAACAATTAAGGGTGAGAATTTGGCTTGTCATTGACTGGGGTCATATCCAAAAGTTACAGAATATTGTCTTCTGCACTGAGTGACTGCAGATAAAATAAATTTAGCAACATTTAGAAAAAATGCATCTCGTCATTTCTTAAACAGTGATGAGATTCCAGAAATTTACTGTTCAGTGTCACTCAAAAAATAAAACAACAAAAAAAAACCAGAATGAAGGTTTAGAATTAAGGAAGGGTTGTCAAACAGAATAAATTCTTTTGCTTAAATAAAGATGCAGGTACACCATCCAGATCTTTCACAGTTCTGACCTTTCCCCTCTAAATAGATAAGAATATAAATACTAGAAGATATACTGATTAAGGTGATCAAAATTATACAATAAATAAGGTATGATTCTTCAGCCCAGAGAAGAGAACTACGAGGATTGACAGTGATATATAGTTTTCCTTAATAAATCATCTCTGAGTCATCATAAGAAATTATGATTCATTGGATTCAAGATATATGGAAGTGTGTTTTCTCACAATGAATCAAACATAACTTTTTGTCAGAGATCACTTTTTGGGATGCACCCATGAATTTGGGTCACATAAATAATAAAATAAACCCCACAATATTTCTGGTATCATTCTTTTTATGAAGGATGTAAGAATAACATAATAATAGCATATCTCTTTTTCTCCCACTCTATTACCAAAACAAATATACTAACCACTACTGGAAACAGAATATTGTGTTGAAAATCCCCTTCTCTCTCTAAAAAACCCTCAACCAAACACACACCAAAACAAAATTAACAGAAACCTCAGCCCTCAACACCAATATTTTGTTAAGAAAGCAAAAAAACTTTGCTTCAGGAAGTGTTTTCTGATAGTCAATGCTTATGATGGTGTTTCTCCAAGAGAGTGATGAAAAATAATTTATGCCTAACCACAATTACTCCTTGGAAAGCTACTGCTACAAGTCTTCTACTGAGAAAACTTTCCAGAGAAAAAATTAGAAAATGGGGGAGAAAATTTTTTTAAATCCAGATTGCAATAAATTTACCAATTAAACTCCAAAACTCTGTGCCTCAGGGAACACATGGCTGAACTCGCAGAATTATGTCGGTTACAAGCACTAGAACAGACTGCTGCAGGACTTACTGGACGTGAACAAACACAGGTTTTAGAGACAGTAATTTATTTAACTCAGTGACCGGTGTTTACCTTGTGCACTCCTGATTGTGGAGATTCATATAAACAAAAATGGATGGCAAAGCAAACCAAAAGCATTTGCAAACAATTTTCTAAGAGTTTCTGATATTTCAGACTTTATACTTCTGAACACAAGTACAAATAGAAGGTAATAAAAAACAGTTGAAGTATAGAGTAATATGTGAGGTCTCACCAGATGATGTTTGTGACGTTTGGAGTGTATGGATAAGTCTGTTTTATCAAATATGACACCTAAAATATTTATCATCAGTGATGTATAAGAACTTGTGCTGTGTCTTCTGATACTAATGAAAAGACACAACACTATTTTCCCCCCAAAGACGTCTAAACAAGGTGTTTCTTCACCTTCACATTCAATTAGAGAAAGCAACTGTGTCTTCATAGGACTTCATTTTGGAGTCATTAGGATCTGTGCAGGTTAATCTGCAATATTTGAGATCAACAAAACTTTTTCTAATTTTTAAAATTTTATTTAAAACCTTGATTGATACTCATGAAGCTAAGATGCATAGCAAATATTTCACTGAGTACAAATTAGTATTATTTTAGTTTAACTCATGCAGCAGTTTTTCAAAAAACATTCTCATATAACATGGCAGGAAATAAGATTATTATGTGAAGGTACATTAGTTTTATTTACAATTATATTATTTTAAGAATACCAGTGGTGTTTGTCATGTACATAAAGATCATTGTTTGACAACAATGATCTGCAACTTCTTCAAACTCCAGAACTCTTAAAACTTTGGCTTACAGAACAAAATACTCCTTACACCCCATGCACTAGCACGAGTTACAAACCTGGGAAGTATATACTGTTTAGCCTTTAAAAAAAGGAAATGAATAAAAGATAGCATTTACACAAAATTGCATTAGCCTTAAGAAATGTGCATTCTGGGTACTGAAAAATTAAGAAACTGGAAATTTTGATTAGGCTTAATTAACTACGCAGCTGAAAGACTAGAAAGAAAGACATGCCGTTATTTAAGTGATGGAAGTTAATTAATAAAAGGATACAATAAATGAATAAAAGGAGACCAATATAACTTTATTCTTTTTCTTTTTTGCTTTTCTTAAACATAGTGGCAACTAGTGCTAAAAGAAAACTACTACAGAAGCTTACCTGTGGATGAAATCAAACTTTTTTTTTTTTTTCCCCAACTAGATCCCTCAAATCTCTCTGTGTTTGAAGTTTCTTGTACTATCATCAGTAATGCCATTAAGTGCCAAATCTGCCATATCTGTCGAGAGATAAATTCTGGTATTTTTCTCTGCATGCAAACGAGAAGGTTACCTTCTATCTCGAAGGATATTGCTACTGTAAAAAAAAAGCAGCACAGTGCAGAGATGATAACCAAGTTATCCTACATGTTACTCAAATAATTCAGAACTAGTTCCTTTATTTTCATATAGATTGATAAAAGGTTTGTTTGCAATACATGAAGCAGGGCTCTGGACTGTGGTGCATTCTACACAAGATTAGATATGAGAACCTAACTCTTAACTCTCTAAACCTGAGGAACTTACAGTGTACTGTCTGACATGGAGAAGACATACTCCAACTCCAAAGATGTATTACCAATTTTGTGAGAGCATTGATTTTCTGTAGAAAAAGCTAGGATCAGATACCATGCCTCAGTGAGAGATCTCTGCCTCTGAGCACCAGAAAGCAGTCATTGCAGGTTCTTACAGCTTCTATCCTTTGTTTTCACACTAGAACTGTAGAAAGGAAAGATATTTATTTGTAATCCTTGAATCTGGTTGCCACTTATTTTTGAGTAGACCAAATTCTTACTAAAGTTTTTTAATAAGGAAAATCTGTTACTATAAGATGTGAAGAGCTATATAGATTTTTTCATGCCCTACTCCTGAGAAAACGGAATTATCTTTTAATCAAAGAAAAAAAATTTTCCCCTGCATCACTGCAGCAGAATATATGTACAGAAAAATAACTACTGAACTTCTGTTTCAGCTTACCCATGCAACTGGAATTGATCTGCATAGGGGCAAATCTGAATAGAATTTGTCCCAGTATACTCAAATTAAAAGCAGGAAAACTGAGGCAGCCTTCTTAGTGTTTTTAAATTTTTTGCTATAAATTCCATTCCCTTCTGGATATCCATATTCTAGTGCACTCTAATATAGACTTGGTTGGAATGCTAAAAATTTAAAAAGCTGCAAATCTCTCTTCTTGAAAAAGAAATCTCTTAAGACTGAATTGCACTGATTTCAGAGCTGCAAAGGATCTGCCCAAATGCATGATTTTATTGTAATTGTGACATATAGGTGTGTATTATTTCACTGTTTATTGATATACAACATTGTTATCCCAATTACACTAAATATCTCCCAGAATACCTTTGCTCAAGAGGCAAAAGAAAGCAATCCTCCTTTGACAAGTTTTTGTTTTTTCTTCTTCAAACTTTCCCAGAAACTTTTATTTTTTCTTGTTGACCTAAAAGCCATTACAGAACATTTACCCTCTTGCTCTCAATAGTACTCAAAGACTTTAAAAAGTTTTTCCTGTGGAGAAAAAGGAGCAGTCAGTGTTGGATTAACACAGCAAAGGTTGAACATACATGACAGCAGTATCTCAAGCCTCCCCTTGCTCTGCCTTCCCAATCCACAAGAAAGAAACACAGTGACCCAAGAGCAGCAGCAATTTAGTTCAAAGAGAAAGTATACAGTGAGATTTAAAACCTGTCCTGAGAAATTATAATACTTTCCAGTGCCTATTGAAACCAAGAATGCTTATAGAGATGCTATTTGGAGATTATAAAAACATATATTTTTAATCTAACCGGAGCGGCATAGAGGTTTGTTGACCAAATCCTCAGCCACAATAAATCAGCACATAATCTATACGGGAGAAATCCATTCTCATATAGAGATCCATCATCTAAACCAAAAGTGTTCTTTTTGGTTTAGATGATGATATTGCCATAGCTTGTATTCAATAGCTGGTTCATCACAAAAATTTGCAAATTATAGTGTATGGCCCCAGTTATTTTAGGAAATTGATTAGAGGCTTGTGTAGCTGATGTTTTCAACAGCAATTTTGGATTTTCAGGGCCCTCCATTGGAGACCTGAAGACAAAGCTGTTGAGAGCAGCTTTTCCAGCAGACTGGTCAACCTGGTGAGTAGAGCTCTAATCTAGGAACTGATTGTGGAAGGAAATTACAACCCACAGTCAAGCAAAGATGTAGTGGGTAGGTGTTAGGTACAGGAGAGAACTCCAGAGTAATAAAACAGGGTGAAAGGAGGTTCATCTCAAGCATGTTATATGAACAGAAACGCACACATCCAGGGAAGCAAAGAACAAAGGCTGCAACTGTGCAAATGTCTACATATCTACATATTTTACATCATTTTGATTACTCAGCTGAAGTGGGACAACTCATACAAATAGGTTACTGCAGGAATGTGTGGATGCACATTCTTCAGGGAAGACACATCAAGGAGACAACAAAGGGGGTAAGGGGGAGGTGAAGGAGTAGCTAAGAAGTATGCAAGCCCTTCTGTGAGACAGACAACAATTTGTCTGAGAGTTCACAACTCAGGATCAAGGGAGAGGCCAGTAAGGGAGACCCAGTGGTAGGAGTTTGTTACAGTTCACCTGATCAGGGTGAGGATATGAATGAAGCTATTTTGAAATAAGGAATTCTGGATGACAGACCTCAATTCTCATGGGGGAATACTCTGGCATTTTCTGGTAGGTCGCTATGACAGGATTTTTGTCAGGGGTAACTTCTTGATGCAAATACTGATACCAACCAGGGGTTAAGTACAGCTGGATCAGCTGCTCAGAAACCAGGAAGAACCGGTTGAGGACAAGTTACTCAATGTCTTGGAGTAATGTCAAAGGTAACTTTGACTGGAATAACCAGGAATTAGTGGATTTCAAGACCCTGAGGAGAATGAAGGAGATAAGCAGAGTCTATAGTCTGTATTTAAGGCAAGCAGCTTTCAGCTTTTTCAGGGAACAGGTATATAGGATCATGCAGGAGGAGGCATTTTAAAGGGCAAAGATGCTCAAGAAGTTTGAGAAAGGCACTAGCTAAGCACAATAATAGTCCATTCTGACTCCCAGGAGAACAAGCAAGAGTCTCAGGTAGCCAGTCTGACTAAACAGAGAGCTCATGGTGAAATTCAAATGAAATA
This sequence comes from Ploceus nigricollis, assembly GCA_013399945.1. Lineage (NCBI taxonomy): Eukaryota > Metazoa > Chordata > Aves > Passeriformes > Ploceidae > Ploceus > Ploceus nigricollis. Next base: position 426,647 of record VXBC01002955.1, read on the forward strand.
AAAAAAAAAAAAACAAAGGGCAGTGTGCAAGAAGGTTGAGGAGAGGCTACTAAAAAGAAATATAGAAGCATTGTTCAGCCATGCAGGGATGTTTTTAGGAGAGCTGCAGCTCTCTTGGAAACCTGTTAGGGATGACAAGGGCAACAAGAATTGCTTCTAGCACTGCAGTACTATGCAAGTATAGTGTTGGAAGGGGTCGGTGATTTAGTGACAGCAGATGTGTAAGAATGAGGTGCTCAATGCCACCTTTGTCTCTGTCTTTGCTGAGAATGTCCCCCAGACACCTGTGCTCAGTGAAATTATTCAGAAAGAAGGACAGAAAATACTGGATGAGGATAAAGATGGTGTTTACTTCACACAACTCAACCCATGAAAATCCAAGTGATCAGATGAGCTGCATCCAAGGGTACCAAAAGAGATAGCTGACGTCCTTGGATGGCTGATGTCAGTCATCTTTGACAGGTCACGGAAAGCTGAGAACTGGAGAATGGAAAATATTGCAGTCATATTCAAAAAGACCAGTGTGTCAACTTCAGAAAACTCCAGACCAATGAGAAAAATTTTTTTGCCTGGGAAAAATCAAGAAGGAAGTCCTCCTGAAATATAATTCTGGGCATATGAAGGACAAAGTGCTTGGGAAAAGTCAATACTTACCAAGAGTAAGTGATTCTTGAGAAACCTCTTTGCCTGCTTTGATAAAATAAGTGATTTTATTAATGAGGTGAAACTAGTGGAAGTAATTTACCTTGATTTTAATCAATGCTTTCAAAAGGTCTCTTGCCTTTTTCTTATATCCCAGTTACAATATTATAGTCTGGATGGATTAATAAAAATAAAAAAATCTAAATGGGTAAAAACCACCCCAAATCTGATAGAAAACAGAAGGTGATATTTAAAGTGTCTTCCCCTGCCTAGAGGCTAGTGACCAGTGGAGGAGTTCATCATACAACCTGTCCTGTTTAAAAATGTTACCATCTTTTTTGCCTTGTTCAGCAAACCAGCTTTCTGCCTCTATGTCTCTACTTCCTATTTTGTTTCTTGTAAACTTGAAATAAGATCATACAGTTTGGTCTTTTGCATCCCAACTGTACAATGTTATTCTGAGCTGAGATACAAATGAGCAGAGCAGTGCTGCTGTGCAGAGGGGGCTAAAGGCTATTGCTACGATGTCATCAAGACTCAGAAGTACCTCTGCACGTCACCACACTGCCTTTTGTAAGAAATCATCTCTTCTCATGTTCAATGTTTTAGTGTCTACGCCATTTGAGGAAAAAAATCCACTGCTTTTCCATCAAACATTGTGCCAGTCTAACACAACAAAACTTTAAACTAAAGATACAATCAAGTGCTTAAGGGCAAGCTTAACTTTAGCTGAAAAAAGTGATACCAAACAGCACAGTGTAACTGCTCTCTGACCACTGATCTACTGCTTGGCTATTATTCCCTCACACTAAACACTTAAATCCATGTTACTTAGCATACTTAGCATTACTCTGGCATCCACAGATACTGAGTGTATCAGTAGCTTTGAAAAAAAGCTGAATTTGCATTCATTAATCAACATTGTGATAGGCAATTTGAACGCATGCAGACACAGATTATGCATGTAAATATCTATATACACCATCAAATGTTCAGTAAACAGGTATACATACAAATGTATAGCCAAGGAATGATAGATCAAAATCAGGTTCTGAAGAGCTATAAGGGTGAACTACTCTAGGACAGTATATTCTCAGCAACAATTATGTTGCACAGCCCTAGAAGTATTCCAGCCACACTCTCTTAATCATATTCTTTGCTTACACACTGTACTCAAGTCTTAAAATCCTCTGGTCCTGGAATTGTTTTTAAAGTAGTCTCAATTTTTTTGGTGGGATTTTCTCTGGTTGTAAATACTGATTTTTATTTGTTCGTTATCAGCACATTATGCAGGATATTTTGGATTTTTCAGTTGTTCATGCGATAGAATCTTTCTCCCTCAGATCACCAATGATGCATTTATGGATATTCAAGATCATCCATAAAACATATATAATCACAAATTCACCTCTACACTATTGCAAGATAAAATTGCATTCAAGAAACTTATTCTTTAACCGACTCCGGATTTACTTTTTAAGGTCATATTTACATTTCTCAAGAATTACTAGTTTTTATACACCCTTTCCCTACCATTTTTCCAGTCAACTATTTTTAGTTTACAAATTTAAATCAAGTGAGACTGTCTTACTCTGTGACATATCAAAATATAATTACACATTCTGGTAATCAGCTGAACCTTGTCCCTAATTTGCATCCTATCTTGAGCAATTTATTTTCTCACTTGTCATGAAACTTATGACTTGAGCTGATCTTTTATAGATCACTTGTCAAAATTGAATAATTAGAAATATAGTTCCATCTGCATTAGAAGAGTTTTTGTCCAAATTTTGGATTTAGGCATGCTATATCCCTTCCTAAAACTCCCCAAAAGGAGTGCCAGAGATGAAACACTAAGGTGAATACAATGAACTACCATCTTGGAAATTAGTAAATCTTCTAACTTCTAATGTATCATTAAATCATTTTATTGTCATTTAAGACTTCTTTTACTGATTACCCTCACTGGAACTATATTAAATTTTTCTAGTTCTAAGGAAATTTCATTTATTCCTATAATGATGCATAAAACATTATATTCTTTGAGAAGAGGATCTAAGATTTTGTTTTTATGTTAAACTGTGTTTAATAAAACAGGTTTGAGAAAATAAATCACTGATTTGTCAAGCATAGCAAACCTGCTGTTTTGAAGTAACATTAACAAGCCACTTACTGATTCAGTAAAGCAGATTTAGAACTCTGTACACATGGTTATGGTTGTCCTAAATTCCAGGAGCACAGCAGTGTTCATGATATTCTAAGATTTTCAGAAATGTGACCAATTCTGTAACAAGATATGCCAAGAAACTTCAAAACTAAAAATCAGGGCATATGAGGCATAATTAAAATGCAGAATTTCAACAACATATTTTTTAAAAATTCTCTGTAAACTGTACAAAAATTGGAATACCATAAGGTTGCCAGAGACTAGAGTTTCTTGTGTGTATAATGAGAAGGGAATATACTCTTGCTCAGATCAATCTATGCAACAGTGACAACTGACCACCTTTCTTAAAACAAGTGTACCCTCCTATAATTCCTCCAGGTGGCACAGGAAAGGGCTGAAAAGTGAAAAATTCACAAAAATAAAGCTAGCCTAAGAATATTTGGTGTCACTCACTCCACATCCTTTGGATTTTTTTAATGGAGTTAGAAAAACTCAGAGTATTCTTTGAGCTGAACTGGAGGAGTTTGTTTCCCTGCTCATAAAAGATTACATAGGTGACATTGACTGTCCTAATAGAGTTCTGTTGGGTTTGGAAAGGACGAAGAGCACATCTCTGTTATAAACCTACCAATGCTGCCTTAATATGCCTCAAACCTATGCTCACTGCTTTTTGTTGTTGTTGTTGTTCCTACTAGACAACAGAACATTTCTTATTTGGGAAGACAAGGACAGAGTTGCCTAACTACAAACTGAGTTTGATTAATGAATACGGAAGAGGTTCTGAATTCTCTTGTTATCCACAAGAGATAACAGAGTTTTATGTCTCTTCTCCCACCCCCATAAATTCTATAGCTTTATATTTACAAGAATTTTATGAGAATGAACAGATATTATCATAATTGTACCTCAAGAATCAAGAGGGAATTTTTTTTCCCTTAATATGATTTTGGATTAGAAATAGTGGTACAAAGCAGATGAGAACATAAGATCGGAACAGGTCTGCGACTGGGGCCACCAGGAGTGTTTGAACTACAGGGGAACTTGGTGACAGATAGCTGTGATTACCATTAGCATTGGTAAAGGGCCTCATTTTTATTTCTGATGATCACCACTTACAGTGATCATCAGAGCAATGCTTTTCCTTTGAATTGCTGCTTACAACCCTGTGAGCTCAATGATCCAGGCTTGCACCTTATTATCCATTTACTAAGTGCACAAATATATCTAAATTGGATTTCAGAATACTATAAGGAACTAGGTAAAAAACCTTACTAAAAGTAAGTATACAGCATCTCTGTGGTCTCCTTTTCCGTTTAGCCAGTGATTTCATCACAGAATTTTTTCCCTATCTTCCTCCACAATACAGCAATAGCTTCTGGTGATCTGCTATAAGTGAAAGGGGCCCAAAAGACCTGGGATCATCCCCACTGGGGTCATGCCCCACTAAACAGCTGTACCTCATTTTCCCTACACCTCCTTTTGCTGCTGAGCTAGCTACAGAAACTCTTAATATCTTTCACTTACTCCTTAGTTTCTGATTCAGCTAAGCTTTGTCTTTTCTAGACCTATTCCTGCGTGCTCAGGCAAAATCTTTACATTCTTTGTAGGCAGCCTACTACCACTTTCACTGTCTATGTCATTCCCTTTCATGACTAAACTCAGTGATCGTGACTGATCGCATCACTTTTGATCCCTCAGTGAGTTCATAACAGCATTAGAATGCAAATTTTCTTAAACTTTTACATACACAACAATAAACTGAGTAATAAATTGAAGAGATCACATCAAAAGAAAGAAATCAGCCCACACTGTTTTGCAGCTTAATTATTGGTTAAATATCTGTCCTTGAGATGTCACATACTCACATACATAAAAATTATTCTTGTTCTTTGTTCACTAAAATCAATTTACAATAATGAAATATTAACATAGATATAGAAAGTATTTGAATGTGAATTTGAAATAAGAAAATATGAGGATGGAGTAAAACGAGGCAAAAGATTTTCAAGTGATATATAACAAAGAAAATTGCCTGAAAGGCAGATTGCTTTCTAAAGTAAAAAAATGAAAGCTGCTGTTTCTCGTTTTTGTTATTAAGGTTGTAATTATTTATAGCGATAAAGCCCAGAGGCACGTTATAGCAACTATTGTGCAAAAGCACAGTTCTGTAAGATGAAATCAAGAGCCTGAAAGTACATTAGTGCAAAGGGATGTTGAGGGCCACACTCCATGATGGGTTATTATTCCTTTATTTATAACCTTGTTTTCTAGTGGTTGGTAATATAAAATGTTTATAGTTCAGAAACTGTTGTCCTACATCAGAAGGTGGACAGTTGAGGACTGAGACTTTATTACTGAGGGTTCTGTATGGACTATCAAACCTGGATTTTTCTCAGAGAACACAATGTAAAGTTGATACACCTCTTATAGCTTTAAATCTATTTTTCAGAAGTTCAGTCCCATGACCTCTCCTCCCCTTTCCACTGGCCTTCATTGGACCCTCTCAAATATACTAGATAAGTCACATACACGGATACAAAAGACACATAACAAAACCAACAATAAAAGCCCAAAAACCAAACCAAAACCCCCCAAAACATTCCACTCCAAACAAGTGAGCAAAGAACCTTCCAAAAACCACAAAACACACCACACTAGAAAATAAAAAAATACAATTACTGAACAGACAAAAAAACCAACACCAAAATCAAACACCAAAACCCAAAGAGTCAACAACAGATTGGCAAAATTGATTTACTGTAAAGAAAGAGCCAGTAGATACAATAGGAATAAAATATTTCTTCTTTCAACATTCGTGGGGCATGAGTTCAACTCAAACCGTGTCATATAATACCAGTCTTGCTAAGTTTTAGGAAGTCTGTAGACAGCTGAAATAAGATATAACCTTCAAAGACTTAGGCCTGTCTTGGAGTTTACTATGCATGACAGTTATTGTTCTGCTAGCCAGAAAAATTAGAACTCAGAAAGTAACCATAGTACACTCTCATCAGACATCTTACATGCACGCACACTTGCACTACATGCTGGCCACAGTACACAAAATTATATTATCTCAAGACAACAATGACACACATGCGTTGAAGTATACTGCTGGTTTGCTTTTCACAGTATCTGTCAAGAAGCTGGATAAGCAGGGCAAGAGATATGCTACACTTGCATATTTTCCACAGACCATTCTCTGGGAATAACCAAAGCATCTTCATTACATTTACTTCATATTACTCTGGTAAAATTAATTCGCATATTTTGAATAAAATAAAACACAGCTGAAATTGACGCTACATAGGCTCATAATCATAGGTACCATAAAGCATAGGGAAGAAATCAAATACGTGTACCTCTGGTACTGAGAAAAAAAAATAAAAACACCCCTTATGCATGAATGAAACTGCAGAAAGCAAATCCCCAAGCACCTAGCCTTTCAGCATCTGAAGACATAACTGCTTCTATGTGTTATTTTCCCTGCTTCTAACACATCTGGAAGATGACCTTAAAAATTAGTTATGCATATTCAATATCAACCTGTGGAAAAAACTGTGCACTAAAACACACCTCTTGCTGTGTTGATGCAAGCCACAGACAATTGTTGTTATTTAGAGGGCCTGGAAGAATAGAATTTGAAAGTGGTTAACTACACAAAAAGAGCCCACAGATCCATGAACAGCTTGAATATAGGATATATGGTGTCATTCTGTCATTTAAGCTGTTTGCAGAGATCTGGAGGGTCCTTTGTCACTAAACTTCAATATTTCACTAAGACAGATGGGATCTCTGCGCAGCCTGAGCTCAAGCTCCTCTTGTAGCAACATGCTAGAATATAAACTAGAAGCACTATATCTTTGTGGAGAAACACTAATAATTTCCCCTTGGTAAAACACCCTGGGTAACAATATATGATAAGATAGGAAGGTGCATGTAAACAGTGTATATGAGTGGAATATTCAAAGATGTTTGAGAGGATACTTTCAAAAAAAGCCCAACCAACCAAAAAAAACCCAAAACCCAACAAGAAAACAACCAACCAACCAACCAACCAACCAAAAAAACTCCAAATCACCCAACAAACTAAAAGCAATACTGATGATTAATGATTACACCAATGATTAATATCTGTTGGAATAAACAATCATCTGTGAATGACCATGAAAATTTTGGGTAAGAAAGCCAAACAAAAAAGATGAGTCATCCTTAAGCAAGGTATGAAAGAGTCATTAAAATCTGAAAAAGGGAGAAGAGAGAAATGCACCTAAAATTGTATGATGCTGCCAAAGACTCCCTGGGGTATAATGGCCCTTGCCAGGCTGGAAAGAGCAGCTCCTAGTTTAACAGTATGTGGGGATCCACACCTTTGAGGGCTGAGGAGACACTTGGCCTTCTGGGCCAAGTCCTCATCACCTGTGTGTACACTAGTGAATTGAAAGAGGTGGGCTGCATGAGTACAATGAGTACAATAAAGCTGGAGCACCCACACCTCCAATACAGCTGTGTGGAATTAGGGTATCCTATAGTGCCCTATGAGAGATGGGTTCTGGTCTGCTTGCAACTCTTTGAATGTGTCTATGTCATTAAGAATTTGGAGGACATGTTAAGAAAAACAGTTCACAAATTTTTGATAATTTTTTAATATTTTTTAAGTGTTCAGCTATTGTTGTGTCTGCTATATTGCTGACATTGATCCTCAATGTACGGTTCCCTGATCACTTGTTAATCACTCATTGTTAAAAAAACAAAACAAACCCAATAAACTGCTCATGTCTTTATTTTGTCTCATGTGTTACTAGTTCTTGTAGTGACCTTAATTTTCTGAGCAAGCTTGCTTTGAAGAAGCAGTGAAACATATATATATATAGTTGTAGCTTATTTTTTAAGTTTTCTAAACTTACTAGGATCGTGACCTTGCCATTAAATAAGACACTGACAAATGAGTTTTACACCTGCTTACATTTCTTCAACTGGACTAATATCACTAAGGTTATATCAGTGAGCAGAAGGAAAAACAAACAAACAAAAAAAAAACAGCTGACCCTTTATTATTTAGACCACAGATTTAATGCAATTTGACTGGATATAAAAGCAAAGCTATCTAATGTAACAAACTGGGAGCCTACTTTCTGCCAGCAAGCTAGCTGCAATTTCTGCGGTGATCTCAAAGCTAATTAATCTCAAGTATTAATTAACAAGAATAAGAAACAAATGGCTAATCTAGACTTCAGTGAATTGAGACATTTGTATAAAGCCATGAAACACCATTGCTAAGTCATCCCTAGAGGTACCTAACTGCCTACACTTCAACAGCATCTTCCTAAGTTGTGATGAGAAGTGATTATCTTTCAGGAGATTAATCTCCATGTATTAGCTGAGTAATTCTCAGTTATGTCCTATTTTCATATCTGTGCTGTTAAAAAATAGTCATGCTTTTGTTGTTGTCATTCATGCCTTCAACAAATCTGTTTTCCAAACCTGTCAGAATTCAATGTTATGCACTTACTCACAACATAATTGGCTAACTTGATAATGTGATTTTTGTCATCTGGGTTCACTAAACTAAAAGCTTCCACGCTCAAGTCAAGGACTCATGTTGCATACTTTTAGAGAACTTACATGTGACTACATGCACACACACATTCTCATATATATTTATACATACATATGTATATGTACATATGTACATACATCTGTACATGCAAGCAAGAAGGGGGAAATCAATCAAGCACTGTGAAACGAACCTACAGTCACATATAGAAAAACACCTCATTGCTACTGAGAGATTTTTATTGTGGGAACAAGCTTTTTTTTTCAGACACTTATAAACCTGAAATAATAAATAAATACTTTTACTATTAATACAACTTCAGGAATCTTCAGCAACTTTAGGTGAGAGTCTCTTAGTCATATTTTAAATGTTTAAGTACCACAGTTGATTTGAGAAACTATTCTCTTTAGAACCATTGCTACACTAAAAACAAACCAGCAGCATTAATAAAAATCAAAGTGAAAAACAAGAGAGGCTTTGTTTGACAATTTTTAGCTTTTGAACAACTGTTACGAATATGCTCCCACAAATTCATGTAAGATATTTAAGGAGAATGCTGACACAGCTGAAAAACAACTGCAGTAAAAATCAATTTTCCGTTATGCAGCTTAAATATGACAGACTGAGTCAATAGAAGCATTTAGCTCACCAGACACAAGTTGAATTTTAATAGGGAAATAAAAATTCTTTGGAACAGATTTTCCATATATCATCTAGGATCATTATAGTAGCTTTCATTTCCTTCAAGGTAAGTGCTAAGGCACACTCCCATTTATTAGAACAGACATCCAATAAGCAGCACCTGTTCTGCATCTTAAATACTATTTTTCTTCACACCTATCCAGTCACAAACTGTTCTACAGTGAGGTACTCTCATTGAAACTTGCAAAATTGAATATTCATCAGGAGAGATAACAGTCTTTCTTTCTTTACTTAACTGTCCTACCCAATGGAAAGTATTAACCTCCTGTCTCCTTTTACACAAAGGACAGGAGAGAAAATTAATTTCTTTTGAGGAAAAAAAAAAGGAAAATACTTTCCATGGTCTCTTACAGTTTCATGAGTGTACTCTGTTACACACTAACAAATGACTACTAAAATATTTTCAATAAGGATCAAATAGAATTACCGTTACTAACTAGTGTGGAAATGGTCATATGAGTGATTCTTTGAATATTTCAGTCTGATTCTGGCTTCCTAGGATCCTGAAATTGGGCAAAACAGACCTCATCTACTTAAACCAGAACACAACAGCGAAAAACAAAAGACTACTCAAAAACTCTCAGTTTAGCACAGAAAACTGGATTTTTTTTTTTTTTTTTTGAGAGTCAGGTTGGAGGTCAAAGAGTAGGGAAAAGAAAAATCAGCTTTAAGCAGTTAGATGACAATTTTCTCCTTGCTTGACTAAATAGGAAAAATGTAACAGTGAAAACAGACTATCAAAGCACCACCTAATTACCTTTTGGGCTGTTATGCCAATGCAGTAAGGAAAAGGATACAGGAGTTGTCCTTTTTAGGTACATAACAATGACAGTAAAATCCAGTTTCTTTACCAGACTTTGTTTCATGTGGACCGTATGTCACCTTTGCCTCCTTCCTTTGGGCTAAATACACGTACTGCCAGGTAGTCTAGCTGCCTTACCACCAAACAATTTAATAAACTGGAGCAGATTTGCCTTCTAGATAAAGACTAAAACACACCAGTAATCTCATCTTTCTGTCTGCAAAATGAAACTAGCCTTTAATTCATGGAACACATGGTTCCAAGAAACAACTATCCTAGGAACCACCATCTTGTTGAAAAAACCTTTTGCAGACTATGAAGCCTGCCAGGTGGTAGAGAGACACAGAAATGAGTCCCCTCCTTTTTTTTTTTTTCCCCTCAGATTGGAATCAGCAGCTCTTCTAGGGCTTAATGGGCTCCTATGTGTCTTATATATATTCTGCATATCAGTTTTAAAGTAAATTTTGATTTGGCAATCATTTAGGGCAGAGATTAATAAAACACCCAAACCAAAACAAAATAAAAAATGAGAACAGAACAACCAACCAGCCAAATAACAAAACTAGAAGTGAGATAAGTATCTGGAATGGGGCTAACATGAACACAACTGTCTTTTCAAACTGACTTGCAGTCACTAAAATTAACAAGGTAGACAGCTATACCAATGTAAATTATGTGCTGTGTTGGAAAGCTGGTTTCTCCAGCTTCTTTCCAAGAATTCTTAGGTTGGAGATAAAAACTTGTTAGCTAAAAACATGTTAGTCAGAAACCTACTAGAGTATCTTGAACGTTTAAAATTTTCTGAAGTAAGGGAATAGACTATTGAGAGACAATGAAAGCATGCAGTAATTATTTAAGATCACTTAGGGAAAAAATAGAGAAAAATCTCACACTTTCTCTAAAATTAGGCAAAAACTTTAGTCTATTTCAATGACAGATTCTTAACGTAATTAGATATTTTATTTAGGAAAGCCTATACAGGTGCCCAAAGGGCATACCTGAATATATTTGAAAATATGACACCAAATCATTTATATATCCCATAGCATCATGACTCTACATTTCTGTCTTTTGGCTCCACAATTAAAATGTGCCTTGATGTATAATAACTAATATACCTCTTAACAGAAATAACAGAGAAGACTTGCCTAATTTATGTGACCATAGATAATAGAGGGAAGATTAAAACTGAAAAGTGATTTAATTATAAAGACCCTTCAGACTGAAACAGTTTCTTTTCTGACAAAAAGAAAGAAAAAAAAAGAAAAAAACAAAAAAAAAACCAAAACAAACAAACAAAAAAAAAAAACCACCAAAAAAATCCCACAGATAATTACTGGAATAAAAAAAATCCTCCAAGCAATAAAATGTAAAAAGTCCCATTCAATTGACTAGAATTGTTCAAGATCTGCATTACATTTTCTGGCATTCATCTTTAAATTTTAATGCTGTTTAGTAGAACATTTGAACAACATCACTATTTGCCATTTACTGAGCTGTGTTTTTAGCTCTGTAAAAGCAAAGCAGAAGGGTACGTTGAAGAAACAGAATAAATTATAAGAATGCGATGTAATTTTTGATAGTATTTTTGATAGTAGACATGCTATATTTGATGTTTATTGTGCAGTAAAACGATTTAACACCACTGCATAGGAAAGAATCTAAATTATTGTGCTCACGGTACAACACTGGAAAGGGACAAAGAATCTACATAGCTCATAATCTGATAATCATAATCTTGCAGAGATCTCACAATCTGTCAGCAAAAGCTTCTCTCTGAAGTCAGTGAGGATGAGAGCAGGGCTGGATTTTTCCCATTTCCTGAAAGAATGCTTTATTCTCTTACTGTGTGTTAACTCCAACAGACAGCCAAACACCACAAAGATGTTTGCTCACTTCTCCCACTCTGCCAGGTGAATGGAGGAAGAGTAAATAAAAGATAAAAAAAGAGAAAACTTATGTATCAAAACAAACAACAATGGTAATAATAATAAATTCTTAATAATTGAACAGTAAGTGGAAGAGGGAAGAAAACAAATCAAATAAAGTGATGCAAAGGTAACCATTCCCCACCTTCCACCTGAGGGTAGAATATTGCTCAGATAGTTTCTGTTCTAAAGATGGGTGACCCTCCTAAATGCCTCTCTTTTCCCTTTTATTTGCAAGTGTGGTGTTATATGGTACAGACTATCTCTTTGATTAGGTCAGATCAGCTCCCTGGTTGTGTGTCTTCCCAACTTATTATGCACCACTCCTTACCTGCTAAATCCACTTATTTTGCGGACAGAGTGAGAAACAGAGAAGTCCTTGATGCTGTGTGAACACTGCTCGTCAAAAGCTAAAACATTAATGTGATACCAGTATTGTTTTGGTCAAAAGTCTAAAGCACAGCCCCACACAATCTACTATAAAGAAAATGAACTCTATCTAAGCCCAGACTGGTGCACCTTTGAAATGTTTCATATAAAGTAGATGGCAGAAAATTTTCTTTTCTCCTCATCCAAGTTTAAAAGTAAGATCCCTGTTAAATCTTTTGAGTAACTGGATGTAAACAACAAACACTTATCATCTCAATAGAATCGAGTTTGCAAAATTGGGTGGAAAAAAAGCTGTAACATTCCTTTTTTCCTGATTCAGTTGCATAAGAGTATTCCTAATCCATGTTTTTAATTACCTCTCCTTGATAAGAATCTGAGCTATGGTACTTTGGTTTACAAGTCAAATTTGAATTCTTGGCTAGGAAATGTTTGCCTGCACTAGGCCTATTTCTGGTGCAAGAGTTGGCAGTAGCAGTCCAAAATGCAGCAAGAAAGGAGCAGTTTCTTTGACAGACAGTCTGTACCTGACAGTGTTGTGCTTCTATTCCCTTTCTGGGCAAAATCCAATGAATTAATCTACAATGTCTTAGGTGATTTCAATTAATAGGGCAGAGTTTACACTTAAATAGAACAGAAACTTAGTCATAGCCCAATCTCACATGAGATCTGTGACTGCAGCTGACAGGGGTAAGAACATGTTTTCTATGCTGCCTCTGCTTTGTCAGCAGCAGGAAGAGATTCTTCACCTACTTTATTTTCATCCATATGGCAAATTTTTGCTCATCTTCCTAGGAAATCGTCTTAACTGTGGTAGCCCTTTGAGCTGTCTTAAATTAGTGCATTTATCGTGTAGCTAGTCAGCTTGTAACACAGATGTCTCAGCACTGAATGACTAGCATACGTCATGAGAGCTTAAGACAGGTGAGATATCAGTGTTCTGCAGTATGAGCCACTTCTAAGTAAACTTCTGGGGAAATTATTATTATTTGGGTAATTATTGCCAGTTATATTGTTAGGTATATTCTGAAGGTAGTAATTTTAAGTTATCTTGCTTTCATCTCATAGAGGAACCTATGCCCCCAACACAGGGTTTTAGGCAAGGCAGCATCTAAAAGGTAAATAATATGAAATCTGACCTGTAAATGCTTATAATACACTGCTCTACTTTTCTATTCTTTTTATTGCAGTAATAACAAGGTTTTGATATTTAAAAGAAAAAAAAACCACAAAAAATCCCTATGGTGTAGTGCTGTTAAACCATGACCAAATTTCCTGTCATGGCATCTCATGAATATCATGCTTGTGATGACCTTAGCATGCAAAGGAGAAGACTCTGCTTCTTTAGCATGCTTGAGTAAATTCTTAATATTGTTTATCTTCCCTTTTCATTGCCAAAATCTTAATTACTAAATTCAGGGTGAAAAGGCAGTAATTTTTTTCAGTGTAAAAAGAACAATTTCCTTATGTTATTTTTAATGATATAGTAGTCATTACTGTTTTGCTTAAAAGCGTTCATAACTGAGATTAATGTGAAATAGAGCACATTATTTCTAAGACTTCATACTCAGTAACTGGAAAGAGCTCATGTAACATCAAGGGCTTTTAACTTCAGTGCTTTTAGTGCAGTTCATATGCATGTTCATGTATTTGCTTTCTTTACAAATTAAACAATTCCTTTACTTAAATAATCTTCAATATATGTCATAAATGACATTGGGGATATTTTTTTAATTGTGGGGGTTTTGTCTATTATATTTTCAAATGTTTTTAGGAAGGTTAAGGCTTTACATGAAGCACATAGAGCTGCCTACATTATTTAGAAACCAAGCTTGCAGCAGCTATAGTTTGTTATGTTTGTCATCTATACAATTAGTCAGAGGAATAAGTTGCAAGGACAAGAAGAAAAGTAGAAATTGTTGAGCACTGGCAAGTCTGATAGCCCAAAAGAGCTGAGGTTGCTGAAGCTCTGTGTTCCCAGGCCCAGCCAGCAAGTTTGAATGCCAGCAGGAAGACACTCACATGTACACGGAGTACATGCATGCACACAACAAGTCACAAGGACCAACACAGGCAGAAATTAATTTTCCATTTCTAAATGCTCACATGTGTATCAGAAGAGTATCTGTGTTTATGTAAATGGATTAAGATAATTCTAGTTTTTTTAGCAGGTGAAAAACCTCTATTCTAGGAATAAATTTGTGTTATATATTCTTCATGTGATCGAAAGACTTGAAATCTGTATACCTATATACTTGATGCCTAAACACAAGGATATATTCTTCCAGAATGTTTACAACTGAAGGAAACATTGTAATGATAATATAAAATAGGGGTTAAAGAAAAATCTCTTCTTGCTAAAAGATGTGGGTGGGAAATAAACTATTAGAAAGACTGTCAATGGCAAGTGATGTTTCCATATGTAAGGATTTTAAATACACATTTTGATGCCAGAATCCTTGGACGGGCTTTAACAATTCTATAAGAATATCTTTGAGCTTAATTATCTTGGAAATGATTAAGCCAAAACATCAGAATCTCACCTTCTATATCTCAAACCAGATCAAGAAGTACTGAGTCATTGTGTTCAAAGATGTTTCTAGATAGGCAAAGGTTGCAATTCCCAGTATGACTTGTTTCTGTCATTTACAAATGAAAAGCCTTTTCAAACCTTCTTTGCCTCTGTCATGCTGAATACTCTGGCTGTCACTCTTGGACTGGATTACATTGTTGGAAGCAAATCTGTGTCACTGACCTTTCCAGTGAGGCTGAAGATGCCATGGAATGTCATCCCAGGGGACAATATTTAGAAGTTCTCCATGAGACTTGTTATCACTGACATACCAACTATGAGCTACCATTGTCAGAATTAATGAATGCTGAAATACATTTCAAGAGAAATTTTGTACTGAGGGCTGTAAGGAGGATTAACAGATAAATAATCCAATTGATGCTTTTGCATGTATATAATACATGAAATAAAGCTTAGAAAGGAGATGGAATGTTTCTCGCTTTTCATTTGGAAAGTTCATTTCCAGCATCTACAAACTTCAGTGAAGACTATTCAGTGAATGTCCAGTAGTTACGAAATTAAGCCATTAATGTACATAGCTAAATAAAGTTCTAGGATTCTCCCCTCTTCTCTTATTGACGTAATTGTTCTTAACTTCACAGAAGAATTTCATATTTTTTAAAGTTTTGAATCAGAAAAATTTGGAATAAGGAGTATAGTGCATGCAACTGAATCAGCACTAAAATCTGACAAAGAATTTCTAGACAGAACAGAACATTAAGACTTTTATCTATGGTGCTGCAGAGATAAAGAGGTATCAAAAAATTAGGTCTAAATTGTATAAGGTCTTGAAGAACATGAGGATCTTATGTCTAATGCACTATGGGAGAGGGCATCAATGCCTGGACTCTTCATTGATCTGTTACAGAAGAAATGAGAGATGAGGAAGATAATTATAGTGGCTGTGATTTCAATAGATTAAAGAGCTAAGATTAGCATCAGACTACAGGAGAAGTTGCAGTAATCATGGTAAAATTTAACCTTACACTCATGTAACTAGCAATAACTAAATAATTCAGTAAATTTTTCAGCATTCAGATTTTCAGTATGAAGCTTTTACTGTAGCTTAAGGATTTTTATTCATTGCCATTATTTCAGTTATGATTCTTGGGGTTATTGGAGAAATGCATTTAAGGATATCAAGTTATAATTGATTTCATTTGTGGTTATATTGTAACGGGGACATGAGCACCGGTGAAATTAGAATTTGCCAGATGATGCCACAGCAGGCCAAACTTCAAAAATGAAAGTGTTTCCATGTGACAAAATGACTGTGTGATTAGAGTGCACTTTAATCTACAAGTACCACCTTGATTTCATTCATATAAACACCACAGCTATCAACGAAGATGTCATCTTAAGTTCCTGCTAACAACCCTAGCAGAAAGTTGCTTGACCATTATAAAGACCTCCTTACTGTATCCATCTTGTCTCCTGTTTACTTCAGCTCATGTAAGTTTCTTACAATTTTTTGAAGTTGTACTAAAGGAATGCTCATTCATTACATTCAACTGAATGATATTCCTTTCAGTCAAAGAATCACTGACTGGAGTCACAGCCTCTTTGTATCACTGGTAAGTACAGAGTGTGCACTGCGGTACCACAATGACCTAAGGTGCTGACAGACCCTGGCTGAAGGGATGGCCCTTCTTGCACGTCAGCATGGCAGCTGAACTCTGTGCCTCTGTCCAGCCTCTCCTGGTTCTGTGTCTGGAAGAGGCTCGAGTAAAAGGTCTGGTTTGTTAAATCCTTTCAGATCAAGGTAATGCTGCTGCCTAGCAGCACTTCTAACACAATTACAAAATGAACATATTTATAGTTAATGCATTTATAATACACTCAGTTCTAACAAAATCTTTTTGTTCAGTGTGTCACAAATACTTATGATTTCACAATACATATCACAAATACAGTTTTCCCTTTCTAAGTTGCTTTCTTAATAAAATAAAGGTTATATCAATCCCAAAAAACATTTTCCTCTGTTTAAAAGCACATCAAGCTAAACAGTTGCTACTTACATTCCGGAAGGTCTGGAGTTTATTAGGAGGCACATTTGGCAATACCTGCAGTTTGCTTCCTAATATCCTCACATTTAAAAATTAGCTGCAGCAGCTAATAGAATGTAAATAAAAATGTCCTCTTATATAATGCTTTCACTAAAGTTTTCTTTTAGTTAGAACATTTGTTTAGGCAGTTCATTTAGAACCCGAGATCTGATGCAACATCAAATATTTTACTGGCAGCATGATACTAACACAGATGAAAAAGCACACTTTGTACAATTCAAGAAAGTCTTTTTATCATTCAGCTCAAACAGAACTAAAGAAGCTTTATAATTGGTGTCTGTAAAGCCTCTTCACTTGTGAACAAAACTATGACAATCAGGAATCACATCTCTCGCCCCTCTTAACTGCCTAAAGCTATGAAGAGACACCTCTGCAGGTGCTGTTATAGCAACATCAAGCTCTCCCTTTTTCACTGGCTGTAGCTTACCCCTTTTCACAGCTCAGCTGGTGAAGTGTTTCTGGCAAATTCTGTCTAATCCACATTCAGAGCAAAGCCAGTGAAGTTTCCAAATGATACAGAAAAACACACTAGGCTGTTTATAACAGAGATTAACACGGGATCTGCTACCAACAGGTTAACAAGTGGGCTTAAACTGTGCATACATAGATCTCAGCTTGCCTGTCTTAGAAGTAGTCCTGAGATATCTACTACTTGGTTGGACATCCTGAGTGGCATAGTCTCCAGCATAGAGACGACTAGGAACAATAGCTATCAACACAGCTAGATGTGAAAGAGGATATCTGTCCTGAGCCTCAAGCCAACCATTTAAATTGCTTGTGTTTACCTGGCTGCTTTTGCCTGAAGAGGAAGAGGGATCAATCACAGGAACCACTCTGCTGGAGGTGACTGCCCTCCCAGTTCTGCTGGCAGAAGGGTAATAATGAGCAGCTGGAGGGCATAACTGCAACAAGGGTCTTCCACCTGCATGCCAGCTAGAGAGATTGCTGTCCACAATCTGTTTGACTGATCTAACTCTGCTAGCTTTACTGTGTAAAATAAACCTAGGTTAATTAAAGTTGCTTTCCAAATTGCTCTGCATATAAATCCTTACATTTCTATGATTTAATCTCTATTTTTATTTAGCTATATTTTCTGGGTGAATGTCCCTTTGTATTAGTTTATATTATTAATAAATAATATAGTATATTTTGTCTTTTTGCAGCACAAAACCTTTAGATAAAAGCATAGTATCATGACTTTTTTCCTATGCTTAATGGTTCTCCATTACTTCTGGGTCACTTTTTGGACTAAAGGGGAGGTTGATGCTTACAGGGGTGTGGGACTTGTGATGGGATGCAGGAGAAGGACATTTGGGAATTGTACAAGACAATGAGATGTTCAGAGATGGATGAAAGGAGAGGAAAAGGTACCTGAGGTGTTTTGAGGAGTAGCTCAGGAAATCATTTAGGCTGGAATAACCTAACACTTTCAAGTCCACCGCTATGCCATGTCCCTAACCATAATACCTATACACCTTTTAAAACACCTTCAGGATGTAAACTCAGCCCCTTCCCTAGGAAATTTGCTCCAATGTTGGATAACCCTTTCAGTGAAGGACTTTTTCCTTATGTCCAAACTTAACCTTCCATGGCACAACTCTAGGCTGTTTCTTCTAGTCCTGTCATTTTTTTACCTGGCAGAAGAGGCTGATCCCCACCTTACTACAACCGTCTTTCAGGTAAGTGTAGAGAGCAATTAGGTGTCCCCTGAGGCTAAACAACCCCAGTTCCCTCAGCTGGTCCTCACAAGGCTTGTTCTCCAGAGGCGTAGGAAGTAGGAGAGGATGGTTACTTGCACAATGCTGCTCAGTGCTCTTGCCTGACCATGCCGTACACTCCCTCACCACAGTCTATCTTGTTTTCTCATTAAATTTTAACTATTTTCTTGGGTGAAGGGCTCTTTTCATGTCCATGTGTTTGTGTATGGGCAGTCTAAGAGCCAGTGACTGGAGTGCCAGAGAGTCGGTGTGTCTGGGTCACCAGCAAGAATGATGAGTGTTTGTACACAAGTCTGCGTATGATCACAAACAAACATCAGGTCAGCCTCACTGGTGAGTAGGTGGGACCAGATACACACACGAGGGGGCTCTGGAGATGACTGTGAGACCTCCTTGAGTGTACGAATATCTCGGTGAAAGGCAACAGGGGAGCGGGAGGGTCCAGGACTGGTGTATCCAATACCTCTTCATTTGAAGGGATACATACATATACGTGTGTGAGTGCAGGTCTAAACACCTGCAGCTAGAGTGGGGCTATGGTCTTCAAGGTGGCATGGCCAGATGCTACCAAGTGGGAATCCTGGCATCCCACACACTGGATAAGTGAACATTATATACTTGTATCTCTTCCCACTATTGGATCTTGATCCTGCTCAGCCACAGAAAGGAATGGGATGAGGGTGTTGGTGCTGTTTGTGCTTGTGCGAGTGCTGCATGTGCCTGCATGTGTTGATCATTGTGGCTGCGGCTGGCTCTGTATACAAGGTAGCACGTACTGTATACATGTACTGCGTGTGCTTACTGAGAACATGTGCTATTGGCTGTACCCACTGACAGCCTTAATCTCTTGATGTTAGATTTGGCAACTCTCTATCGATATATGCACAAAATGGCATATAAAATCCTTGAGCTTTAGATATGCAAAAAATGACATATATACACAAGTTGTATGCATGCTATATTGAATGTATGTATTAATTTTTGAAGAGAATATGTAAATTCTTTTTTTAATGAAATTATTTTATTCTGTATTTATTATAAAATATTTCTTACACAGAGTGCTCTTAAGTACATGGTTAAGCTACATCAGTTCTTAAAGCAATATGTATCACTATTCCAGAGGCATAGGCCCAGACATGAGATATAACTGGCAGTAATAAGGTGCTCTCAGCAAATGTCATGAAGATGGATAACGGAGAAAAGACTGACAGCCAAGATGGGGATTGTATCACCTGAAGTACTACCTGTCTTACTGCCACTAGAAGACTACCCTGATATTAAGTAGCAACAGCCCCTGGAAGAATGCCTGTCGTCAGGATTTTCATCACTACAAATGCAAATGCCATAGGAAATTAAGGTACACTGGAAATCATGCAAAGAATTGAAGTAGTTTTACTGGGTTCTAGATCCAAGTCCCTTTGGTCAGTAACCAAACAAGATGAAATCTAATTAGGTGTTCTGCATACGTGTGAGAGAACATAGTCATTTTTCTATGAATGTGAAATATCAAATTACGAATATAAATTGATTAAAGACTGTAATTTCCCCTTGAAAGTGGGAAAATATATTTAATTCAATGAGCATTGCAATTCTTCTATCACAAGTAATCAAACAGCTGGCTGAGTCTTCTTAATTGTGAGCAATAATTATATTAAGGTCAATTTTAATGTTAAAATATTTTAACCTTGGCTTAGAAATAAGTATGTAACTATGAATTTGTTATGTTTTGAAGTTTTTTCGTGTTACTTGTTTAAGAACCAGCTTTTTATGGAAGACCAAACCTTAAAATATTTAAATGTGATTAAATTGGTTTAATATATGATAGTCCCACCTGTATGTCATTTCTGATGTACAGCTGCCACACACAAAATTTAAAGATAAGTAACATGATTACAATCAGATTAGTGAGTCTACACAAGTAAATGAGATTGTAAATCTATATGAGTGAAAACTGCACTTCCTAGCGAGACCACTTTGCATATCATTAGCTTAAAATGAATTTTCAACACTCATATAAGATACTGACTGGCAAATCCAACCTTTTAAATAGCACTTTATGAGTCCAGAAAACCTTCCATCTTCTGGGACCCAGACTACTATTCCCTGCTGGAACTTTCCATGTGATATTTAATTCAAAATGAAATCATTCATGTACCTTGATCACTGATGAAATTGGAAGAAGCAGGGGTTTAGGGCACAGAGAATTTTTGTCTTCATTGTGTCTGGGCACCAGGATAAACAGAAGTATCATCATTACACTGAAGAAGTACCACACACAAAATTACTAAAGTCAAATAAAGTTACACATGTTCAAAACAGTATGCAGCTGCATAGTGGTGCAATAAAATAAGGGATAGTAAAGTGTGTGTGTATATATATGTATATGTTGATAAAAATTATGCTCCTTTAAAAAACTCCATAAATGAAAGGAGTGCGTTCAATTTGCAGTCCTTGAGAGGAAACTGCTTTAAACCTCAGAGGACTTGATTTTTAAGTATGGTCTTCTGATTGGCTTTGGTATTAATTCCAGAAGTTTCATGAATCTGTACATGCAATAGTTTTAGATATCACAGTTTGGTTTAATTTATATGCTGCATAAAATGAGTCTAGTCGTGCTCCAGTGACACAGAACTTTGACACTAGCAACAAAAATACATAACTAGACAGAGCCTGAAACTCTGACAAAAAATTCCTGGGGATTTCAAGCTGGAGTTAAGCTGAATTGTATCCTAAATTCTGGAAAGAAGCAGCAAAAAGGGAATCATATTTAAGTTTAGTATTTAATACCCACTCTTTCGAGCTCAATGAAATCTCCTGAAATTTGAATTAATACCGCTTATTGTGGACTAAGTTGCTTTTAATAGACTTTATTATTATTGCAAATAAAATGTGTTAAAAATAATGGCATTTCACAATGGATTCTTCATCACTTAAAATCTTTATATCAATATTCACTTTTTTTGGAATGATATGCTGTCAACAAATATTGCTGGTTTGACAGATAAGTTATAGTGGAAGGAATTTCTCCTGAATATCTTCATGAAATAATCCTACTTTAGGTTGTAAATTATAGAAAACACATTCAATTTACTTGGGGTGGTCAAATTATCAAATCTCCAGAATGTTTTGGTATACCTAACATAAGCATACTCTTTTGTTTTTCTTTTCTTTTCAAGTACTTATCTGATGAGGACACCATATATTCACTACATTTTATGATAGTTTTACAAATTCCACGTAGCATGAGCATTTAAAAGCCATTAAACCCATAAGTGGACTAGAAATGACCCCCATTATGAGCTTTAATGGATTAATTTATGATGGTTTTGTCTTAATGCAAAAGAATAATTATTTTTAGGCTTAAAGTCATATCCTCTTATTAGCAAGCATTTTATTATTACTTTCATGTTATAATATTTTCTTTCAAAACATTCAAATTTATTCAAAAATGTGGAGAAGCAAAAACATAAAGCTGTTTCTAAACCAAATTCTTTCACACAAAATAGATTTTTAAAATTTATTAATATGTAGGGAAGGTATAGACAGTAGTTTTGCCTTTTATATATTCCCATACAACTAGCCAATAGGAGAAATATGAATCAAAATAGGTTTTGTTACTTTTAGAAATCACATTGTAAGGATTCCTGTGTCATTAAGGTTACTGATCAGAACAGTTTGAATATTTTATGGAAAACATCAATTTATGAAAGTGGCATAAAAGAGAAGGCCTATAAAGAACATATTTCCTACCAAAATACAGAAAGACAGAATGCAAAATCTCATAGGTATTAAACTTAAAGGTAGGCTATATATCTTCAAAGATTTTTTTTTTAAATATTATAAAGCTACAACAGTTTAGATGAGCATATACTTTTATTTATTCAGATTTTTATAAGTAAAATCCATAGCTACTCAAGTATTACATTAGTTTTTTGGCAGAGAACCTAAATAAACATATCAGTGTCTCTAAAATCAATAACATCCCAAAATATCTTAAGAATGAGGCTTTCCAAAGGGTTCTTTTAACAGGGAAAAATGTTTACACGTCATAGCTAATTCAGCAACAATATCTCTGAAATGCTTTACCAGCAAGTTTTCACAATTGGAAATGCATATCAGGACACTGAGAGTAATTTATTTTACTGTGTTCCAAGATAAAGAATCTTCATACCATTTACTTCCATTTCACAAAGGGAAGAGAATAAAAATTTGAATAAATAAATTAAATACAATGTAAAATCATCCAACTTCTATATTAGCAGAAAGCTCAGGACAGTGCTACTACTTCAGGGTCATATAAGCATGATTAGCTTGCAGCAAATCTTTTCTATTTAAGGTTTGTAATTAGTAGGGTCACAAAAATCAGTGAAGCTAGGTTAAGAATCTCTTCGTTTTTGCTTCTGATATACAAAGACTGACAAGGTTTTGCTTGTCACTAACAGAGGACTATAACACAAAGAATCTTTTTTTGTGAATCAGTGGTGCTTTTTAATAAGGGATCAAGAAATGTTTAAAATAAAATCAGAAGGTGGGATAATAGTTAAAAAAAGTCTGACACAACTTTTCAGATGAAAGATCTTCATCTTCAGATGTGAAAATCATGAGAAGAAAGCTAAAAAATGTTACAAGTCTGTCTGATAAAGGGAAAAAAAAAGGAGGAGTGATAGGTATGCTGAGAAAAGTTACTATCATTTCAAAAGCTTACATGCATTATTTTCTTAAAAGAGATCTCTATTGCCTTCCTACATTGTGTATATCAATGACAAACTCCTCTTTTTATTTTCAGTCTCATAGCATTTTATTCAGAATTTCTTAGCTGCTAGGGCATAAGAATTAAGGGCAAGTCTTTTAGATGTCCTGTCACATCCAATAATTCTGCATCATAACTTACAGAGTTTAAGGATTTATAAATAATTCCAGACCATATTATTAGAAAACTGACGATATTACAAAAATCACTCAAATTGTATTCACTGGGATATGGGTCAAGGTTAAACAAGAAAATGTCACTTGTACAGGTGTGACAGATTATAGTAGTTCCAATAGGGAAAACCCTTAGGCAAGTAGAATTTAAATTGGACACAGACACCTACCTGAAAAAACCCATTGAAGTTACTTGGCTGCAATATGATGTACAAATACTGGAATACAGGGTGTCAAGCAGAGTTCATCACTTGATGAAAAATTGCCTGGAGCATCTCAGAAAGAAAGGAAAGGAAATAAAGTTTAAATTAAGTTTTCCAGAGTTTGTAGGAAAGAACAGTAGGGTCCTGTAAAATGTTAAGTTTTGGTGGCATTAAAGGATAGGAAAGAAAGCACGAAGTGTAATATGACTCAGAAGTTGCAGGAAACACTGGAAGATAACAGTACAGTGGAAACAGCAGCAAGAAAGGATCTCTTCAGAGACTTGGTGAAGTTCGTCAGTTTAGCAGCAAACATCTTTGTTCTTTCCCTATCCATGTGATTTCACATGCTCAGACCTGAGTTTCAAGTGGCAGCTATCTCTACATATCGAATATGTGGAACCACATTAGGCTATTCTGGTTTGAGAACTTCATTCTGTATAGTTTCCTTTTAAGTATAAGAGCTTGAGTCTATTCAAAACCAGAATTAGCATGAAAAGATACCTATATCTTTCCTGTGACTCACTGAATAAAGAGAAGTATGATGGATGAGAGAAGCATGAATGGTTAAAAAAGAAGTTCTCTCAATTCTAAAAAGTAAAACCCAGATCACAAAAAATAATTTTGACATGAACATTAATGAAGGACTAGACTAAAATCTCAGTGACTTAGAAGATGGCAAAATTCCTGACCCCTCTGAAAGTAAGCCTCTAATGCTGATGGGAGTAAGATCCACTGGGTGGCCATGGGTCAACACTGTAGGATTCCCACTGGGTCTCGCCATCCTGAAGGAGATATTTCCCATGTCTATACTCACCCCTCACCACATTTTTTTAGCTATAACAAGCTTATTCAGAGAGTTTATATGGAATATGGAAAATATAAACCATAGGATCTCCTGGACTACTAAACCCAGCTCTGTAATAATTGTACTATACTTGATCTTTTTTGGGGATTTTTTTTTTTTTAATCTGATGAAGATCTGTCTTAAAACTGACTTCCTCTGGGGCTTCTTTCAAACCCTGTATAAGATTAATGTAGGGCCAGGAGATTTCTTATATTATTTGGTTAAATTTCCAGCCTATTCCTTTTATTTCTAGAGAATGCTGACTTCACAGACCCTTGATTCTTTAACTTTCCTCTTAAAAGCCCAGCTGCAGTACACACTCTGGTTTTGGTAAAGCTTCTAAAAAATTTTGTCTGCTCACAGATCACTTCTTCCCTTGTTCTGTCTGGAGTATGATTCATCAGAAAAAAGATTTAAAGAATAAATTTCTTGTGTGAATGGTATTCTTGATCTATTTATTGAAGTAATTTTTAACTCCACTTTTATTTGGTCTTGTCCTTGCACTTCTGTTCTCTCAATATCCTCATTCTTTATGTGCTTAAATAATTAAATCTTGTATTATACAGTTCTGCAGAAGTTAGATTTCTGTTTCTAAGGAAAAAATAATGTGTTCATTGTTAATTGAACCATTCAGTTCAATTAATACAGTTAATTTGATAATTAAGATAATAAAATCTGTTATCCAGCTAACACTTAAAATGAGTCAGTTTTTAACTTAGTTCTGGTTGCAGTTCAGAGGGCCCCTCTCTATATCTGTGCAACTGGCAACAACAAGGTTCTTACAGCCAGCCAGAACTCAGACATTTCTCCTTGTGACTTCTTTGTGGGTCTAACTCTTTACCTCATGCAATTTCTTGCAGCATGCTTACTTAGTATGCCTGAGAAATGCCTGAGAAATGCAGGTATAGCAATTGTTTTCTCCACATACTTTTATATCTACCGTGCTTTTCTCACCAAAGAAACAGAGCTAGAATGAATTTCTTCACCAGTCATGTTAAAATGTATTATTCTTAGAAAAGAATTTTAAAAAGTTTGTGTTAGAGAAGGAACCAGTGGTCAAGTAGCACATGAAAACAAACAAATTCAACTTTTTGGTTTGACATAAGTACATAAATTCTATATTGCCCAAATAAGAACATTATCAGCTTTTATTGAGCTATGAATTTTAATAGGAAAGATCAGAACCAAAACTAATCATGTAGCCTGACTGACAGTAGACTGGAATTTGCTAGTTGATACATTAAGAAGTGTATAAAATGAAGGCAATCTTATATGATGCTTCCTAGATAGCTTCCTAGCCTCTAGGAACTGAAGCTCATGGATCTAGTACTTGAGACAAAAATGTAGGTAGTTTACATAAGATTTTATACCACTTGTACTCTGATAACTGCTATTAATTCTAATAGCAATTGTAATTTAAAGATCTTGGCAATTCTTATTTCTCTATGTCTCTTGTAAAAAACTCAGATATGATGTAAAATTAAATCAAATCAGTTCACCTTGGGAATGTGAGATCTAAATGTCATGTTATTTAGTGAGATAATTTTGGATCCAATTCTAATGCTCCTTACAGTTCGCCTAAATTATTTAAACTTATATGTTAATCAAAGAGTATTAACATCTATTCTGTGGAAAAACTCTTAGAATTTGGGATTTGGGGACATATATCCTTTATGATTTTTGCTTTAGGATACAGTTAAAGTCTCTGATATGAACAAATAAGTGTTCTCAACTTTGAATGTTATCCTCAGCTATTGCCGATCTACTCACAGCCAGTATTAAACTTACCTTCATTCCAAAGATGTCCTTGTGCTTCTTTTCTTTCTCTTTCACTTGTCTGAAGGCTGTCTTGGAGCAGCAACACTTTCCTGCTTTTATTTTGATTGTTTTCTTTTTTAGTAAATTTTCCCATTATGTCAATATATTTTAAGACAATTGTGGCCTGTTACAATGTTTAATCTTGCTTCCTCTATAACCTGGAATGAGCTAATTGTTTATAGTTTTTACTCATATCTTATGGTTGAATAAAAACACACTTTCAGGTTTTTTTCCAAATATTTGATCAAAATTATTGATATAATAGAAACTAAAGGCTTCGTATGAACATTAACTTCTGATTGCTGTCTTTCAGATCAATTTTACAAAGTACTTATCACTGTCTCCAAGGAGATATATCTGATATTTCAGAAAATTAAAAATTCAATGTATACCCTACACTTGCATTAATTCTAATTTCAAATAGTTTAAGTTTAAATAAAGATTTGTTCTACTTGTATTCCCTGATCTATATTCAGTCATTTCACAGTGTACATTGTATAAATTAAGACAGAACACGGATTATTTTTGGTGCATTTTTACATAGAAAAGAATGGAGGAGGTGGACTTTCTATTCCTTAGATAATAATTTCTTTCTCAATTTAGTATTAATTTGGGTGTTCTTGCTGGCAAAGAAATGTTAATTGTCAATGTATCACCTCTAAATTACTCCTCTGAAGTCAGGAACTAATCTCTGGGTTATTCTGCATGCATAAAAACATAAAAATTTTAGCTCTCGGATTCTAACTTTGGTATTAGATTTACTAGAGAAGGTTGTTTCAAATCAAATAAAGTCTTTAAAATGTAACAAGTAACATTGGACAGAACATGACCTCTTAGCCTAGCTCGTCTTTTTCTTACCCAGATGTTACATAAGAAAAGAAATAAACCTCATCAAGTCTGCATTATGCGCACAATTTTCTTCCTTGCTGTCAGGAAAGTGGTAGCATTAAGGACAGAGTTCTTCAACCAGAATTGTGACTTAATATTCCCCTTTCAAGTGTAATGAGCTAAAAGAACATTATGAATTCCTGAATTCATACTTGATTTGTTTTTCTTTATGTTCATAAATTAGGAAATGAACAAAGTCTAGTAAAGTAATAGATGTGAGCAAACCAGATTTTTCTTTCAAAGTCTGTTTGTCCTACAGATAACAAGAAAGAAAAAAGATGAGGTTTGCTATATACCAGAAATTATGTGATTGCCACAAATCCTCAGACCACAACTGTTCTACATTTCTCTATGAACGCTGATCTCAAGAAACTATTTTTTCCTTGGGTCTCGGCTACCACAGTTCAAATAATTTCAGAGAAGGCTATATACGTGTGCATGTGAATAAAACTTGTGTCTTAGAGCTTCAGCTGCCAAGGCAGCATCTTCTTACGCATTTTTATTTTATATTTTATTGAGCATACACTTATGAAGGAGGACAGAACTCCTTTGTGCATGCACAATTTATATATAGCTTTGTTCTTTCAGCTAGGCTGGTAAAAACTTGTCAGTGAACATTCAAAGGAAGCATTGTAATGTATAAAATAATCCCGGAGGGAGGGAATAAATGCCATTTAAGATATTGAATTGTTGGAACAGAGCCAATAATGCAATTTTTATTCGGTTACATTTTCAGATGACTCATCAGATCTTCTACTAATCCATGCTTTGAGTCCCGAGGAGTATGATCTTTAAAATCTCCTGAACACAAGAAAATAAATAATTTTTTAAAACACAATAATATTGAGGAATCCACCATTTGGATCTGCTTCTAATGTGATGCAGTAGCTTGTACCAATGATAAATCTGGAAACATGACTAAACTCTGTAATCCTGTTTCTTATTTTACCATGAAAAATGAAATGGAAACAGAAAAATTTGTGCTGTTCTATAACAGTGATAAAGAAAATGGCCCTTGAAACTAATTTAAATAAATTATTTTTGGGAAATGAAAGCTTAGCTGTAAAAATATTTTTTTTAAAAAAGGCACTATATAAGTTATTTTTTGAAAAGCTTGTGCTTTTACTTGTGGCTTTTATTTTCCTTCCAACTACTGCTCTGTGGTAATGATTTCTACATTTTTTGTGTGCTCCTCCATTGTCTTTCAACTCAGAGCTGCAAATTAAATACCATTTTGTCAAACACTAAGCTAAAGAAACCTGTCTTTGCCAGTCATTGTCAGCAATATCGTCACTTCTGTGCTAACAAATTTACCCATTAATGATATAAGTGATAAAATTGGTCTTTGCTAATTACCATTTTCTTTCATCTTTTATTTGTTCGTTTATTTATTTATGTATTTATTTATTTTATTTTATTATTTTAAGGCAGCCAACAGTATAAACAAACTGTTACATGGCATTAGACTTGAGATGGGAAGAATTTAGTCTAATCCATTAGTGTTATACAATTTACAATAAAATGAAAAAAAGGAAATGGGCTTCATTAGTATAAAAAGAAACAAAACCACAGAAACCACAATAGTGAAGAACACTAATGGCCTCCATGGAAACAATGTGGATATTATCTTTTTAATTGCTTATGTTTCCACCTTAACAACAACAATGTACATTATGAAAAGTAACGTGAGCTTGAGAATGCCTCGTGGCAAAGGCCAAGATGGAATATACCCCTAGGGAAAGTTTCCATTATTTTTGACATATTAAATGGTTTCTGCCTTTATTCACAAGTAGCAAAGTAAAAGGAAAGGCTTGCCTGCTGAATTTAACTGCTGATTCTTCTCTACAAAATGAAAATTTTTGGTTCTTTCTATTTTAAGCTGCTGGGTTAGGGGATGGGAAGGAAACCCTAGTTCAACAGTGCAGATGTTACAGTAAACTTCCTTTCAGTACAATGCAGATTTTGATTGGTAAACTGAGTTTAATTCACCTGTTCAGTTAGGAATTAGTTGGAACAGTAGTTAAAGCAGTAATAGAAGTAATAGGAAGTAGTTAGGACATTGGCTTTTTTTGTTTTTTAACATATACCACCACTGACTCTCTCCATAAAGCTTCAACCATAATACTGATGAATTCATAGAATTATTTGGATTGAAAGGGATCATATGGATCATTTAGTTTCAATGTCCTTGTCATTGACAGGGATGCCTTCCACTACACAGTTTCCTCAAAGCCTCATCCAGTCCAAATTTCAACACTTCTAGGAATGGGACATCTACAGTTCCTCTGGGCAATAAGTTCCAGTGCCTCCCCACACTCTAAGAATTTCTTCCTTATATCTAGTCTAAATCCATCATCTTTCACTTTAAATCCTTTCCTCCTTCTCCTGTCAGCTTTCTTGTAGGCCCTCTTAGAGGTATGGAAGGTTGCTATAAGGTCTCTCTGGAGCCCTCTCC
Organism: Ploceus nigricollis; assembly: GCA_013399945.1. Taxonomy (NCBI): domain Eukaryota; kingdom Metazoa; phylum Chordata; class Aves; order Passeriformes; family Ploceidae; genus Ploceus; species Ploceus nigricollis. Next base: position 456,316 of record VXBC01002955.1, read on the forward strand.
AGGCTGAACAACCCCAGCTCTTTCAGACTGTCTTCATAGGAGAGACTCTTCTGTCCCTTGATCTCTTCATGGCCCTCATCTAGAGTTCCTCCAGCAGGTCCATGTCCTTATTGTGCTGGGGGCTCCAAAACATGATGCAGTATTCCAGGTGGGATCTCATGAGGGCAGAGCAGAGGGGAAGAATCAGCTCCCATGACCTGCTTGTCACGCTTCTTTGGATGCAGCACAGAGTATATTTGGCTTTCTGGGCTGTTTGTCCACATTACCAGCTCATGTCTAATTTTTCACCTGCCTCTATCCCTGTGGTCCTCCTCCACAGGGCTTCTCTCAGTTCATTCATTCCTCACTCTATGCTGCGGCTGGGGATTGCCATGACCCAGTTTGGAGGACCTTGCACTTAACTTTGTTGTACTTCATGATGTTCACAGTGTTCTACTTCTCCGGTCTGTCAAGATCCCTCTGGATGACATACATTCCCTCTAGCATATCAACTTCATCAGTCAGCTTGGTGTCATCCAAAAACTTGCTGAGGCTGCACTCAATCTCACTATGTCATTAATAAAGATTCTGACCAGCACCAGTCCCAGTACAGACCCCAAAGGGACAGCATTTTTTACTGATCTCCATTTGGGCATTGAGACCTTAACCGAAACTTTTTGGATGCAGTCATCAAGCCAACTTCTTACCCATCAAAGAATCCACCCATTAAACCCACATCTCTACTTTAAAGACAGGGATGCTGTATCAGTCCTCGCAGAAGTCAAGGTAGATGATATCAGCTGCTATTCACTTATCTACCAAAGCAGTCACTCCATGTAGAAGGCCACTAGATTAGCCAGGCATGATTTGCCCTTTTTGAAACTGTGTTAGCTGCCTGTAATCACCTCTTTGTCATCCACATGCCTTGTCAGAGCCCCCAGTGCTAATTAACTGCTAATTCAGATTAATTCTTCTTTTTCTATTCTCTGCCACAATTCATAGTAGAAGTATATTTCAACAAAACAAAAATTCTACATCATCAATTAATATATATATTGATATGATTTTTCTCAGAATCATATCTTTACAACTTACAGATTATTTCATCTTTCCAGTGCATTCATTTATTATACTGATCAATGTCTGTCAGCACATAAAAAATAAAGAACCCCATAAATATCACATTGGATTGAGAATTCAAAATTTACTCATCTGCTCCTAGTGTCACCCATGGATCATATGGTCACAAAAGAATGATGATTTAAGTATATGGACAAAAGTAAACCAACGTAGTAACGACATTTTTCTCCCAACATACAGTGATTCTAAAATAATTGTTTCAAAAAATAAAAGTATTTACACACAGATTTTAGCAGACAAATCTAAATCAAACCCAGGACTACAGCAGGCTATAATTCAGAAGTCACTGCCTTCCCATCACAATGAAAACTTGGAAAACAGAATATGTGCTATTTCTACTCAGAGAACTACAAAAGCCTTTAGAGAAATTACTGGAAGTTGGTTAAAGAGAAGAATTGATGATGCCAAATATTTATTGGGCAAAAAAAGATATTGCCTGTGTTTGACACTTCTAGTTTACGTTGTCAATTAGTATTGATTTCAGTACTCGTTATTGAAAATAATGGTGGAACTGCCATTAAATGAACTTTTAGTTAGCAGTCTATTATCCATCTCTATTAATCTGTCTGTTATAGCCCTATTGGATGGACTATAGTATGCTTTAACCAAGTTTTTCTCTTTGCAAAATATTTTCTCTTATTTCTTTCTTGTAGAAGCAGATTGTTAATATTAAAATTGCACCATAGTTGATTTAGTTCTTAATATGAATGAGGGCCTATTTTTCCCAAATTTTACTGAAGTAAGTTACTATATCTGTATAGACATATTGCACGGAGATAATTAAGAAAGACTGTTAGATTGAGTTTAAGAAATGTGGCCAGAAATTTTGGTCCTGCTCTAAAACTTTAAAGTTTTATGTTTATTTCTTGGCTTTCTCACAGTTTTGCAAAGCTTTGGACAAGTCCTTAATAGTGCTGCCATTTACTTTATTCCCTATACAACCCTCCTATTTGGGGAAAAAAATCTAGTAGAAACAATTTAACAAACATTTACATCTTTGAAAGTACTATGATGAAAGTCCATACATACCACACCTATAGATACATTTTTGAAATACCTTCTGAAAAGATGAATGCATAGTATAGATGAAAATAATAAAATTGGCTGTTACAGGTGTTACAGACAATTAAAAACATGTTTAAATATCCCTCAGCAGCAGGATTTATGTGCAAGTTAGCATACCTTACAGAGTAAACAAAGGCTGTTAAAATTTCTTAGTTGCCCAGTAACATTTGGAAGCTGGACAACTTTTGAGCACTTTCTGCTGCAAAGCAGCTGGATTTTACATATGTTGAAAAAGCATAAACAAAGCATTTTCATAAAGGCAGTATGAAAAACATCCTAGACAGAATTAATATGTTCTATGAGTTAATAATTGACAATGTCAAATAATATTTCAGTTATAAACACATATACTAAGCCCTAAAATTATATAGACCTTGTTACAAGCTTCAATGCTTATATTCTTTATTTCTCCCCCCTTCAAAATTCATGTGCTAAACCACTTCTATTCCCATAAAATCTACATATTCTGTTTATGCACATATACTGTGGTTGCATTAGAATACTTCATAAAGTATGAGGCAAGCTGAAATTCTTTCTTGAAGAGTTTATCTTAATTCTCATTTCAGTAGTTTAATTGTAACTGTGGGCAGCTGCTGTTTATAATGTATACTATGGTGCAGAAACCATTACTGGCCATAGTCCCTGAAGAGATATTAAAAAAAAGGTATAAAAAAATTATAAACAAGCCAGGAATACCTGGTGAAGTTATTATTGTTCAGATTTCAGACATACTTTTATATAAAGCCAGAAAAAATATTCAATAATAAATATACAGTCTTTTTAGAACATGGCTGCGGTGGAAATGGAATAACTATGCTTAGAAGCAGGGCAGAAATGGGCAGAATTTCTGGTGCTCATAATGACCGGCTTTTACGGAAAAAAAAAAAAAAAATGCAACAAACCATATTTTCCTGTGCATGGTGTTTCCTCAGAGAATTCCTTACACTAAAGTATGTGTTCAGTGCTATCAGTGCTTATGCCAGGGACCAGCTTTGGCTTATAACTAAATCTGTTTTATAAAAAAGTGAAATGAAAAAACAAACACACACAAAGCTTCTCAAGTTATTTTAAATTATTGTGAGGTTGATAGACAGTACATTTGTCTGAGTTAACAGGATTGAATTCAGTTTGTTATATAACAGTCCATATTTAAAGGATTTTATTATACTTTTCAGAAAAGGTTCTGTATCTTTGCTTTGTTTTGAATCCTCCTGTAAAGATTAAGATGTTTCCCTCTTTATCCTGAGGTATCCTAATTGTTACTTATTCTTCCGGCACATTTTCACCTAAGACTTTGCCCTGGCATGTAATACCAGTAACATTCCTCTACACCACACACAGAGCTCTTAGATCTAATTTGAGTAATAGTTTGCCACTTAGCTACAATAGACTTAGTCTTGTCCAGCAGCCAGTTACCCACTCAGCAATTCTCCCACTCATGCTCCTCTTCAGGATGGAGACTAAAAATAGGATGAGAAAACTCATGGATTTAGATAAAGTGAGATTGATTCCCCATTTGTCATGGGCAAAACAGACTTGAGAAGGGAAAACATAATTGTATTTGTTGCCAAAGCATATTCAGGTACTGCAGAGCAAAACAATAACAAAAACAAAACAAACAAAAAAAATGCCAAAAAACAAATAGCAACAACAAAAAATAAACCTGTAAAAATTTTACCTCTCCCACACATCTATCTTCCCCAGGCTCAGCTGGTTTCCTTCTCAACATGATACTTCTGACTACTCTCCCTATCTTTGGCAGCAAGGGGGAATGGAGTACTGAAGGCAGTTTTCAGTACGTAACTGTTCTTCTCTGTTGGTTTTTTCTCATACTTTTCCTCTGGTTCAGCATGTAGTCCTTCCCTTGGAAGTATTTCAGGATAAGACTCCTTCTGTGTGGACCTTCCACACACTGAAGATCCTTCAGGAAATGCCTGCCTTCTCCACCATGGAGTCCTTCATGACCTGCAGCATGGATATCTGCTCCTCTCTGCAGACTACAGGGAAACACTCTGGCATCTGCACTACCTTCTCCACCTCCTTCTCTGATCTTTGTGTTCACCGTTCCACACTGAGCTCTTTTCCCTCCTCCTTTGCCTAGGTGGTTTTTTTTCTCTTTCTTAAATACCTTCATAGAAGTGCCACCAGGCTGACACATCTGCTGTGGTGGGTCTGTTATAGAACTCACTGGAAATGGCTGGAATTGTCTGTGGAATTGTCTGGCAGGGAGCAGACCCAATCTGTTCTTGTAAAGGCCATCACTGGGGCCCAGCACCACCAGTACCTCTGCCACCCAGTACAAAACTCCTCTTGCAGTTTGATTGACTGCGGGTTTCTTTTTCTCCACCATTATAACCACAGACAAAATATAAGTGATGTTTTCATTGAAGTACAACACATGTTTGGTTTTGACACTCAGGTTTTATTATTTTAATCCCAAGGAACTTGAACTGTGGTGCCTAGAACAGAATATTTCTCCAGCAAATTTCTGAGAAACAGTCATATTGGATTACGAATTTCATAGAATTACAGAATAAACTGAGTCGGAAGGGACTCATCATGATCATTGAGTTCAATTCCTTGCCCTCTTCAGGATACCTCAAGAATCACACCATGTGCCTGGGTGTATTGTCCAAATATTTCTTGAACTCAGGCTTGGTAGCATGTTCTCTGGGGAGTCTGTTCCAGTTCTCCTTGGCTTCTGTCACCGATCATCATAGAGAAGAGAACAGTGTCTTCCCCTCCTCTTCTCCTCATGAGAAAGTTGTAGACTATAATAAGGTCTCCCCTAAGTCTCCTCCAGGCTGAACAAACCAAGTGATTTCATCTGCCCCTCACACGTCTTTGATTTGATACCAAATATCTGGGACTGAGTCAAAGTTTCAAACTTGTCTTGTTCATTCTTTGCTGCATGCATTAATGTGGAAACATTTCGGGAGCAGTACTTTGTAGCCAGCTTCTCGTGATGCAAGTTGAGGGATCCCATTTGTGCTCATTTCAAGTTTTGACACACCGCGCCATTGTTCATCACTTGCCTGGTATTTTCTTTTCCCCTCTTCCAAGTTAGTTGAAAGCTCTATCAACAATCACCTTGTGCTAGAAATCTTCTTCCCCTCTAGAGAGGCTCTTCTTCCCCTCTAGATCCCATCAGGTGTACACCAGGCGTTGCACAGATTTTCCCATGGTCAAAAAGCCCAGACTTTTTCTGCTTACACCAGTCTCAGAGCCACACACTGACCTGACAGATCTGCCCATTCCTATCAATATTATTCCTTGTTACTGGAAGGATTGAGAAAACCACTAGCTCATCTCTTGATTCTCCAACCAAACATCCCAAGGCCCCGAAGTCTCTTTTGATTGCCCTTGGACTTCTCTCTGTTGTCACTGCTAGCTTGAGCAACCAGTAATAGCTAGTAATCAGCTTCACAAGACTGGAGAGTTTTCCAGTAATGGTCCTTACCCAAGCCCCTGGAAGAGAACAGGATTTCCTGTGAGTTTAGTCCAGTCTACATACTGGGCCCTCTGTTCCTCTTATAAAGGAGTCTCCTATTACAAATACCCTTATTTTCCTCTTAACAGAGGCAGTTGTGATGCAGTGTACAGATGGTGCTGCTTTTGAAGACCCCTCTCTCCCAGAAGGACATTTGCTTTATTTCTATAGCACAAAACACTGTCATGAGGCACCAGTGCATACTAGGCACTCATGAGAATTTCAGGTTTACAAAGAGGCTTACATTTGAAGGTCAATTTAACTGTTCAATGGAAATGTAGGTTATGAGGGGATATAAGCTTCTTCCAGCTTTGTAAGCAAAAAATTAATTTAAATCAAAGTAATCTCATTGAGTCAAATGGACTTTATCAAGGCAAATTTTGGCATCTGATTTTCCTGTGCTGAAATTTAAAAAGGAAAAACAGTGATACTCTTTATTGCCTTTGGTAAAACTTACAACATAAAATGCTTGTCTACTGATACAGAAACAGATGGTTCTGTAGCCTGGAATTTGAGTGCATAGTTGTGAAAGGCAAGTCCTGGATTCTCACATTAGAAATTGTAAAGTTGTTCAGAGCACCTATACAGGCTCAAACTCTACACATGAGTTAGGAAAATGGTCAGGGTTTTTTTGTGAATGATACTGGTGTATAGGTTTGTTGGCACTGATCTGCTTTGCATTTTTGAGACTTGAGAAATTCTCTATGCTCTCTGTGGTTGCAATGTCATTGCTCATGTAGTATTTTCAGATTCCTTGGGAATTTAGGCTTCTCTGTGGATCTTTTATTTGTTTGCAGGTCTAATTTTGACTTTAGATCTTAGTGTCTTATTTCTCAATTGAATACTTCATCTTTATTTTCCAAGTCAAAAACCTCATCATATAGTCATTCAAAATAAAAGATTAAAGATTTCATAGTAGTTCCTGCAAACATATAATAGCCAGACTTTATAATAAAACTCCAGGACATCATCTTAATATCTCTTCTCATAATAAGTGATATTTATTAATGCAGAAGTAAGTTTTATTTGTTTATTTGGTAAGTCAGTACTGCAGGAATTATATCTCCCTACTACTGATATTTGCTACTTTTCCTGCAGGCTAATCAAAACCTAACTAAGTCTGATGGATGTCTTCACTACATGTGAGTACACTTACTGAGATGAATAAGAACTCTGAGGAAAAGAAACCCAATCTATGAATACTCAGTATAGTTTTTTGAATTTGCTGTAAAATTTGGGGCAATAGGACGTTCAAATGACCTCCTTGGTCAGTCTTCTGTAAGCGGAACTAATATTAACACAAGATTAAGAAATGTGCCTGAGGGCATGCCTGGGTGAACCTAAAAAATAGAGTGCCTACCAAAAGGAGAAAGCTAATGCAAGCCATCAGAGACACCTTTGTATTTGCACAAGAAGAGATTACTTCTCAGAACCATTCAAAAGGCTTTTCAGATACTGATGACTATCTGAAAGCAATGTTACATCTACATAGATGGAGCATTGCCCTACTGATGCAAGTTTTTTTCTGAATAACTTGATCTGGAACAGAGCTTAAATATTTAGGTATTAGAAAGTGTCTGTCAGTTAAATGGTACTTGATCTCTTGTTGTTGTTAAAAGAGCCAAATTAATGCATAACACTATATCATACTCTAATTAGGTTATATATAATACTCTTAAATATAATACTCTATTAGGTTCTTTACATTTTTTCAGATTAGATTAAATAATTCCTGATAGTAGCATGAAAAAATGTTAATACATTCCTGCATGCCACACACATGGGTTCCAGAAGAGAGAACAGAGAAAAAAGTAGTGTTTTACATAAATATAGATGCAAATTCCCTAAAATACTTTCAGGAAAGTTTTGATTTAAAATATAATTTTATTTATTTTGGCCTGTTAAGAGCATGCCATTTTACCCTCAATTACTTCATCCAAATTTTACCAGAAATAAATATTGCTAGACAAAGTACAAGGTAAGAAAGACCTATTTCCTTTCCTTAGATAGGAACACAAAAGAAATCACTAGGTACCCATGATGATCTCTGCTTTCATGCTGACTGCCAGCTCTCTCGTGCGGATTAAGAGGCTTTATCTGTAAATCCTTAACTGGAAGTACTTTTTATACTATATTATGAAATATTATGAAGAAATATCCTAATTTACTGCTTCATACAATGCTGGATTTCCATTCTGGTCTGGTTATGTCCAGATCTCAACTTTACTAGTAAATAGGCTTGAGAAACAGAAAGTATTAATGAACTGTTTGGCTGAAAATACCATTTTGTTGTCATCATTCCCTTATTCTTCTAGTGTGTTACTTTGTTGCTGTACAAGGATGGGCTATTTTTTGGAATGTTAGTCTAGCATCACGACTCTGTACATAAAAGCACAATGGTGAAAGCACTAGAAGTATTTGAGTAGTATTATTTTTTTATTCATATTTTACTGGACAACAGAATTAACAAAGCCTCTGTTTAATCTAACAGAAGACATAAGTATGAACAATGTACCCACTAAGAGAGTTCTGCTCTTTTCAAACAGCAGAATTTTATTACTTTTTTTGGTCCCTGTTATTTTCCACTTTTCAATTCAGCATTATCTTTAGTGAGTCCCTCCTGAGGCTTGTTAGCTCACTGAATTCCTAAACTCAGTATTTCATTCAGATGTCTTTTTAATTATCTGTAGTTTCTTGGCTAGATTTTAAATCTATTTAATCTATTTAGTTGCTGTTTGACAACTTACTTGGCACTACAGGAAGAGGAAAGCTTTAAACAAAGATGGTATCTTCATGTCAGGACCAGACTGATATCTAGTATTCCTGAGAGCTGTTAAATAACTGTTGTGTTCACTTGGAAAATGAATTTACTTAATACAGTGAAAGTACCTAATCAAAATATTCTGATAAAATCCAATAAACTTAGTACTTAAGGAACTTGATTTGCCATTTAGCTATGCAGTGTTTATAATATAATCATTAGTCAAAGAAGATGAATCAGCATGAAATAAAAGTAAATAAAGAGAGAATAATGACTTATGTCTTGTTACTATAGAACCTATGGTAAAATTGTACTGAAAATAAAAGAAATAGAGACAAAGTAATTTTTGTTTGATACAGTTTTTGTATCCACGTTCATTGTTCACTTACAACATTGTGATTTTAAATGTTTTGTTGCAGAAAAAATGGCACATGAAAATTTTGAAAAAGCTTTCCCTGGCTTGTTACCCGTGTTGGTATCTGAGCCATGTTATCTGTTATAGGCTAAAAACTGATCCTTCAGTCAAGCATGAACACACACAGATACATAGAATCTTACTCTTTGTAAGGATATATGGAGAAGATTATTTTAAAAATTTCCCCATGTCCTTGTAACCAGACTGTTAAGACTAGTAAAATACAATGTGAAAATAACTGGTGAAGAGAACAGAAATGTCCTGGATATTAAAACTAATTTCCTAATGTATCATTGCTCAAGATAAAAACATCTTTACTTTTAAGTGGCATTTTCTTTGCAGGTACTTATGTACACATGCCTGTATTGGTTCTTGACATTCACAAAAAATGACCTTTAATGTACAGATCTGGCTACTGAACACTCTAAATCCAGAGTGGAACAAGTGCTGAAAGAATATCTCAGTAGGAGACTATTGTATAACTGCCACAATAAAACCCCTTAGTGACACATAATATAATAAAAGTCCTATGAAAACAGCAGCTCAGTGACAGCTCCCAAGGTAAGGTGCTACATTAATTTTATTACTCTAACTACCCATATGTTAAAAAACATTACCAAGTTACAAAAAATAAAATATTAAATTGTACAATCAGTGCAATGACATTTAAATGGGTGGTTAAAATTAAGCAATTACTAATGAAGTAATCAAATAATAAGGCAACTAAAGGCAAGGTATTCTTTGACTACAAAGGAACTACAAATACTTTTATACACAATAAGAAATACAAATCACCATCTGTATGACGTTCAAATGCAAAAGTCTCTCCAGGGAAGTGGTCAGAGCACCAAGCCTGGCAGAGTTCAAAAAGTGTTTGAACAATGCTCTCAGGCACATGGTGTGACTCTTGGGGATGGTGCTGCGCAGGGCCAAGTTTTGGACTCCTTGCAGGTCCCTTCCCACTTGGCATATTCTGTGATTCTGTGAAAAAAAGAGCTGCAAACACTCCAACCAAAAAAAAAAGCCCTTGATCTGAAAGACATAAAGTAAGTCTTTATGCTACAGAATTGCATAAAATAGCACTGGTGATACTGCTTTTACAAATTCATTAAATACCTATATTATTTTATCTCTAGTGAAAAAATATTCTGGCTGTCAGTTGATCCTTGATCTCTTGCAACTCTCGGTAATATTAATAGAAACCAGTGGAAATGAAGACACTCTAAGAGTAAATAGTTACCAAATCTACCTTAAAATAAAGAAAAAAAATATGTTTATGTCATAATAACAAAACAGCAATACTCATACCAACTTCAAAAATTTACTTAGTAAATATAGAAGTTATTTTGTGTCTATAGTCTATAAAAAATTGCTGTGTCTGTTTGAGATTCTTCCATAAAAACTTACCAGGTTTAGGAAAGCTTGTTACTGATTTATTCCAGTGAAATTTTCTGCTCACTCTGCTGTCAGTCTACTGTTGATACTCTAAACATACTCTTTTCCAAGTGCTGAATCATTTATTAATATTAACTCTTTTTCTAAGAGAAAACATTTTACAGGTTTCAATGTTTTTATTGTTATTATTGCTGCCAGATATAATGCAATCTTAAAAAGAAATATAAATCCTTTACGCAAGGCAGCTTAAATCAAGTGTTAGAAATTGTGAAATGCTTATTTCCACACTGCCTGGTGTTAAACTTTCAATGTTCAGTTCTAAAACTATTCCCTTAGGATGTATTGAATTGCAAAATCCATGAACTTGTAAGTTGTTTGCAGTTTATTTCAGCAGCTTTCTTGGTAGCATTATCATTTGTAACTTCATTGCTATCCTTACATCCACTGTTTCCAAATCCCAGGTGCATAGTAAATGCACTGACTTTTGCAAGGTTCTTATGATCCAAGTAATCATACCGGAGTATTTCTTCTTCTTCTTACATCTTCATGTTTATTTAATTATTTATTGATTTTTTTACCAACACCTTAAGCTCTAGGTTGGTTACATATTCAACCTCAAAAGTAAAACTTCCTTCCCAAAAGCTATAGGATATATTTGCCGTTTGACAACTGTGCAAATCTGAAGAAAATTTACTTAAGTCAATAACATGTACTTATTGCAGAGATCAGAATCACTTCTACAATTTAAGGCATGACGCTGCACAATCATTTAAATTTGCAATGTAAACCACACAGTTTTACTTCCGAGTTTCCTGTCATGTATCCTTTCTGTTTCACTGATAGACTCATATATTTTGATTTTTTTACTAATGTAATTGTTATTTGGTTGTTTATCATTTCAGCAGATGTAAGTCTTCAAATCTATCAATACATAATCTTGTTCCTGATAAACAAATTTAATGTTTTAGCAGTAATAACTCCCTATGTATTTGGAGTCCCACAAATGAAACCACGTGACATTTTCCAAACTCACCAACAGTGTGCCATTCCTTCTCTTCTCCCAACATACACACACTTTTTGACTCAACTACTATTGTACTCCATACAACCATCTTTCAATATCAAATGAGACAGGACTAAAACTTTTTAAAATAACTGTTTTAATAGATTATATTTTGCCTTTTAGTCTTAACATTTATGACTTCTTTTGATATTTTTATTTTTGTAACTCCAAACAGTGTCATATTCATGGTTTGAGAAAACAAGCCATAAAACTTTGGGAAGTTGACAGGTACCATGGCAAGTGGATAAGAAATGCTTTTTCAGTTTTGTTAAGGAATTGCATATTTTGACAATACATTTTGGAAGCCAGACTGTGGCCAGACATAAGAACTGAGAATTTCAGAGAGTCCTGTCTCCATATCTCTTTCTTTTTTCTTCCCATCCCCTTTGAACTAACCATGCAAGTGTACACACTCTTGTTCTAATAGAATCCCAGTAGTACCACAACATAAAAGGAGAAGAAGAGGCCAGAAATCTTTCCCATCCCATCCCAATTGAGTTGATTCAGGAGGATGGTTTTTCCTAAAGGGAACTTCCCTTTTTCCTGGAATTCCATGCAAATATCATAGAGAAGAAGAATCTGTACCTTTAGATTAACTAACTTTGGCTCACCTTCACACTACATTCTGTATATACCATCCAGATGGCAAGAGGATGTAGATGGAAATCAAAACAGCCTAATAATTGCCAGCAAAGTAATGTTTGGTGTCAAGACTAGTATTTCAGAAATAATTATACCAACTCAACATCAATTTTACCAGAACTAGGTCCCAAAGATTTAACTTTCAGTTAAATTTTGTTCTATATTATTTAAAATATGGTCTTTTTCCTATTTTTTTAAAGTTAACAGTGAAAATTTCTTTGAATTTCTTACATTAATCACCTCACTATGTGCATAGTTTCAATGGTTTCTGTGGGCCTAGTTACATGAGTGAAATTTGCACGATCTATTCCCCTATGACAGTATTCATGTTATTTCTTATCGGGGAATAACTGACGTTGTCTTGAGATGGTTTGATTTCATGAATTTTCAAACATCAAAAATTAATTTTAAATGGGATAATTTTCTAAATTAACCTTTTAATTTTTTTATCAAGTATTAATTGTTTACCTGAAAAAGTAGAATAGCATATATAGTTTTCCTACAGTTCAGTAAGTGAATGATGTTTGTCACCACTTGTGTTATACAGAATTTTATGTAGCTTGATATTCATAGTGAGAGCTGGTGAAAAAAAAAATTGCCTGAAACAGAAACCAAAACAAATAAAATAGTTTCTGTGGAAAACTGCAGTCTTCTCAGGTACTTAAACTCACAATATTATGCCTTGAGAGGCGAGAGGTAAGAGCTACACTGGCATCCCTGTACGGGCCATGCACTCAACACCTGGACTCAGTGATCCTTTGGGTCCCTTTCAACACAGAATATTCTGTGATTCTGTGATGGAGGTTGCTACTTCACTTGTTTAAGAATGGCTTTGGTGACACTTTATCCCATGCTTACTTGCACTGTGATTCATTTCTTCATGCTACTGGGGAACACTTTCACTATAACCAAAGCAGAATGAAAAAACACAGATTGAACGACCCCAAGTATTTTTTCAGTCTCTTCACTCTTACTCTCTGCTTTACTGTAACAGAATTATGCAGAAAAGTAATAAATTGGATTACAAAATATTCCAAAACATATTTATTTTTCCTAAAATAGTGCTAAACTGTGACATTACAGGGCATTTTCTATCGATGTGTTGGTGAAATCCAAAAAGCCATTCTTGCTTAAAATGTCAAGTTTTGAAAAGCCAACTGCTACTAAAACTTCTGGGTTCTAGAGAGAGTCCTCTTCCTAGTTATAGACTTCTGTATTTGGCCTGAGCACTGCACTACTTTCCACCCTGGGTTTACCTGTATTTATTTAGAATAACATAGCATAGAATAGACTAGAACAGAGTAGACTAGCCTAGACTAGAATAGAATACAATAGAAATTTCAGGTGGAAAGAACCTACAACGATCATCTAGTCCAACTACCTGATCACTCAGTATTACTGTCCTTCAATCCAGTGCTGTAATCTGCTCTAAGATACACACCCCAAACACTTCTTCTATATTAATCTGGAATCTTTCCTTTCCGTTCCTGTGTAGGATGCATGTCATTCTTTCTGTTCATGTGTAGGATGCATGTCATTAAGCCACCAAGGAACTCTAGGCAAATCAGGATGTAAGATAGGGAAAAACCCTCTGTGTTTAGTGCTGCATAACAAAAGAATGTCCTTTTGTCAAGGAACTATCACCTTTCTATACAAAAATATCCTAGCAAGTTATTATAGAGGAGGCTTAGTCCAGATATCTATAACAACTGCAAATAATATCCTTGACCAATGAGAGTGAAACTAATAGGAGCAAATAGGGCAAATGGCATAGTGAAAAGATGATATAAAATACATGAAAAATATTTCAAGTAGTATAAAATAGTTGAGCTGTGAAGCCAAATTAGAGTCTAGTATCACAACTGAGGTGGGTCGTTCTGGTTGGGTTTTGGGATTTTACTCTAAAGACAGTTGGGAGCCTATTTTCTAGTATATTACTTTATATTTACATCAATCTGGTTGGTTTAAATGAAAACATAAACCTGAGTTAACAAAGTAGAATTAGAACTTCCAGGAAGAGTGCAAGACTAGTTTGTAATAATATTTCTAGGTCATTTTAATTTTGCTAATTTTCTTACGTCCTCCCTAGCCATACTAAAATTTTATTATTAAAAGAGACGTTAAAGCATTTAGCCACAGCGCCCACTTCTTCAGAGAGCTGGCACGAGTCAATCACTTAAGTTCTCTCATAGAGAGTCAGTATGTTTGCTGCTGCTGCTGAGCAATTAGGTTGTTCCCTCTGATCCATGCTCTCTCACAACAAAGGAATCCCACTAGAATTCAGGGAACATGCCCATTTAAGCATAAGGCCTCCGGTGTCAGCTGGTGAGTTGCTATCACATTAATGAGTTAAAACTCAGCTACATGCTCAGTAATAGCCAAAGGGCATGCAGTGCCAGCTGAAAGGTGGAGAAGTAACTGATTGCACACAAGAGACATAAAGCTCAACTTTGTCATTGCCTAATTCTAGGACACTGGGATATCTTCCAAGGCCTAAAATTACTTTTTGAATTAATCCACATAATGGCCTCTTAGTTGTCTTTGCCTCTCCTTGGGCTGTACCTACTAAGCTGTCCATTTCCTGAAAATGTTAGAGAAGTATTTAACCTGCTCTCAAGTACCTAGAAAACAGGTATAATAGCTGTATACTTTTGTAAAGAATAGGAATCTTTTGTGGATTTTGTCAGAAAAATACATGGATTTGAATAAACCATATGACTTTGAAAACATTACTGGGTTAGCATTTTGACCCCTGCTGCATTTATTTTTCTTAAACTAGAAACTTTATCAGAATGACTAAGGGACATATGACTTAAATTTGTGTATTGTACACAATTCCACACATTAGAAACTCACAAAAATACTTTTTTCTTTTAGATAACTAAGATACCAATTTTTTTGACTGGAAAAATGATTCAGAACAGCTCCTGTTAAAAACATGACTTAAACACAGAAAAGAAACAGAAGGAAATGTAGATATCCTTAAATGCATGAAATTCAACATGTCTTGAAATCAAGGTACACAAATATGACATTTTAAGCAAAACTCAAACATCAGGAATAAATGTATTTTTACAAATATTTAGTAAGTATTTTTTTCTGAAGAATAGTTGTGATGTAAAAATGGAGAATTTGATGTGGCAGTGTGGTGTAATGAAGACATAAAATAGAAAAGAAAATACAAGAAAAACTACATCTTGCTATGGTCATTAGGTATGAGAAAACAAAGTACATACCAAAAGATGATCCTTAAAACATACGCAGTAATCTTTCTATAAGAAAAATCATACTTTGTATTAACATTCCTATGGTATAATATACATTAGTTTTTCCAGCATGTGTAGATTTGCAGTATGTTGAATGACATCATAAGAGGGAGGAAGAGATACATATCTACATAGAAACATTTAGTCAAATGTCTTGAAGAAAAAAAACACACAAGGAAAATTATCAAATTGTGCCTGTATTGAGGGATGAAAGAAGAAAATAGGCAGGTAAAAAAGTATATTTTCAGAAGGTAAATTTGTAGAATACAATAATTCTGTAAAGAAAGGAGTATTTGAGTCTTGTGTACTACCTTCTAGAACTATGCACCTGTGTAACACATACTGTTGAAACAATACTATATTTCATCAGAGAGATGATGACTAAACAGATACACTGGTTACATTCACTATGCATCTGAATGGTTCAGAGTTTTGTGTTTGAGAACATCTGTGTGTCAATTTATTTCTCCTTCACTCCTTCAACTGCTTTTGGGATTGGTGCACTTTTTTGAAGTTAATGATAACAAGTTATTGGAAGATGGAGCATGTCAGAATTGTACGGCATAAAAAGGAAGAATTATTAAATTTTCTGTCAAATACTAAAGACTGAAAGCAAGTATATTTAATGATTCAATACATAACAGATAGAAAAAAGCTAGAAAAAATGTTTCTTGTATTTGACAGATATATTAATTGTTGCAATTTTTCTTGCCTACCATTATTATCACAATTACTCCTTCTGGGTTTGATACTGGGGGCAAAAAAAGGGGTTGCAAAACCAAACGATTTCAGTATGAACTTGGGATGGAATGTTGTGCATGTATGGAATGTGAAAGTTGCATAACCTCTGAAAGTCCCCAGCCCCACACAGAGCATCATGCAGTGCCATAATAATACTTACCCAAGCAAGTAGAGGGAGAGGAGTTTGCAGCATCTGAATGAATAAAGATATTACTGCCAGTTTTTAATGACAACAGAAACTAATTGCTCTATATAGTTTCACACTACAGACTTCATAATATGAACTATGTGCATAGAAGTAGGGTACTGCTTAACACAACTTACCACAAACTGTGTATAGTAAGTGAATGCTTCTCAACT
Organism: Ploceus nigricollis; assembly: GCA_013399945.1. NCBI lineage: Eukaryota > Metazoa > Chordata > Aves > Passeriformes > Ploceidae > Ploceus > Ploceus nigricollis. Next base: position 472,633 of record VXBC01002955.1, read on the forward strand.
GAAAACTAATAAATTTCTACAGGCAAATGCACTGTTCATATAGCAGCAATTAAGCTCACCATAGGAATAATAACCAAGTAGAAAACAAGCAGAAATTTTAATTAAGCAGTTGAATAAAGCTTAGCCTAAATGTGGAGTTCTCAAAACACTGGTCAAATTCTCTTTCTGTTACATATAAGAATAATTTACCACTATCTTCAGCGAAGGTAGAATTGGGGCATTATTACTTTTGGGAGATCCATATCTAAATGACTGCTGTTTCTTCTACTAATAGTTTAGATATCATTGTAGTACAAAGAAGAAAAATATTTGATACAAGATTTGAATTCTATTTGCATTAAACTATAACATTCTGCATTGTATCACTTGCAGTATAGATTAAGTACTCTTGTGCAAAATCTTCAGTGTTTACAGTACATAAATTTGTGACTGATTAATCTGAATACCAAGATATCCAAAGGATAAAACTGTCCAGAGGATAGTGATGTTAAATATAGAGCTGTAAAATATGTGATGTTTAACTCAGGATCTGCTGCCACAATTTCTGGTTTATGATCAGTCTGGAAATGAAGGTCTGTGTTACTGTTGTTTGTTGTACTTGCTGTGTTTTGGTGCTGTGGTTGTCATCTAAGGAGCAGGTTATTTATAATGAATTATTTAAATACCAGGTTGTAAAAATACTGATGGGGTTTTTGGGAAAACTAGTATATCTGTGCAACTCTTCTAATTCTCTTGTCAGTGGGCAAATAATACTACTATGAAGACTTTCCCATTTCGTCACATGATAAATATTATTCACCAATATAAGAAATAACATAATAAAGATATACTAATTATTTATTTAGTAATAATCTCTGATAAAATTTTATATAAAAGCACCCCAAAGGAAAATGAAAAGGACATTTTTCAGAGACCAGTTTGTGTGTTTGCTACTAATATATACTCAGAATGTTTCTTACAGCAGACCTGCCACTCTGACATGTAAAAAGCAACAAGATTTTTCTATAAATGGTTCTGTTATAATCACCTGTCTCCTTAAATTTGTTGCAAAAGACCTCTTTTAGAAAGACCATTAATATTTTCTCTTAGTCTGGAAAGAGCTGCCTGTCTACTTGCCTATTTTCACATCAAAATAGCAATTAGGACTAAGAAAAGGTACACATGAGGGATGGATTATACTTGAAGTATCACACAATGAGGCATTACTGAGATACTGGATATAGAGTCAAGATGAAAGATGTTATAAAAATGTAAGTTATTTGTTATCTTCATTTATTTGAATTATTTTGTCCAATTATTTGTGTATCATAACCCTCTAGTAGAAAATATCTGAAAAATTAGAAGCTATGAACTGAGAACTTATCGTCAGGAAATTCATCAAGAGAATAAAATCTGACAAAGTATTAAACATAATGTTTACACAGCCATAGTAAAAATTAATTGATTAATTGATAAACATCCATCCTATCCATGACTATCTTCCAAAACCTAGGCAATATAACCTATTTGATTTTAGAGAGATAATAATGATGACAGATTAACAGATCAAGATAATCCCTTTTAATAACTTTTCAGGCTCCAGTAAAATCTTTATATTCTCCAAATGGCCACCATTAGTAATTACGAATTACACTCATTATACTGAACTAGGAAAATTTCAGTCCCTAAACTGAAAAAAGTGATATATTAATAAAAATTTTAAAGGAGTTTGCCCATCTAAATCCTACCAATACATATGTAAAGGTTGAAAAAACACTAATATTTCCATGATGTTTCCAAAGCTGACTGTTATGTTTCTAACTCCCAAAATCAACATAAATAACTTAGAAGTCCTAATTTTTTTAAGAGTTCCTAAGATCTCAAGCTGTCTGTACTATGAATGCTTTTAGATTCCTGTGAAGGATTGTGCATGAAAGGAATTCAGGTTTTATAATGTTGCTCATCCTGGAGAAGATTCCAATATGACATTACAGTAGCCTTCTAGTAACTCAAGGTGGCTGGCAAGAAAGTTGTGAAGGGACATTTTACAAGGGCGTAAGTGATAGGACACAGGGGAATGGATTCACACTGAAAGAAGGAGTTTAGATGAGATATGTCCTGGGGTGACAGGACATTTTCACGCTTTATATCCCAATCGTAGCTTCTGTTCCCATGTCCTCAAGTTGTTTTGTCTTTAGCCTTGTCCCCTCCCCCGGCTTGCTGCTTTGCCTTGCTGCTTTGCCTTGCTGCTCACTTTGCTAGCTTTGCTTTTTGCTTCTTTTTGTCTTTTTTTTCCTTCCCCCCCACTCCCTGAAGACATCGGACCTGCTTCGGGCAAGGAGCTCCCCCGGAGTCTGCACTGAGAAGCTTCGCACCCTCCTCAGCAGAGAGAGACTGCTCACCCTCTCTTGGACTGGTGAAAACATCTGTTGTCATCTCGGGCTGTTTTTCTTGTGCTGGGGAGTGTTTTCTTTGTTTTCTTTTTTTGTTGTTTCTTAATAAACAAGTTTTTTCCACTTCTCCTCTGAGGAAATCCCTCCTGAACCCGGTGGTGGGGGAGGGGGAAGTTGTGGGGGTTTTGTTTCCTATAAGGGGCTCCTTTGGAGACTTTTTCCCCTTGATTTGTCCTAAACCAGAACAGATATTAGGAAGAAATTCTTTATTGTGATGGTGGTGAAACACTGAAACATGTTTCTCAGAGAAGCTGTGGATGTCCCATCCCTGGACTGCTCAAGGTCAGGTTGGATGGAGCTTTGAGCAACCCAGTCTAGTGGAAGGTGTCCCTGCCCATGGCAAGATAAGACCTAGACGATTGTTAAGGTCCCTTCCAACCCAAATCATTCTATTATTCTGTGATAACAAAGGACAAAATAATTTAGAAATCTTCCCTTACAAGTTTTTTTATACTGTTTCCTGGCTTTTCTATTGCTCAAAGACTCTATAATTCTTGGAAAAAATGTACTACTATGAATCACAAAGAATCATGGCTCTTCTTTGGAAATGGACATCTAGATGGGTTTTTAGTTCTGTTTCATGTTTTGCCTTTATGTAACTGGGAATTGATTATTGTTTTCATCAGAGGGAGAAAAGAATTGATGCCTAGCATGGACATCAATGTGTACCTATAGTGAGGTACACAGGGCACTTCTGCAATTATTAAGAAGACGATTTACAGTTAGCTTCCTAGATTCCATTGCAATATATGAAAATTAATGTCTATTCTCATCACAATTATGACTTACTATGAATCATGGGGAACTTTTGGGTTTTTTTTAAATATTTAACTGCTTTTTGAGGTAATTATTAGAGTAAAATTAATAGCCTTCACAATCAGAGTGTAAACTACCTGAATGAATGCAAAAAAGCTCTATATGTAACAAAAAACCACTTTTTTTTATATCTGCCTCTAAAAAAAGTCCCCAAATAGTAAGAGACATTCCTTTTCTACCACACACAGTAAAAAGAAAACCAATAAAAAGACCCCAGCCACTTCCCTTACTCACTCATATACTCATATACTACAAATTAAGCTTCATCTTCCCAAACATTTCATATTGATTAGCTCATTCTTTCCTTTGAACCTGTTACTGTTGGGCCAGACATGAATACTTGTACTAGGTTTGCATGGCAGGGTTTTGGTAGACATAGGGGCAAGGGAATGTGTTCTGTGAGAAGCTGCCAGAAGCTTCCCCTACACCTGTCAAAGCCAATGTCAGCCAGCTCCAAGATGGACCCAATGCTAGCCAAGGCTGAGCCCATCAGCAATGGTGGTAGCCCCTCTGGGATAATGGATTCAAGAAGAGGGAGAGAAATCCCTGTGCAGTTGCAGCTGGAGTGAGCACATGCAAGAAACAGCTCTGAAGACACCAAGGCTGGTGAATAAGGAGCAGGAGGAGGAGCTCCAGGTCTATGGGGAACCAGAGATCTACCTGCAGTCTGTGGAAGATCCAACATCAGAGCAGGTAAATGCCCAAAGGAGTGTGTGACCCTGTGGGAAGCTCATGCTGGAGCAGGCTCCTGACAGGACCTGCAGCCTTGTGGAGACAGAAGTCTACAGTGGATTTGGGTTTTATTTTGCATTATTCTACTCTGATATGATTGGTTATAAATTAAATCAAATACCCCAAGCTGAATCTTGACAACTTGAGTTGTATTGCCCATGACAATAATTATTGAGTGATCTCTCCTTGTCCATATTTTGACCCACAAGCCTTTTGTTATAATTCGTCTTCCTGCCCAGCTGAGTATGGCAGTGATTGGGCAGACTTCAGGCCTTGGAAGCACCTCTGCCCCTGGGCCTGGATCTTCAGTCCATGCCTGAGGTATTTTGCCATGTTCATGGCTCTAGCTCTGTCCTAGCTGTGCATGTATCTGGCTAGGGCCCTTTTTGGTCTGAGCCTGTCGGACCTCTGGACCGACTTTTTGGCCTGGCCTCAGTCTTGCTCCATCACTGTAGACATGCCTGGCAATCACCAGGTTATTTCTGATAGTTACCACTGCTAGACTTAACCCTGAAATGTGGCTTGACTTCATGACTTGACCCAGACCTGCATCATTATCACAAATATGTATGGTGATCTGAACTCTGGCCTGACTCCATCCTCCACTCCTCGAGCTGCCCAGCTTACCTCACCCAGGTACAGTGGAATAAGGTCATTGTGGGTTCTGACCCTTCCGGCCTTGTGCCTGTGCTCAGCTCCCAGTTTGTTTCTGAACACAGCAGCTAGAGAGAAGTGATTATTCCTTTCAACTCACTTCTTAGAAGATCATACTTAGAGCATGGGGACCAGATCACCAAAGAAACCATAGCAAAAGACCAAGCAGACAAAGGAGTTTCTTTGCCTCCACATCCCTAAATTATTATTCTGACACATCTTAGGAGATTCTGCTTGTAACAAACACCCCTTATGAAAACATGGACTTGCCCGATAAATAATGAGACTACTCTTGTTTTTCATATCATGACACCCACAGTGTGGGCTGCATGCATCTCAACCATTGCTTGTGGAGGCATACTGTGCCATGATATGATATATGCCAGAAGAATGCTGAAGGATTGTTGTGAACAGAGAGAATGAAACCTTATCCATCCTTAAGATGTGGCAGATTTACAGGGAGAAGATTGTGAAGCCAACTATCCTTTCAGTTAATTTCCTTCGGAGAAGTAATTTTGTTTTATTTAGATGAGGCCTTGATATCCAAGGAGAATAGAGACAGTGTGGATATATCTGGAGAAAAACAGGGAATGAGTCAAACTATTAGTGTGGGAAAAGTAGTGAGACACTGTTTCAAAATATAACATTTGTACAGAACAAGACATTATAAATTAGAAAACAGGGCAAAGGACCACTAGATTCATATCTTGAGCCAGGTGGCAGATGCATGAACTACAGTTCTACATTTTTAGTATAGTGTGATGACTCAGACGGATACATTAAAATGATACATGATAACACATGATAATATTTTGCTTTTAAAATAGTGTGGTATATGTAGTGGGACTGTTTTTCTAAAAAAGAAACAGAAAAAATTCTGTGACTTGCTGGCCTCACTTTCTCTGCACCTGTTTCTTATCCTCTGTGTGAGCTACAAGAATAAGGATTTTTTCCATTTTTCCTCAATATGTTTGCCTACTTCCTATCCTCATTCCGACATGTCCAAATTACCCCAAATTTATCTAGCGATATACCAATTTTTGTTACAGAAACATGCCTGTCAAATTTAACAGGGACGGTCTTTTCACTTACACATGACTAAAAGAAAAGGTTCAAGAGCTGACATATGACAAGGTTTGTTGCAAGCATTAAGCAGCATCTTGACAATAACTATAATTAAAGTTGCCACAGCTTTGACCTGATTAAACACTGAACAATACAGCTGCCACTCTTTGACTACCTTAGGCCGGTAGAGCATCTGATGATATATAATATTTTTTGGCAGCCAAGTTGATTATAATATAGTTGACTGCATTTCTTTGGAGGGAAAATATTTTAAAAAATTAGTGTGAGAGTAACAGTAATGAAAGCTGTCAGAGTAATTCTAAATATGGCTAACAAGTGTACCTGATATCTCTGTATCAACATTTCTGCATGTTATGTATTTTTAACCTTTTTATCAGATTATATAAGAACTTTACTGCCCATGTACAAACATTTAAGCATACTGAAGTTTGCAGTGTCAAAGCTCATACTGTTTCCTGAAAGATTCATGGGAGATGAAAGCTGAGATAGTCAGGCGTTCAGGGGATGCTAATTAACGGGAACTGAACATTCAAATCTCCTAGGTGGCATGGGGAATCATAACAAGTGTGTTTGTTTCAGCCCTCTGTATCAAGATGCTGACATTGGTGTTCCAAACCCATTTCCAACACTGATATATGAATAGCTGCATGGATGAGGTATGTAATAAGCAATTATATGCAAGTAGCACTAATGATTATCATTGTAAAGTGTGTGGCACTTTTGCTGAAACACTGAAAACTTAGGAAACATACATCACACCTAAGTATGGCCAGGAAAGGTTTTTAATACGTGCTGATGAGAAGCAGATCAAGAAGGATCTCCTCCTTGTCACTGCTTCTATAAGAGATAAATAGATGCAGTACTTCGTGAAATATAAAATATCTTACATGCAGCTTTCATAAACAAGAGCTTAACCTACAGTTTCAAATGTACTTAATGGAAAGAGCCCTGTAGCACAGTCTCTAATCATTTGTCTCTTAAATTATTATTACAGGGAAGTTTAGTGAGATATGCAAAATTTTTATTGACATGCTTTAATTTGTATTTCTGCATCCGATTAAATTTTTTAGAATATCTCAGACTGGGAATGAAAATCTTCATGACAATATTTCTACCATCTTTCTTGAAAACCAAGAAGATCTTTTAGAAATTATTTATTAGTTGTCCCAAAATTCTCACACAGTTCATTCTAATCTTTTCTGGAATCATATTTTTGTGCATAATAAGACCAACAAGTGCTACTTCATACTTGGAATCAGTGAATCTTTTGGTATGATTACACTCTATACTTTCTTTGTACAGGTATAAATGATAGCCCAAAGAGGCAGGCAATGAAGGTTCGAGATTTCTATAGACAATGCTCCTTTGCTTTGTAAAGAGTTGATGTACAATATTTTAAATGTTTATGCTTTGTAGCTCTCAGCTTTTTAAGTTGAGGTGAAACTGATTAAAGTAGTTATTTTTGTCTTTTCCTTCTTGGACATATGAATTTCAGGAAAACAAATAATAATTTTTATCTATGAACAAATTACATGCAATGAAAGGACTTAAAGGAATGTGTAAAAAAATGTACATTTTTGGACTATAGGACAGCATGACATGTTATCCACAATGTTTCACAAAGTTCTTTGGCTTTTATAGCAACTTTAGTTTGAAGAGGATATTAATTCTGTAGAGTAATTTGTTACTTCTCCATCATGACACACCATTCTATTCAACTGGCCATTTTTATATTTGTTTAAATTAAATGTGAAACAAATATTTGCTGTCTGTCTCCTGAAGTCCTGATTAAGAGCAAACATATAATGTTGACAGTCATATGATATTATTGTTATATGTTACACAGAAAATGTACACTATAACAATATCCTAAAACTATATATCAGCTTTGAGATCTGTGTGTCTTCCTCAACTGATTTTATTTCAGTGCCACTATGATACTAAAGCATACGCATTCTTCCATTTTCTTTCACCTCACACCCTTGTTTTCATAGAAGTTGAAAACAAGATTTATGGGGCAGGGTCTTATGTGTTTCATAACAGTGTACATCTATGCTTGGAGTATAACACTGGGAAAAAGTATTTCAATATCCAAATTTTTACTTGTGATTTCTCCCTTTTGTAATAAATGCCATCTAGACAGTTTAAGTTCAAATTTGTCAGAAATGTGGAAGCATAAATCCTCCCAGATATTCAATACACTGCAAGTGTTGTAGCCTCAGTGATGTAGAGGAATTGGGCATGGAAAGACACACAGATGATCCCAACAAGTAGAGCAATATGTGTAATGTAGGAAACTCAGTATCCAGAAGGCTTCTGTCTACTTGAGATGGAGTCAAAATCCTTCCTAACTCATCTTAACATTCTTTGGTAGAGCAAGTCAAACAATGAGTTTAGGTATAGACAATAAACCATGAATACATTTTACTTGTATCTCTCCCAAGTTCTAGTCATGAGACCTGTTTGATTCATATTTTGTAAAGGTCTTACATATCCTATTAGTACAACGGACTGAAGAATTACTGCACTATCACTGTCATAGGCAGCCACATCTTACTAGCTAGCAGGACTAGAGCAGATCACAAGTTTCTTACCTAGCAGATCTAAATAAAAATTAATAAAGTTCTATAAAATTAATTATCCAGCAGATTTTATTAACAGTAAAATAAGGAATTTGGATCTTTCAAGACTAAAAATTGGTTGCAAAATCATAAGAAGTGGGTATTATTAAGAAAGATGCCTCAGCTAAGATCACCTGGGGCTGCAGTCTGATGAAAGCAAGAAGAGATGCCAGACATTTCTTAAGTGAAACTTTACTGCAGTTTCTTATTGTGTGTCTGCCTCTAATAAAGATGACATCCTGAAACATCATTAGAAGACATAACAATACATATTGGAGCCCAATAGAAGAAATTTGCAGTATCTGTCAATAGTAAGACATTAACTTCTGATATCTAATGGAGCCACAACAATGACAGAATAATTAATAATCTGAATGTAATATCTAAGATATGTCGCTTTTGGAGTGAACCCTGAAGTTTGATATTTTTCTGGATTCCACTGGATTTTGGTTATTTCTAGCAACAGGGAACTATCTGGTAGTGTAATCCAGAAGAAAATAAGGAACAACATAATACAATTTTTACTGGTTTATTTTCAAATATATTGATGATGATTTTTATGGCATTGCCTGCAAAATTTATCACAGTGTATTTCTTTCAAATTTATATGAAAGTAATTTTCCCATTTTGATAAATTGATAAATGCTATTAACAAAATCACAGAATTTTCCTATGGCCAAATTTTAAGCATTCTTCTGCTACAAAAATGCTTATACAGCTTTTACAATTTCATTTAAAACATAAGGGAACATTATGTGAAAAAAAAAATACAAGAGAGGAATAGGTGTTTTCTGCCTTGCCTTCTATTTCTTCCAAATTTTGTGAAAGTTTTTCTTCCTTCCTTCTTAGAAATTATCTGTCTTTCTTAGAAATTATTTACTTTTCTTCGAACAGAAAAACTGTGATGTTCCTCCAAAATCTATCTTTCCATAAGGAGCTTCCAAAACTACTTCGTCAGGCCATGAAGCAAGACTGTGAGTAACACTGAAGTCTGCAACAAGGCTAAAGTGTTTTGTTTTCAAAGAGGAAATGGATATTACAGGGTATTCAGATTCAGTGTCATGTGAGTTTGCATTGATTTATCTTCTAAAAGTATTAACTTTTGTTAGCTGTTCTAGGTAGCATCTCTTGATTTGGGTTTGCACACACATCTTGGTTACTACACAGGAAAGTATGACATTGAAAAGAGGACTAATCATAAAAATAATCTACAGATGGAAAGTGAGAGGGATTTTGTCTTTAACAGTTGCAGAAAGAGGATCAGAATTCCTGGCTGTCTACAGCACTTTTCTAAATTAAATTTTTTGCCTGCAATAGCTTTTATAACATAAGACATTGTACTCACTATTTACTTCATTGCTAGTCTAATGGCATGTTATCAATTTTTGTCTCCTTATTCGAAATTACAATGGAAATCAAAATAAGTCAGCCTAATGTAGATGGCAAAATGCTTTTTTTAAAATTTTATTCTCTACAGAAACACTATGAACTCTGGACATTTATTTGCTGTTGAAAATACATGGGTCATAGTTTTAGGGAGATCTGTACTCAAATATCTCTCTTTTCAGGCTCAAAAGACCCATGTCCAATAAAGTTATATGTCAAATAAGTGGGGAAAAGGATTGCATTTTATGTGTCATTGAAACATATTTTCAGAAATAAATTTTTTGTGACTAAGACTTATTCCTTATCTTTTGTGCTAAATTCTAAGAAACTGAATAACTCTAGAAAACAGATTATTTAAATTTTAATTTAATGAAAATAATCAGTCTAACAGTATTCCACAACAGTTTTGTATACTTGTTGAGAAAGTAAATAATAGTAAATAAAAAAGCTATTTAAATGGAACAAGCCCAGAACTACATCTGTAGATTTAAAGCAACAAACAAAAATGCAAACTACCAAAAGTTTTACATATGGGACATTTTACAATATGATATTAATCTGAGTAATTTTTCTCACGCTGCCACTTATGTGTATTTATATGTAGGCTTGTGTCTTTACTAAATTCAAACTCATTATGATACCAGTTTCAACTATTCATAATATTCATCAGAGCCTTATGATTCCTGGAGTTAAGTAGAAATTAATAATTTCATACAAATCATTCCTCCATAAGGGAAAAAGATAAAATACAGTACATTTATATATGCATTCTCACGTTTATTTTGTAACTTTCAGTCATACCTGGAAGAACGAAAAAACCCAGCTTTTAAATTGGTATTGCTGTCATGCATGATCTTGGGAGGAGGACCATCCATGATAATAATTAAGGGTCAAAGTAGACCAAGAAAGATGTTTAAGGAAGGAAAAGGTGTTTAAGAAAGAAACTGAGCAGGGCTTTATTCACTTGAAGTTACTATTATTGCTGATACTCAGAGGAATAGTACCTGCCTTTGCCATTCTGATTTCATCTCATGACCCTCCTCCTTCCACCATATGAGATGGTGCTTCCTTAAAACAATCTATTAGGTAGATGAAAGTGGAAGACATTAGTGTGCTGTATGTGGGAGTAACCCATCACATTGATGTGTCATCATATGCTCGCCTTACAACAATTCCCTTTTGTAAGATTTGCAGTCTCCTTTACTCACAGATTCTGCATTTGATTCAGTATTACACAGTAATTCAATTTTTTATTATATTTTGTAGTTACTCTATTTCAATGCAAATTAAGCCTTGAGTGATTCTGGGATATTTGAATTTCTTTACTGTCCTGGCTAGCAATAACACCAGAAGAGGTCAACTTCATTAGCAAGAGAGTAATTCAGCTCATTGTGACATTAATACATTCAACAAAACATTGCTCCTCTACAGCCATATTGCCATGGGCTCTGATTGTCACATCCTATAAATTAAAATTGAGTTTCCAGTAGCTGAATTCATGAATTAATAGAAAATTAAAAAAAAAAAAAAAAAAGATGGGGACAGAACATGAATATTTTGTTTTGTTTTGGACTTCATATTATTAAAATTTTAATTTTTAAGGCTTTTATTTACTGTTTATTGCCTTCTACTGGCTTTCTGATTAAAAACCCCTATGTTAATTCTTTTGATTTAATAAAAATAATGAAAATGGTATTAGTACTTATTCTAGTAATTTCTTTTTATGGAAGAAAGAACACTTGAAAATAATGTTTGAATAATTAAAATCTTCTTTTGGGTTAGAAGAAGAATGTACCATTTTGAAGTAAAGTGATGATTAAAATGAGAATTCAGGAGAACAGCTGGATTAAATACCTGCAGAAAAGAGGTTAAACTAGATTCTGTCTTGATCATTTCTTGTCTACAGTTTATATTTTCAACAAATAAAAAGAGATAGCTATAAAGAAGATGAAATAAGCTGACTATATACAAAAGATATGGCTCTTATTAAAGTCCATTTCCTTAATTTTGAAGTAAAATTAACATTTCTACAGGGCAGCAGCTGAAAAGCACACATGTTGTACTGGTGGAATAGACAGGTGGCCAGTATGTGCCAGCTGGGTTGAAGGAGCTGAAGAAATTAGTTCATAAACCAATTCATGCCTTTCACCGCCCTATCTGAGCTTATAATCTTTATTTTGAGAAACTTCATCAGATGTACAAAATACACACAAGACATGGAAGCACAAAGTACTGGATAGTGTTTCTCATTATGGTAGCTTTTCCTGATGTTTATAATAGTGGTAGGTAAAATTTCACTTGCATCTTCGAATTAATACAAGAAGCATATTTGCTTGTAAAAAACCCAGTATCGGACCTTTTGTTTTCTTCACATAATGAATGCTCCCAGCATGGTGCATACGCAGTAATAATCTTCTGAAAGTTTTAGCTATATCTCCAGGGAATTAAGAGGTTATTTATTTATTTATTTATTTAGTAAACAATTTAGCATGAGGTATTTGCATTACGTTCTTATACTATAATATTGTTTTGACTTATACTGTTTGTTGCTTATGATTTGCAAGGAGAAAATAGATTTTTTTTTTCCATTTCCATTGTATATTTGTTAATCCATTTCAAAAAGTTTTATGCTAATTATAACAGTGTGCTTCACATTTAGCATCTGAATTGCTCATTTTCAAGTTGGTTTTTTTTAAATTGTAATCTGTTAATTACTTGTTTAATGGAGTGTGTAATTACCTACTTTAAGTTACAAAACTGCTTCCATTTCAAAGCAAGAAGCCCTTTCTAGAAATGAAAGTATGTAAATGCATTCCTTGCAGATATAGCATATAACACTTTTGCTTCAATAATTGTTTCATTTGTGTTTGAAAATAAATGGTTTCCTACCCTCTGTCTGTAGTAATTATTGACAGTGTGTTCTAGGGGATTGAGTCCTAACATAAGAAAGAAGCATTTGCGAATACGTGGAGGATTGATATTGAAAAATGTATTATTTTAACTAAAAACGACCAATAAATAATTTTCTAATCCTAAGACATTAGCTGTAATGAAAAGAGAGAAAAAGGCCAATTTGCCATTATGTGAGCATTAATTTTTTTTTAAACCCAAACTGATATTGAACCTTATTTTCTAAACTAGTAGTTAAATATTTGAACAAAAAATAATCAAGAAATTAAAAGTTATTTTGAAATAAAAATTAGAATGGTAGTGTAAGCTTTCCACTACACTTGATAATTGCTTAACTGCCACCTGGCTTTGGATGAACCAGTCATCTTCTAAAGGCACATCTAATTTTTCTTTAATTTTTTTTTAAATCTTTAAAAATACTGAATTCTTTCACTGCTGAGAAAGAAGTCACTCAGTTGAAGGGCCAAAATTTGTTATTCCTTCCATTCACTTCATTTCCAGAGTTGTGCACCTACCGTCAACCTCAGAATATCCTGTGACTTATGGTTAGTAATCATTCATCACCTCAGTGCTCACTAGTCTGGTAACTTGGAGCACTCATCAGAGAATTAATAGATTCAGTATGAAGATATTGAAATTTAAATTTTTCTGGACATTGCTGAAAAATTTCCACTATGTGGGAAAATCTATGGTGATTTTTTTCAGTCTTTCCCAGTAAAATTATTTCTTTTCCCGTTCCATAGTAAAGAATTATTTGAAGCAAAGTAATACAGGTAGAAAAATCTTACAGACTCACTAGATAAAAATTCAGAAAGTGGAATAAATTTCTTCTCATATAACTGCATCTAAGATAAATTTTAAAGGACTAATGGAGTCTATGTCTCCCTTCCTCAATGAAATAACATGATGACTGTTTCATGAAATCTTTCTTCCCATTATTGGATTGTCTATTCAAAATGCAACAGTCCAGTATGATAGAGCAGTTATTCTCTTCAACTCACTGAAATTCTTCACTGTAAAATAGGAGATATTTGACCAATTTTTCAAAATTTCTTTTTTTTTTTTTTT
>VXBC01002955.1:486350-618135 GCA_013399945.1 Ploceus nigricollis
TTTTTTGCTTCCTGAAATTATTTATACTGTGCTGAATTACTTATTATATCCTTATGAACCTTTACTGCTGGTGGAAAAAAAATTCTGCAGTGGAAAAGGATAAAAGAGACACTCCTTTTCTATTTGTATTCATTAATTTAGGTGACTCCCTGCTGAATATTCAATTTTTTTTGGTTTTGTATCTCATACCTGTGTGTTTAACTTTCCACATATATGGAGAAAATTTAAATCTGTGGATTCTCCTAGCCCTCTGAGAAACAGCTAAATTCTCTTTAAAAAATGAATGCACTCCAGACTCAAATACAATTTTGCACACAGGGTAACATTAGTGTACAAGTTTAAAGAGCCAAGAAACAGGCCCAGAAGAAAAATAGCATCCCTGGATCTGTAAGTCAAACTTCAGTGTTATGCCTAAAATGATCTATTGCTCACCATTTCTGGATAAAAGCTCCTCACTGGATTTTGTCTTATCTTGGTCTCAGAAAATGGAACATGTAAGTTACTTGCTCTTCAAACTATGAAGTAAAATAAAGAATTAATAACAATATATGAAAATTTGCATTATTTTTCCTGTGATATGTGTTCTAAACTGTCTCATAAAAGCCAAAATACTTCAATAAGGGTAATTGACAAAGCTTTTGGGGAAAGACAATTTAGTTCAGAATGTCTTCTCAAACATATCTTACTTATAACTGAAGAAAATGTGTTATTACATGTGTCAGAACTAGGCTTCACTAAAAATATGTTTTAAAAGTACAGTAATTTTATTTTTTGTCTTGATTATATATATCCCTGCTACTATTTTGTTCAATTTTGTGTCTATGATCTTACCACAGGCACAGATAAAAATGTTTTAATGCTTTTTGCTTTTGCTGAAGTTGTTAAGAACATTTGGATATTTCTTATTTAAGCCAAAATCATACCTATGTAAATATTTATGATCTTTTGTCTCTCCATTTTTTGTTTTTCAGGATTCTTTTGCAGGCTGTTGTTGTGTTCCTGTGTTTCAGGTTTTGCTTTAAACTTATTTTTTCTGAGTTTCTTTCCTGTTAAAATTATTATGTTTAAGCCTCAATGTCATGTTTCTTTCCCAGTGAAAGAAGGTTTGAGAAATAAAGTTCAGAGCTTAGTATGAAAAGCTGTTTTCTGAATTAGCACAAAATCATGAAGAATTATGAGTTTGAAAGCTTGAATGGAGCCAATTGTATTCCCTCTGGTTTGGTGGTAGCAATATAAAAGGGCTGAGATAGTTTGTTTGCAAAATTATCTTCTAAAAACACAGTTGAAAGAAACTATCAGATAAATGAATTAGACTTTCACATTGAAGTCCTATATTCCAATCCTGTTAAATTTATAAATGAGTGAGTTTGGTGGTCTCTGTCTCATTCTCTGTGAACATCTGTGTGTGTCACTAAGCTGTTCACATGGTTTAGCATGATTGGCAGCTCTGTCCAGAAGGAATTCAGAGTATGACAGCTTGAGCACTGCAGATCAGGCTGAAGGTGCATTGAAGGTGTATGGAGCTCACGAGTGATTTATCAGTACTTCATTGTGCTGCATAAAAACATGGAAACCTACAGGAAGATACCTTTTGCTATAGGTGACCATACACATTTTTTTGCAAGAACAAACATTTTAGAAAGAATATATGAGGGAAGGTTGATGTTAGAATGTTAATTAATCCCCCAATCAATTTCTGCATATTTTATAAATCCCTAGATTTGTTTGAAGCAATTTGTCTATGTGGGTATTTTTGTTGTCAACCATGAAACTCAGTCTCCTGTTCTGAATGCTCTGATGCAGCAGCAATCATTCTATTTTAATTCTTAAAAATTTTACCATGATCCAAATTTAAAAGAACTGCAAAGGAGAAAAAAAGTAAGTAAATTCAAACTTCAGTATAAAATTATTATCAACATATTTAATATCTGTTGAAAGAAAATGAACATGCACAGAATTGTCAAGTGAAGATCTGATATTTTCTTTTCTTCATTCTCTTTTCCAGGGGAAGGAAGCAAAGGGATCTTTGGGGATTTCACTCTTTTTTTGGCTTTCACAAAGATGAATGTTACCCTATATAACTAGCCAAGTGACTTGGCAAAAAACAATAAAACAATAAAGCTATATTTAAACAACTCTATTTTCAAGTACAGACACCATAACCACTTTTCTCTTCATACTTCATCCTCCCTGCAACAGACAGTTTTTTGACCTGTTATGATTTAAAATAACTTTTACTTCATAACAGTGGGAATTCTGGTGGTCGTTTACACTCTGCCATCTTTATAAGAATTTGTTTGCTAGTGCTGATAAAGCATTGAGTGATTTATATTACCAACCTCTTGGTAAATCTGTCATTCTTTATTGTGCAAACAACCTAATAATATTTGCAAACTGTTTTTTGTGTCAGCTAAATAGCAGAATACAAAAGACTTTTATATTCCTTTTTTAGCATCCTTGTCGACCTAGGGAGCATACAGTCACCAGTTTTACAAAAGCACTTAACTGAATTAAGAGCTTAACTTCTGCTGACCTTCAAAATACTACACATATTTATGATGCATTACCTTCCAATATGTTATAGCACATAGATCTCATATTTTTTATTTTTAAATACAGAACATTCTTCACAACTGCTTTTCTGAACTAGAATTATACATTGATTTATTCCTGCAACCACTTGTGGACAGAGAGAACAACAAAGGTTTTGCAATTTTATCTTCAAAAATATTTAAGTTATTTAAAACCTTCTTATTTCCAGAAAACTTTAAGACCCACAAAACCAAGAATACTTCAAAATCAACATAAAATCTTTGATTTCACTAGAAGAGTTTCCACTTTATCAATTTTTATTCCATTTGTTTTCTCATTAAAGGAATGTTGTGGTTTCCTCCTACATTTACTCAATTTTCTATGTTCTTTTTTAAACAACAGCTAGCGACCAGAAATGCAGCTATTCCCACTTTCCATCAAATGAGATTTAACTTTTTTTAATATTCAAAATGCAAAAATGTAATAATTTGATGCTCATCAAAAAAATATACTCATATATTTATCCTCTTGCTCTAAGGACTCCTAAAGCAGTTTTAATTCAAGGAGGTTTGCCACTTCATTTAAAATGTTCCAAAATAAAATTAGTTGCTACAGTGAGATTTAAAAAGGCCAGGACCCTTAGTATTTTTTACCTATTTATATATAAACTTTTGAGTTTTCTGGGTCCATCTCCAGTCTCTTACATTCTCTGATTTGTGACTGAACTACTGAATAGCACTATAAAAATATTAAATTGAAGTAGGGTGATCTTTGCCACTCTCCTTTCTTATTTGCCTCCGAAAAGAGCAGATTAAAACAGAAGACCATACTTTCTGATTTTTTTTATGGTAGAAGAATTAAACAGAACAAGTGAAAGGATTTGTATGACCATTATGTAAGAATAAAAGAAACACTTTTTCCTTTATGTTAGTTTTCCAAGCCTCCCAGAAGCATAGCTACAAGAACAACAAAGAATAGAGCTCTTATAAAAAGCTGCTAAAAAAAAAAAAAGAGGAACTATTTCTACTATGCACTTGGTTGCAAAATTTAATTCCTTTATATGTGTTATTAATAAATGAGTTTGGGTTTGCAGGTTTTTTTTTCTTTCTCTTTCATTGGAAGAGAGTAGGCTTATTAGAGAAGAAGCCTCTAAAATTTCCATTATAGAACAACCTAAACTGACAGGCAAAGGTAAATAACTCTGAAAAAGGTCATAAAACAGTAGAGTGTCAGGAAGAAAATGTGAGGAATAGACCTAGTAGAGTGTTGAATAAAGGCTAGTGAAGCACCCGTGGTAAGTTGTTACAGTCGACATTCTTGAAGAGGGTGGTAAAGCTTCAAAATTGATATGCAGGTCTACAGGTAACAACTGTACAGGGTCACAGACTCTTTGACATATTCCAAATAATTTTTTGGCCAATGACTAAAACAGAGCTAGCTAGCTGTTTTGAACTAATGAGGATAGAGAGCAGTTCTGTCTTTATTTTCTTTAAAGTTGTATATGTCCCCATGAGTTGATTTTTTTACTTCTAATAAATAAATTAAATTAACAAAACTCATAAGTCAGATCTGAACAAGAAAAAATGTTTAAAGAAACTACAGAAAACTCAAATAAAATTATTACCATGGTAATGAGCTCTATGGTAATGTCATAACTATGGTACAGAGGCCTCCTTTTTGAGAGTTGTGCAAAGAAATTGGACAGAAACTATTTAAAAGTATTTATTTGTAATGTGACTAAAACACTATAAAGTCAAGGTCTCAGCAACTAGGTTCTCTCTCGCTTTTTGTTTAATTCAATAACTAATTTTAATTAATTCTTTGCTATTGTTTTTGAATCTCCCTTTGTGTCTTAAATAATTTTTTTGCATTTTTTATGCAATTGGATGTATTCCATTATTCTAATCTTTTTTTAAAATTCATTTTATGTTGCAACAGGTATTTTCTTTTCTTCTTTTTGTCATCTGTCTAATGATTAATGCTTTTCTCTTTATTTTACTCCAGTATGCTTTTGTATTGTACATAAAACATATCATTGAGATTTAGTGAGAGAGAATGCAAAATGAGTTATTTATGAACTAAGCTGCCCTTCATCATATCTTCGGATACAAAAAGAAAGGAGCATTAATGTAATACAACAAAATAAAGAATTTACAGTTTCTTAAATCTCAGTCCTGTAAAGCAGAGATGTAGACTTAACAGAGGAAATTTTCCAAAACAGTTTGGAAATCTATTTCTTTTAAGACCATGAATCTAAAAAGGCATTTATGCTTTCACATAATTTCAAGGTTCTTTTCAATATTCTTTTTTGGGTTTAATGTGAATGCTATTGCACTTCTTTAAAAGACCTACCATACTTTATTTCCTGAAGAATCAAATCTTTATGTCTACTTCTTTTTGCATAGCTAGGAAATGGTTTTGTACATAGTATATACTTGCATATATATTATAGAGCTGGTGTCCTCTCATGCAAAAGAACTCACCAAGGTATCTATTTTTACAATAACATTCTTCAAAACCTTCTTTGAAAATATATCCCTGAAAATAAAGTTATTTTGCCGTAAGAGTTTAAAATATTGGGTTTTAATTAGACTCAGACAGCAATAGATTTCAGATTCCTACAGAACCTTCCTGCTATTATACTGCATGCAGGCAAATTAACCAAAACCAAATAATTTAAATTTGGACTTTATATTGTAAGTGCTGAACATAGATAAGATCCTGTAGTAACTTTACACGATTTCTTAGATTATTGAAACATAACCAGAAGCTTCAAACACAAGTTCTGCTTACAAGAACAACAAGTAACTGTTTACCTGGTTTAAACATTCCCAGAAGCTTGTGAAGTTAGCAGACAGAAATAATACTGAGTAATCTGAAAAAAGTCAAGATCTTCTTAAATACATGCTATTAAGAAGATATTCTATGGCATTATATTTTATATCTAGGTATGTTTAATATTAGAGATCACAAGGGCATTAGAGATCCTATAAATCCATATTCAGCCATGGTAGACACTGTAAACCTTCCAGGGCATTTAAATGACACTGTTATTTTTACTTTTTTACACAAGTAGAAACATATATTACTGTGTGATCTCTTTATCTGTGCTTCATCCTCAATTATCTCATGCCTGTACTCCTCTATGCCACATCCTTCGTCTCCACTTCTCAAGGCCTCTGCTACCGTACCAGGTCTGCATTTCTCTACTGCATTGTGTTAGAGTTGAAATATTTAATTTTATACATAATAACTGCTTGTTAGCTGCTATAAAACCATGCTTGCACCACATAAAAATAAACAAGAGGAAAAATATTTAGCCATAAATATCTGGCTAAATAAAGAAATTGTTTTCACAATGAAACAAATTTGTAAGTTCAAGTTCAGACAGACCAAGTCTGACAAGCCTCAGTAGTGATGTTTAGCAATTTCTGTAAAAAGCTTATGGGCTGTTAATAGCCATGGAATACTTATAGTTGGGCTACATGGACACAGCTTGTTGTGCTTGCAAACACCTAGTCATATACTGCACATCCTCATTGCTATTCAAACCACACTAGCAAAAATTGGTGTGCTAGTTTTACTTGGAAGAACTGCATTTTTTTCAGGTCTATTATTTTCACAAAATGCTGCATAAGCCACATTTTCTTAATCTATAATTTTGTATTATTTATTTTACAAATATTTATTATTATTTTATTATTATCAGTATTATAATACCTTTATAGTCTCTACAGAGACTTCTGACAGGAAGTGACCTGTGACATTTAAGCAATGATAGCAAAATCTTTAGAAAAGGGTGATGATATTTCATATATCACAGAAAACCAGATCTGAGATACTAAACTTTAACTTATTTTGCAACAATAAAAAGTAATTCAGGCCTAAATCACACCTTCACTCCTTCACTAAACTTTTAATGTATAAAAAAGTCAATAGAAATGAAATGCTTTGAAAGAACCTCACCGAGCTCTGCAGCAGAGGGATGCTGCAGGAGAGATTTATTTGCTGACTATCTGGTGCTCACAGGTAAAAAAAAATGGACATTTTCAGCCAGCGTAAAAGGATTTGCTTGCTAGAATTCCTATCTCCTGAGAACTACTCAAAGCAGCTCAATATTCTTTGGCTGCCAGTTGTTGCTGATGGCTATTTTCTCTGTCACAGTGAATGTCAGAAGGTGCCTTTAAGAAAGATTTATTTGGTAAAGAAGGCAGGGTTTTTTTCAATATACAGGAATTTGGGATCTGCTTTCTATTTCTTTCTCTCTTTCTTAGGTGAGACTTTTCTCTCTGAATGCAGTTTGAACTGATATAACTGATGAACACATCCTATTAAGTTGTATTTGTTAACTCATTTAATGTTAAACTCATTTAAACAAATGCCCTATAAAGGGGTACACATTGTGTATTTGACACCAGAGTTTATATTTTATTTGATTTGTATTTATTTTAAAACCTCTTAAATATGCAATTCTTCTCCTTTTTTGTTTAATGATGTAATTTTAGTAAATGGATACCTATTCTCCCTTCCACAAAAAACCCTATTTCAGAGTACATCTATGAAACCGGGCAGTGAAAATGGCTTCTTACATGAGACTCAGCAGCAAATATACCACTTTACTGAGGTCATTCAAGTCAGATCACTATGTTCCTTCAAAGAAGGATGTTTGCTCAAGGTCTGTCACTTTGTGCAAAGATATACTCACTATCAAGCTCCTGAGTGATGTTGCTCATTCTTGGTGAAGGTTCACAACTTAAATAAGGGTGAAGCAGTCAGAAAACCAGAAACTGCTTATGACAGTGTAACCTCATTAGATGCTTGGCAGTCTGAATCAAAAGTTTCTGTTTCAAAGAATCTTTTTAGTATAAATAATTCTTAGTAAAGAAAAAAATTTGAAAAACTAAACTGAGTATTCTACAGCTGAAAAGGGAGAAGATAATGAAGATGTCCACTTTAGGGTGCTGTTTTGGAAGCCTGTGGAACAGTGTCATGGAAGACAGTGCTCAGGACAGCCACCTTGCAGCCCACCTGAGCTGCAGATTGCTCTCCTGGATACTGCAGGAGCAAGGTAGCAGGCCTGTGTCTCTGCTCCTCCTCTCCAGAGAGCCCTGCTGCCCGCTGTTGATGCTTTTGTTTGCCATTTACGTGGAATTTGGAGCACACCTGCAAGACTAAGCACAACAAAGCAATAACTGTTCTATAGGGCTGCGTAAGCTGGTAAAATATACAGGACACATTCAATATCCCTGTGTTAGAAAGAGATATTTGAAGATCTCAGCATTAAATTGTTAAATGCAGAGACCTAAAGTGGTACCTCAGGGCTTTATTTTCTTTGATAAAACAAAAAACACTACAATTTCCATTCTAGGAAGAGTAAAATCTAAACCCTTTCAGGATCTGGGTTTCTATGTATGTGAATAATTGCCACAGAAAATGTTCAACACCATGGCTGTCTGTTGTTTTGCATTTAGTTTAACTTTGAAAAGACAAAGAACCCACAGTAGAATTACTTGAAATCAGAAGCTGGAACTTCTCACATATGCAGTCTCCAGAAATCCTTATTCTATGTAAGTTAGATGCCAGAATCCTGAGAACTAATTCCGTGAATGTAGAAAAGCTACTTATAACTTACAGAATACAGTTAAACATGGTTGCTTTTGTGAAATTGTATATGTGAACAAATTTTCCATCTTTCTGTGATAATGGGCACAAATCCTAGATGTTTTTCAATAGTTAAGTGGTCATACACCTTTTCCAGTGCATTTTATTTGTTCATCTTGTGACATCTTTAGTCCATGCGATTTTTCTTTTCTCCACTTATTTTGAAATAGATCTTTCCCCTTGTATACCTCCAATTTCTACAGAATTTTATATCTTTAAATTCAGATCCAGATGGCAAGCAGAGTATTAAGAAAAAGATGTACAAAACCAAATAACATTCTTTCATGAAGTCAATGGCTTATAATTGTTTGCAGATTTTTTCCAGATGAGCAGATGGTAATTTATGATTAATGAAAGTATGAAAACACCTTGTGAATTATTATTTTTTTAATAACTTAAGATGTAGAATAGTTTGTTTCTTCTTCTTGTGTCACTCTTTGGCTTGGAAAGAACACACAGGAATCAGCATGAGTCGAGTGCAGAAAAAGAGGAAGAACTTTAATTCGGTCATTTTTATAGGATTCTAAAACCACTTGTGGATTGGAGGATGAAATCACTACCTCTCCAACCACAGTGGTCAAAATATCATTCAATCAAACTCTCTCTACTCATGGAGCGAGAATTCAAAACAATTCTCTAGAATGTAAACAGTTTCTATTTTTTTACATGAATTTTCGTGAAAAATCTGACTCTACTATGCCAAACATCAGAAGGCTAAAAAGAATATTAAAAGAACTTTAAAACTTTCAAAATAACTATAAAAGAAAACTTAACACTTTTTAAAAAATCAGGGCAACATTCTTGTGTCAAGAAAAACATGGTATAAACAAAAATAGAGGTCATCAAAAAGGATGGTGCTGCTGCTAGCATGCTGCATCTAATCACAAACTGGTGAGTGATTCTGAAATTAGGAAATTTCTATGTAATAGCACCATGAAAAATACATAATCAGCCTGCAATAGTTAGGTGTCTCAGAATCTATTCCTCAGCATTATTTCTTTATAAGTGTATGTTTTTGTGGCCAAAATAATGGTTCCAAATTTTATTACTAGTAGTAGTAGTAGTAGTAGTATTATTATATTAAACTGGGAGACAAAACAACAACCCCAATAATACGAGGAGTTTCAAAAATCAATGTGTCATTTTGTTTTGAAAATTGATAGTTTTGCTCCATTTTGTCTACTTAAAAATAGATTAATTAATCTAGTTTAGTTCCATCTATGTTTCCCCTCAAATACTTGAAATGAAACTGTCCATCATACAAATGACCAGCAGATATTTTGTAATTAGTTCTTGCTATTTTTCCTACTCATTTGCCTTGATACCAATCAAACTACAATTGCAAGTCCATGAGAGTTTTACCATTTATTTCAGCTACTGTCTCATAATAAAATTCAGTCATTTACAGTGAGTGTCCAAGTCATTAATGTGAATTAGTGGGGCTCTTCTGCATAGCAACAAAAGTAATGAGCTTATGCCTCAGAGTATTTACAGTTTACTAAACAACACTTCCTTTTTGTAACTTGCATATCAAACAACATTTCCCTCTCTGAATGGTCTTTATTTTATCCATTTAACATAACAATGAAAAACATATAATTACATCTAGCCATCTGAATTACTGGATAAGAGTTGAATTTTAATTAATTAGAATAAGACTGGTCAATTCCCTTTCCTCATGATGGTAGGAAAAAGAATAATTCTAAAACTAAAAGAATGTTCCATAACTACATTCTAGCATAACTTCACTGCCTTGACAAAATTTCCATTTCGATGTCACTACTATCTGCCTAAATACTTCTCTTTTTCTTCATAGAATCATAGAATGGCTTGTCTTTTAAGGAACCAGAAAGAATTTCTGCACATAAAGAGTTATTAAGCATTGGGATGGACTATCCAGGGAGGTGGAGTCACCATCTCTGGAGATGTTCAAGAAATGACTGGACATGGCACTCAGTGTTATGGTCTAGTTGACAAGGAAGTAATTGCTTAAACATTGGATGTGATGATTTTAAAGGTTTTTTCTAAATGAAATGATTCTGTGACTCTGTGATCTTGAAGATCATCTAGTTCCAATGCCCCTGTCATGAGCAGGGACATCTTTCACTAGACCAGTTTGCTCAAAGCTCCATCTAACCTGGTCCTGAATACTTCCAGGGATGGGGCTTCCACAGCTTCTCTGGGCAACCAGTTGCAGTGTCTCCCCATCCTCACAATAAATAATTTCTTCCTTATATTTAATCTAAACTTAGTCTCTTCAGTTTAAATCCATTCCCCTTTTTCCCCTATCTACACATCCTTGTACAAACTCTCTATAGCTTTCTTCTACGACCCCTTTAGGTACTGGAAGGCTGTTATAAGGTTTCCCCTGGAAAATTCTCTTCTCCAGGCTGAACAATCCCAAATCTGTCAGCCCTTCTTCACAAGGAGAGGTGCTTCATCCCTTTGATTATGGGGCTTTGATTATGGTCATTCTGCTCCACAATTCTGTCTTTCAGCTTGTGGGCTGGATACCCTTAGGATGACTGACCTTACTATTAAAGACTGTGGCAAAGAGGGAATCAAGTATGTCACCCTTTTCTGTATCCTCTGTCATTATATTTCCCCTTGTATGCAAAAAAGGATGGATGGAAATTTTCCTTAGCCCTCCTTTTGTTGATGATGCATTTGTAAAAACATTTTTGCTGTCTTTTACAAAAGTAGCCACTTTTGTTTGAGATTACTAGACAAGCATTACTGATTACTAGATCAGCCTTAAAACTATTTTCATGCTAGAAAAAAATACAAATCATAGAGGCTTTTGTTTATAAAGCATCTCAAGTATTGCAGCACAGAAAACAACATATAGGGGTCTAAACTGTTTCAAATAGCAGGGAGTTGCTATTTCAAATACAGTAGTGAGCTACATTTCCTTCCAGAAAAAGACTGCAGTGTTATTTCCAGAACTTATAGATTCCTTCATTTCCATGTACTCCATAGCTGTCCAGTAACACTCCTACTCTTGGTGTAACTACCACAACACAAAATAAAAAATAAAATAAAAGCCAGTGCTAAAACAAAAGGAAATTCAAGGTCTGTTTATTGCATTTGAATTATTAATCATTCAATGATGCAGGAATTAATTTTAGTATAACTATTCTTTTGTTTTCTAATTTTAGTAAGACTGTTTAATAAATACGCTTAGTAGGGACCTAAAATACTTGTTCACAGATAAATTCTTAACCACTTGCATCAATCCAGTGGATATCAGTGGTAGATGGAAGCCAGAAAGAAAAATATTTTCTCTTCCTGGCTCTGCTCTGCTCTGATGTTTCTATTTCCATCTCTGCAATGTTATCATGACCTTTAATAAGCACATTTCTGCTCAATCATATCACCTCTTTGACACCTGGTGTTGCAGGAGTGTGGTTCAATGAGGTGGCCAACAACAGAGTCCAGAGCACAGAAAGAATCCCTCAACAAATACCCTAATTTCTTTTCTTTTGCATATCTCTTGATCACATTATGCCATTCACCTTACCAGGTCCTACTCTTTTAAGAGCATCTCTTAACTTATCTATCTTACTCATATTTGTAAACCTTTAATAAGCTTTAATAAGCTTAAGGATAAGCTTTTCTTATCCATACAGTATTTTTAACCTGTTAGAATTTTCAGAAAGCAAAAAACTAAATATTGTAGTGACTTATGACATAGAAAAATTCAATAATTTAATCAGGCTAGCAGCTTTTTCCTGCAAGTTTTTTAAGTTGAGTGTAAACATTAAATTATTTTTAGCAATTTCTATTTATACATGCAGACACACAGACAAAACAAAGCAGAAAACCCCACCTAACCAAAACCCAAGCAAATCTGCTCTCTATAAGTTTCAGATACTACAAGTTCACTGTCTCAAAAACCTGGAGACAAGAAATTTATAATCTTAGGTATTGCAGACTTACTAGAAAATACTTTGTTTTTATAATACATTAATCTAATTTAACTGAACAAGCATTTAATTTATAAAGGACATGTTAAAATTAAGTGTTTCTAAATGGTTCTGTCTTCTCCCTCAGCTTGTCATAAAATTTGCCTGTTATACATGAATTTTCCACACATATTCTCACACAGAACCGTACTTTTGAAAACATATAATACTACACAAGCAGCCAGAGCTACATTAGAGGAAGCATAGAAGCAGAACATTCATGAGGGCATAAAGAATCATTGAGGAGCTATACCTTGAAAAAATAGTATAGTAAGCTCATGAATTCACTCACTTTTGTTCAGGGACTCATTTTTGTTCAAAAAAATGATTACCAAGATGTTTGACACTCCTAAAAAAGGGATTTGCTAGTATTGAAGTCATACATTACCACCATAATGGTTCTTTCTCAGAGCTGAAAGTCTGCAAACCTTCTGGCTGAATGCAATGACGAGTGCATTGACAAGATGACATTCATTTGAGCAGCAGGCAGTAATAGATGGATAGATAAGTCAGATACTTTCAGCTGACACAGGCTAAATATGCAGTCGTAATCAGTGTTTCAGAACAGTATCTCTAATTTGACACTGATGCAGAGAGGTTTCTATGCAGCTTTCTAAAAATGGACTTTGTTGTCACATTGGCATGCGTGTGTGTAAAACATGCTGTCACTCTCACAACCTCTACTCCTGACTCTTGATGGAGCTCCACTTATTTTGAAGGCATTTATGAATAGAAGAGAGAGCCACACTTGCATATTTGTCCTGAAGTGAAGTGTCAAATTCAATGTGTGTTGGACTGTCTTTTTCAGGAGCATGAACAAGACAAAGCAACCAGCAAAAAGAAACTCCAGCCCTTCTGATACTGGCTATGAAAAGAAAGAATATTTTGCTGCAGGGGTTTTGTTGTCTCATTCTCTGAAGTTCAGAGCAAGGTTTAGGGGTTAAGGGGGGAGAGAAATTTGTCAGTCTAAAGAACCTATGAGCATTTATAATGGTGGTGTATTCCATGTTTTTCTTTATGGAAAATCAGCTACAGTAGTCAAATTTTTTTGCCTTAGAAGGTAATATTTTGATGAGTTCTAGTACCAGATAATTAGAAGGAGAACAACTGTTCAAATGTGAAACACAAATATTTCTTAGAAAAACAAGGAGTAGTAAAATTAGAGATTACTATATTAGAAATTAAAAGCAGCAGATAAGCTTATTTAAAAATATTTCTTTTATGGTATTTTCAATTATTTAGTTCCTATTAATGTACTAAAAAAGTCATAGAAAAATTGTGGAATCTATGACCTCAACAATTGCATCAAAAACTGATTTTAGCAGTGATACTTAAGAAAAACGTATCGGATTATTCACATGTTCAATTAAAAAACATTATTTTAGAAAATTAATTTCTTAGAACTTTTCACAAATAATGTTAGTTTCAGTCTCAGAATTAGATCTTTCAAATACTGAATATCATAGCAGAAAATAGCATTTTTCATACACAGAAGTTCCTCACCCTCAACTCATCTGAAAGTTTGGGATTCAAGAAAGATTTGAAGCTAAAAGGGAGACCACTTAAGAATTTCAGGTATAACAGTAGTTTTCTTGTCATCATCCTGTGGCATATGATGACAGCATAAGAAAAGACAATAAGAAAAAAAAAAAGAATTTTGAGAGAGAGAAACTTTTGAAACAAATTCTGTTTTCAAATGCGTTTGAATTCATGAAAGATTTTTTATTTTCAAAATAAAAATAAAACTATGTGAGATAATTTTTATTTCTTAAGTCATGACAAAGAACAAGCATAAAACAGCAAGCTATCTTCTGTGGCTGAAGATTTTCAGCAAATGTGAAAGTATCATTAATGAAAGGCCAGACCTGACACTTTTAAATGAGTTGTTTCTATTGGAGGAAAAACCCAGAGGACAATCTATTTCTACACTAATAACATATAGCCTCTTCCTGTCCTCTTGTTGCTAGAGAACAAAGCAGAAAAATCATTGTTACATCTATATTTCTCTTGTGCAAACACATGCTACAATTAATAGATTTCCATGTACATTCTTAATAGGTAAACACTAAGCACTACTCTGTCAGATAAATTGTGATAATGTGATGCTTAAAAGATCTATGTATAAAGGTGTTAGGGCTTTCTAAAGGCTAATATGTTGGTAATGCCTACAGTCAAACTGTCATTAGTAGTAGTGAAACTGTCGTTAAAACAAAGATGTGACTTTCTGCCCAACCAGAGTTTTGGGGTTGTTCGGTTATTTTTCTTAAAGTGAGAACACCAGAACCTGTCAAATTCTTTTAAGCTGCAAACAATTAAGCAAAAACTGTAATCAAAAGGTTTCAAACTGAGAAACATAGAACATTGGGGAACTTTGGGGAAATAAGGAAACTAATTTTAAAGAAATTTGTGCATAGATCTGCCCTCTAGACACTGAGTCTATCCACTGAGTCCTACTCACTGGTACTGTCCTCAGTTCAACAATATTTTGTCTCCTCTGGGCTGTAATAAACTTCATGCGCTTCTGGGCCTTCCTGGAAAAATTGGCTTCTGTTACTCTGAGAATATGTGCACTTGTATGACTTCTTGCTGTTTCTCTCCTTTCTACCTGCCTGAACATTACAGCCCTGAAGATACCCTCACCTAAGCATTCTAATTTGATTTTTCTAAGAAATCATATTAAGTGTCCAAGAAATGCTGTGACCTTTTTATACATATATATGAAACCATTTTAAAAGGATGAAATAGGAAATATGTTTATCTGATTAGTAAGAAATGGGATAGAAACCCTTAGAGAAGACAGTTTATACATTCAGGAAAACAAAGGCACAAATACAGATGCTCTAAGTCACTGTATTTGAGAATGTGTTACATTCCCATTGGTTCAGGGTCATGAACTGAAAATGGAAATATTCATTTACAGTGAAGCTTACAAGTATATCAAAAATATTCATGAAGCCTTAAATATCAATACAACTTTAAATATTTTTAAATGGAGTTGGTATTTGATATTGTTAAATCAAAATATGAAATTTGGGCCAAATTCATAAGTAAGCTTGACTGCTTTGAATTTCATTGTTTTTGCAAAGGGTCTGTAGTTTGTCAATGACTCAGAATTGTATCAGAGTTTCTTCTCCTATGATTCCTGACACAGAATTACTGCCTCTTCAGTTTTCATTATGTGAACTAAATTTTATAGAGCAAACCTTTCAACCCAGTTTTGGAGTCTGAATTCAATACAATTTGTGTTCTCAAGGCAGAATCTCAGGTGAAACAATAGAATGCCACTTCATCCACCCCCTGAGTGGTTCCAAATAGCAGCTGAGAACCTGAAGTTGCAGCTGCAAGAGCCTCAGAAGTATTTATAAAAATAGTCTCAGTGTTAACAGTGATAAATTGCTGTAGAAATTATAGCATGCTTGCTGGTAACAATGCAGCTGCTTTAGCAATTTTTAAGGTACTACAAACTTTATCAACTCCATACTTTTGGGGTTTGATTGTAAGAAATATTTACGTGTTTAAAAAAGAAAAAGTGGCAATCTTCTTTATGGAGTTTATAAACTAAATGTGCCTTTTGTACTTATCTGAGGATTTCAACAGTGAAAAGGAAAAAATGAATGTTGTGCAATAATGAATAATGTTAGTGTGCAAAGACAAGAGAACTAGAAGGAACTTTTATTTTGATACCATCTTTTTCTGAAGAAAGCTTTGTTCCTTTATTATGGAATGACAAATACTTGAAACAGAATTTAAAATGCTAGTACTCTTAAATTGGGGTGGAATTCTCATTATCTGAGTGAACACCTATGTATCTTCTCTTGTAACTGGGTGAAGTTAAATAAAATTGGAAGAATAGAATACAATTGGCCAGAACATAAAAAGTTCCTATCTGCTACTCATTGGTACCAAAGCAATTTGTATTCTTGAATAACTCTCTTAGTGTCTTAAAAAGTCAGGAAAAAATGAAGACAAAATTAACTTGAGTATTTTTCTCAAATTTAGGGTAGCCTTGTAGGTTTGACCTGATAGATGCAATCAGATTCTCTCTGGAGCAAACTCAGTGGCAAATTTTTAAGCTGCACTTGTCAAAATCCTGTATGAATTACAATTAATAACTGACTAATTTAGTTGCAGTACCTCCTTTAAAATCAAATTGATTGTCATTAAGGATATTTTTAGTGTCTAATTCTTTATTAATGAAATCCTCAATTGGGATTTTATTACTTTTTTCAGGAATGAATATCTAGTCTGTCATTTCTGGATCACACTTCTAAAATGCCAAAAATTATAAAATGTCATGCTGTATTCTCAATAAAAATAAATTTTAAAAATGAAAAATTAAAAAATAACAATTAAAATAAAAACAATAAAACTAGCTTTTCAGCTGTTCCTTCCTATGCTCAGTGCACTTCAGTATGCATACCTAGTAACCTAGAGAACTTTCATTCAGAAGAGACTTATTCTGCAACCCTTTATATTCATAGTCCGCATTTTAAATTCTTAATGTATCATCTTCATTAGTCCAATCTCAGATAAAGGACATTTTCTCTCTATTAAATATCAGTATTCGGTTCTTTTTCTGCTATTTCAAAAGTCTTTCCATTTTAGTTCATTTTACCTTCCTAACTTTTTGATCTATAAGACCCTTTTTCAGTCTTATCTGTCAGCCACATACTTTTATTTTTTTAATTTCTGATCTTTTTGGACTTGTCTTTCATTGGTGAATCTCCAAGAGTTAACAAGTTTTAGTCTGTATAATTAAAATAGTTTATCATGTCTTCTAAAGTGCTTTAAAACCACTGTACTCATGCTGAAGCTTTAGGAAGTTTTTTCTCTTCACCACTTGCATAGAAAATGTGCACAAGGATCTCAAAATAAAAACTGATTCATCAACTGATCTCAAAACACTGCTGCTAATTAACCTTATTTATCAGAGATCTAGTATTCAAGATATTCCAAAGATTAATTTTTTAAACTGGTTTAATTATTTAAAATATCAAAATCCAAGGCTGAATAAAAATCAAATTAAGTTTACTGGGATTCTAAATAATGAGTAGGACAGGTTATTGTTACAAAACACCTGCATTGGCTCGTAAGGTTGCTAGCAATCCAATTAAGTATAGCACTGCTAAACTAAACCAAAATCAAAGTTTATGTCTGCATTTCACAGAGTCATTTGACAGACCATTTCAGAAAAGAATAAGGAGTTAGGAATTACAATAAAACCTCTTCAATGGGTAATGTCAGTATTAAAACTAATGGAAAGGATACATGAAGATATTGAGGAAGGAGACAGAAGGCTGTATATGTAATAATTTCAGGAGATCCCAGACCTCCAACAACCTTATTCACNATTTTAGCCTTATCTGGGGCTACAGGAGAGCAAATAAACTCTCTTATTGAAAAGAATGTTACAAAACAATTTGGTTCATGTGTATAGGTACAAACACCTAGAAAATTGTAATGGGAGGCTTTTCAGCCCTTCTAACTGAGGTATGAGATGATGCAAGGATCAAAAACCTGTTCCCAGCACTGAGGGTTATCTGCCTCTACAATAATATGGAAGGTGAAAAAATTGCCAATGTTCTAAGTCTTTTAAAAAGAATTAGCTAACCTTTCAAAAGATGTTCTCTAACACCTTTGTGCTGTGTGAAAAGTTCATCAGCATTTTTGCACAATGGTCATTTCTGGCACTGGAGGTTGGGAGCTCTGAAATCAGCATCTTAATTCTTTTTCTGCATGCCTCAGTGAACAGAATTGAATGTGTGTGCTACATGTTTATGACAGTTGCAGCTCACAGCTGAAACAAAAATTCATACTTCAGCAGATCAGCTACTATCCTCTGAGTTATGTCATTTGTGTGTATGATGCAAAATCAGGTTATCATCTATTCTCCCATTGGATACTGGCCATGAAAAGAGATCAATAATCACTGTTCAAAGAATGCTTTTCACGTTGGTAACTGACTGATGTTTCTTGCTCACCTCTTCAATCTGAGCAGTTTCTTCCCACCACTTCCAAGAAATTTTGAATAAATTCTCTTCTGAACTTGTTCTCGTATTCTTCATTCCTTTTTTCCTCTTCACAGTGCATGCATGATTCAGCTCCTAGAATTATACCTGTCTGTTCTATCCAAATGATCCCTTGCTATTACAAAAGCTTTAGATCTTTCATCCTTACCTATTTTTTGGAATATTCCACAAGGATAAGCTTTCTAAGAATGGATATACTTCGCTTTTCAGGTTTTACACTTGGTAGAAAATAATCTAATTCTCAAAAGAAAGACAGCTTTTTAAAATTATATCATTTATTGGGTCAGCAATATATTCTGATAACATATACTCTACCTCATGATTTGGAGGTCAAATAAAAAGGAAACAAGCTATGATGCCACATAGAAACATACAGTGGCATATATATTCACAAGAATGACCTTTTATGGAGAAAACATCATTGATTTCCAATATACTGGTATATTTTGTAAACAGAAATAACCTACTTCCAACTGACTCAATTTTTATGAAGCAAAATGATAGCCAGACAAAGCAAAACTCACATTGTCTATTGTGAAGCGAGGAATTTTCTTCAAATCCATTTTGAGCCTTCAAGAAAGAGACATCATGTAGAGTCATGAAATAAAGATACCAAACCAAAACAATGAGGATAAATAAGAAAAAATATACATCAGGAAATATCCTGTATAATAATGTTAAACTGTCAGCTTTGTGTAGTACTAAGTCTGTAAAACTACTCAATTGTATTTGCAGTGAAATCCTTTTCTACAGATATGGTATGATTCAGATAAGCAGAGTGCTATTAAATTCCCTTTTCCTCTGTGTATGTAGAATATTAGAAGAAAATGAATGAAAGTTTCAGTAAACATATAAGACATTTAAATCATTCTACAGCTAGAGAATAGCAAGAGAAGGGGAATAATTTATTTACAAAAAGTAGAATAATAATTTTTTTTCTATGATTTCTAAGGACAGGTTTTTCTTACTAAAGTTTGGCGCATTTAATTAAAAACCTAGATGATGAATTGACCATGAGAGCTGGCTGATAGAATCACATCAAAGTAGTCTTTCTGAAGAAAGAACTTTTATGATGTACTAGAAATGGAACCATGGAGCAACTCAGGATTGGAAGGTCAGAAAAGAAGCTGATCTATTGCAGAGCTCAACGGTGACTTTTGGAAGGTTGGTAATGCTCTATGACTGAGTCGTAAGAGGAGATTTTTAGTTTGTTGACAACAAGATATAATTAGGAAAAAGTAACAGAAGTGATTAAGCAAAACAGCGAGATAAAGCTGCAGTCACCATTGAGACTAGCAGATATGCTATGTATCCTAGAAAAGAAAATGTTATATTCTCAAATTGAAAAAAAACCCATTATGACTCAGAAATAAATAGCAGAAATAACTAATAGTACAAATATCTTTTTGGTTTTTTTCATGTTGTTTCGTGTTTCTTTTCCTCTGACACTGTCTTGTCAAATATTTAAAATCTGATGTTATTAATATCTTTGGATACTTCAGTCTTTCTGACTGTTCATTCTCTTGTATATGGAGGTGAGAAAATGTGCTTCTCTAAGCAAAATGTCATCCCACAAAAATGGTTTTGTTTCAAATGTTTTAAAACCTAGTAACTTGTTTTGAGTTTTATTGGTTTTTTCCTCGATCTATTCACAACTTCCAGAGAAGTCTTTTAATCTATGATATTAAGAATTACCTCAAAAGAACAAATTCAGGGTGCATGTATTTATTAAAAACAAGTAATGCAAGTAACTAAAAAAAGCTTTCTTACGTTTTGGAAAGTGGAAAAAAATCCATACTCTCTCACACACAGCAGAATTCATGAAACATATTAATAGACAAAGACATCGATAAAAAATTATTTAAGGAAAATGTTAGACTACAGCTGTTCTGTCTTGTAATTTGCATCTAGCAACACAAAACCAGTTAAAAACAAAGCTTCACAAACACTAAATAGCTACCTCTCCAAACAATTTATAAGTCTTTATTATTCCATTACTTTCTCTGTTTGACTAAGTATTGTAAAAGTGATTTTGCAGAATGTAGTAATACTGTAAAAATATGAGAATACTGTAAAAAGACAGAATGTGCTAGAGTCTATGCTAAATGAAAATGACAAAAGGGCTTTTTCTTACTAAACAAACCTAATCAGTGTAGTTTATTAATGCAACTAGATGAAGTACATTCTCCAATTTCAGCTATCAATTTAGTCTGAGGCATTTTTTGCTTTACTAAATCAAACTGGGAGATTTTTCAAGCTATATAATCAATATGTAAATTAAATTTTAAAGCAAAATAAAAAGAAAATTTATCAGATTTTTTTCTATATGATCTATCTACAACAGTCTTTATTCAAAAAGGGAAGAGGAAAAACATACTGGATAATATATATCTTAATTGTTTTTTTCCTTTCCAGAGTATTGCTATCATTAACATTATAATGGTAAGCCAGTAAATTGCTATTTTCATTTTGAGACAAGAGGCTAATACTTATTATGGGATACAAGCATTTTAATGGAAAAAGATGATTTGATGTGAATGATAAACAGATCATTTAGTACTGCTAATGCTGCACATAATGTGCTTCATTAATTGAATGTCCTATGTAGCTTACATTTAAGTATACACAATTACATCAAGCTCATTTATTTAGCTACATGTGCTGGCACAGTATACAGCTAATATTTTTCTAATCTAAAACCTGAATACCATTTACCATACTATTTGCCTTTCAATTTATACTCAATTAGAATAGTAAGTGTATATAGGACTAATGCAGAAAAAAATGAGCACTTAGATGACATTTTATCAAGGAAGTTCAAGAGCAGTTCACTTAGAGTTTATTTCAAGAACTATTGAAGGTTAGTGATGAACACAACATATGAGCCATTGATCTAACACACACACAGTCTCACCAGTATGATTATGGGAAATTAATTTGCTAACTAGTTTGCAGTCCTTTGGCTATGCAGTACATTTTCCTAAGTACTTATATTCTTTTTAAGAAAGCTACTGTAACTTCCTTTTAAAGCAGTAATTTAAAGTAGTATTAATCTACTATTCAGAATTTAAGGTATGTTGCTTCCATGAACCATTTTGTAGACTTGATCTTGAAATTCTAGTTTCTCTCTAGTTTCTTGTTTACCTTATGTATCTCTAATATTAAAAATTTTACTTAGTTTGCATCTGTGAAACAAGGAAGTTGAATTTTTAAGAAACCTGTAGCTGACTACTTAATTCTGTACTTAGAAGTAGTGGGCATTATAAATATTATTATTTTATGCACAGAATTCTATATCTAAGATTCTCCATAATTCAGAAATATAGCCTCTTAAATGTACTCAAAGAATGGGAAAATATTTCTACTTTGTGCAAATAGTTATGATGGAAAGCTAACAGGAACTTCTGATGTTTCAATTTTTAGGGAAGAGCTCGGATGACAACTTTCTCTTTCCATTATCTTTAGGAGGTTTGGAGGCCCAGTGACTTCACCTATTGTTCTTACAGGCCCAGCTATCAGCATTATGATGCTGACAGAAATCAAAAAGGCATTTTAAATTCTGACAAGGATCTGGTGAACCATGAAGGTTTTTTACTCTCTGTTGAGGAGACTGAATAGAATTACTTAATGATCATTTTAAATTTCTTTAAAACATTCAAATAGAAACTATTTGTTTATCAAAAATCTGATAGAGTTTCTGAATATGGAGAAATAGATGAATGTGAAAAAAAGGACCCATTTCTTTCCCTGTGTTTGTGGGTAGGAAGTAGGAACAGGGAATAAGAACATTTCCATTCTGTACATAGTGTTTTGAATGCAGTTGCAGATGGCTTGCCCAAAGAACCCAAGCCTGTATAATAGACTTGAGAACAGAACTGTGTCTTGTCTAAGAGTTCACTTCTTATCAAGCAAATTTCTTCTGTTTCCAGGATATCACCTTGAGAATTGGAGTCTCTTAAAATTTTAGGAAGGGTTTTTTTTCCTCCTTACATGCATTTGCAGAGTTTCTACATGGTTCCCACTCCAATGAGTATTCAAAACAGATGAAAGAATGTGTTGGTGGCATAAAAATTTCTTTTTTAAAGCCCAAAATCAGATTAAATTTGCCTTCACCTAAACTGTAGCAATTTTCTCCTTGGTCTCAAACTCAAATTTAAATAATATATTCAAGCTTTCAAACAGGGCCACAATTTCTGAAACATCTACTCAGAATCTAAAAGAGTATTTCCTCTATGATATTTTGAAATATACAATATAATGTATTTTCTTATTGGCATTGTGAAGATTCTGTATTCACTCATGCAATAGCTATATACTTCTGATTTTGCTCACTCCATATTTGTTTTTCCCTATGATCTTTTCACTGATTGATTTCTCTTTTTTTTTCATCATTATAGTAAAAAAAAATAATCCTATAACATTCAGACAAGATTGAAATTAAGCTAGAGGAGCATAATCATTCAAATAAAGACAATTGAGTGTTAAATTTCTATGAATTAATGTTGTAGTTAATTAACTGAGACAGGTATCAAACCAGGAATACTGCAGGTAATTATTCACTGACCATGCCAGAGAAGGAGTAAGGCATTTTTCTGACTGAAAATGGACATTCTTATGCCATATTAGTCTTCTCTGCCATGAGCGGTTTTCCCCAGAAGCATGGTACTTTTTTCTCATCCTCCATCTGTTTCTGCCTCATAATGTTAGGGAAAGTACCAAGATTATACAAATTTAAGCAGCTTCTATTATATTATCTAGGATTGTTTCTTTCTTCTGAAGATGTGATCAAACATTTCAAGTGCTTGGTACCTAATTCTGAGTTAAACAATTTCCTGGGTATGAAGAGGTATCAATATTTTCTGAAAGAGCACTGCATGCCTTTGTAATAACTTAACAGATTATATATTTGAGATTAATCTCAAGCAAGTTACCTCAAAAGAACTATGTAAAACAGTTGATCAAAAATAAATGTTATAGAAATTATATGTCTTTCTGCTATGCTTTAACAAGTCTTCAAAATGTATGAATGTAATTCAATATCAAGCAAAAAAAAACCAAAACACAAACTCATTTTGACATTTTATATCATAAGGAATGACAAATTCCTTTCAATTTGTTTATCATTTGTCTTTATTAACATTCATGGCTTTTGAAATGTCTGGAAAACACTAGAAAAAATATCTTTATTCAAAAGATTTATTCACTTTTAATTGACTAAATCTGTGAGTGCTTTGGCAGATGCAGAGAACATGTATTAATGTAGCATTTGTGCAGCATAGCCCTAAGGATCTTTCAGGTTTTTCAGTTAGCTGTTATGCTATCAGTAAAAGTAATTTCGTTTCAAAGAAATCATGCTGCAAAACAGTGATTCAAAGATTTAAGTAAGTTGAAAGATATAATATAAACAAAAAAGTTATATATTATTTAAGCAAAGAAAGGTTGCTTTAACAAAATAAGCTGGTTTTGAAATTATAATGCTAAGTTCAAACAGCATGAGTTATTAATGAAATCTAGTTTCATATTATTACTTCCAATACTTACATATTTTTGAAAGTATTTTCACCACATTGATGAAATTTTGAATGCTGGTTTTTGTATTTAAAACTCAAAGTCCAGGGAAGTGAAATAAGACCACTTTTCTTTTCCTTCTTGTCTGAATGTGTATTTGTGTGGTGGATTCATTGAGATATTTTTACAGCTGACATACCTTACCTTACTCTTTTTTTTTATCTCAGCCCTTTTCAACTGCTTGGCTGGCACAGAGCTTCTCTACATTATGTTCTAAGAATGGACTATATAATTGTTTCCTTCACACATTTTCTTTCACTATTGCTAGTCTGCAGAACTAGTAATTGTATCAATTTTCTTTTTTAATTTTCTGGCAGGTAAGCTCTTATTCATTTAGTACTTTGGCTTTTCTTTTAAACTGGTCTCTCTTGATGACTTGCAAGATTATCACAGAGCAGCAAATTCATCCTCATCCTTTAAACTTTTTGTTTAAACTCAGATTTTCAATTTTGGATAATATTGACCTCTACTTCTCTTCCCTGCAGAACACACCTTGCAAACAGGTCCTTATCTGTGAAGATTTCAAAATCAAAGCTGAGAAAAAAGGAGACACAGTAACTACTTTCAGAACACTTGTTTTTCAGCCCCATGCATCTCCAGTGCCTTCTGCAACTGATTATACCACCTCACCCCACTCATTTATTAGATCAGTAATACCCAAACAATACCAGTTAATAACTTAAAATCAATAAGCCTAACACTCAGATAAGTTTGTTGGTTATCAGAGCATAAAGTTATTTTATGGAGTCTTCTATTGAAGACTTAATATCTGTTGATAGCAGTTTAACCATAAAGAGATAAAGAAAGTACAACAGTGAAACACTATTGCCTGCTAGTTGCATGCTTGTGAAGACTAAGCCCCAAAGTCCAATCATGGGATCTGTTCAGAATCAATTATTCAAATTATTGTCATTGGGGTGATATGTCATTTTGTGTTAAGGGAGGGCAAAATATCATCGTAGTTAGATCTTGCCCTATTTTAAATGCAACTCAAGTACTAGTTTTGCACTAAACAGCTCAAACCCTTGAAATGGGACAGGTGGTAGAATGTCTTTTTCTTTTCCCAAAAGCATTTGCATGGTGAATTACTGATCGCTTTTCAAATTGAAGCAGAAAACTAGAGAATGTAGGTCCCTGTGAAACTTAATGACCTCTGGTGTTTAGTGCTTGCTGAACAGGAGTTTTAAAGGTTTACATTTTGAATATTTTTCTTAAATAGTACTTTCTTCCCAAACACCTCTTTGTGTACAGCTCCATTGCTTTCCAAAAATAAATGCAATTCCCAGAGCTGGAGAAAATATATTAGCAATTATTAAACTCATATGTACTACAGAGATGGAGCCTAATATAGATAAATACAGTTTATGTGAGGATTGCATCATTAATCAGCCCCTGTCCTACTCCTCTTGCATTAATAAAGCATTTTATTTCTAGGGAAAACAAAAATAGAGTTTATTGCCTGTAGACAATGACAATGACAGCTTTTGTTGGTTTGGTTTGGTTTGGTTTGTTGGGTGTTTTTTTTTTAACCCAATATGTTTATTGAACTACCACAAATTCCACAAAATGCCATAAATTTAGGCTTTCTTGTATGCCTCCTGCTCTTCTCAGAAATTTAGGTCAAATAAATATTGATATCTTCCTATAAACACACCCAGGTTACCTGGCCCTAGTACAGGTTGCTTGGAACAACCTAAAACAAGAGTACATCCACAATACTGCTGTACTTGTCCTCTTCATGTCAAGGAATTGGATATACATACTGCAGGAACGATTGCTCTAAGCATGAAATTATGACCAAATTTTTCAGGAAACATTGAGGAGAAATTTCACTATGAAAAAAAGAAAAAAAACCTCAACCAGCTAACCAAGCAACCAACCAAAACCCCCCCAAAAACCAACAAATAAACAAAAAAAAAGCCTCTAAACTCAAAACAAAAACAAAACCAAAAAATCCACAAAAACAAACAAACAAACAAAAACCAAAACAAAAAAACCCACCTGTAAAATTTTGAAGTTGTTAGGTATTAATGTCATTTTTTCCCAGCAAAGCTTTTGAAAATATAGAAAAATGTGCACATAAGAATTTATATATTTGCTTAATTTTATCATCAGATAAAAAAATGTAGATAGCATTCTTTTTATTTTTAGAGGTTAGTTCTTTATTATTTTTAGTATCAAATAAATTGCTTTCTATAATTGATACATATACTTTTCTTTCTATTTTCTTTTCTATTTTATCTCAACTTTTCAGAATAAGCTAGTGCATATATTTTTCTCCTCTGTTGTTTTGTATAGTGGCTTAGCTTTAATATTCTTTGTAAGTTCCATGAATGGGAATGCGACAAAGATTTTTATGGAAATTTGGTTTAGTATTTTGAAAATGATGAGGCTTTATTCAAGTCGCACAACTTCTATGAAAGTACAAGAAAAGGGATCTGAATAGGATTTGTTTGTCCCTGTGTAACAAAATCTACAAGACAATACAAGGATATTTCAAAGGTGAAAAATCTATCCAGGATTTTCAAAAGCTGGATAAAAGGAGAAAAGCTTTAATGTTTCAATATGATTGATTTATTACAGATGTATTTTATAAGCACTTCCTTTAAGGGCGTACCGTAACTATTAAAAAATAGACATGTTTGGATTTTAATTACTTAAGGTTACACAGAAAGCTCAGTCTGGGAAACATAAGTTTTGCAAACCAGAGAAAATGAAATAATGAAGAAATAAATTCCTAAAACATTCCATGCCACTGTATCAATTTATATACTGTTTTGCTTACTGCAAATCAATAGAAATCAAAACAACATAGAATACCAATGGCTTTTACTTTTCTTCTTTCTTTTCTTTACATAGACATTTTCACCACAAGCAGTATTGTCATCCATATAGGTAATTTTCATTGCATGCCAAATTATTTCCAATTAGATTATATAATTTCCCTTACTAAATGAGACATTAGCAATTCTTTTTATAGTCTTTTTTGCCAGTTGTAAAAATGATAATACATACATTGATTTTAATCTAGAATTAAAATAAATGTCCTATAAATTCCTTAGACAAAATGTAGGAATAACCTGTCTGCAGAATGAGGAAGTTTAACAAAAGATTTAAAGTTTCAGATCAGAATTTTTCCAGATTGAACTGATATTACTGTATCTATGCCCCCATCAGCTGAAAAGATATATTTACACTCAAATATAAATAAAATGTGTATGCCTCTGTATATTTATCATACAGATCCAGACACAGACCTACACGATGATGTATTTCTGCAATAGTTTATTTCTTTAACTCATTTCATTTATAGCAAAAATATTAAAGAGAAATAGTTCATATTACAAGATTTTTTCCCAAATCTTGCATTTGATTCTTCAATATTACATTAAAAGTGGGTAGGCTTTCTCAGTACACTTTTTACAAACCTTTTCAGGTAGTCAAAGTTAATTTTAAATAATTTCCTTGGTCATCTTTGGTCAAGTGTGTGGATCTGATTACCTCTAATTGTGACATTTCTGTTGTTACTGCTGCTTGTGGTTTGTGGTTTTTTTGGTTGGTTTTTTTTGACACTCAGCTGTAAAATACAGGATACAGTGGTCATTTATCTAAATATAGTTCCAGAAATTTATTTAACAAGTCTTTACCTGCTTAACTTTAGGTACAAGAGAGAGGAAATAAATCAATTTTTAATAAAATACTTTTGTTTTTATTCAACGACCCCAGCTTAGTGAAGCGCCTCAATTAGGGGTATAGCTAGATTAGTTACAGTGAAGAACTTGTTCCTGGTCATCTCCATTGCCCCCATTTTTATCATCTTTGATATCGGATATTTGAAGTCTTTGCCAAGAGATGCTGGAAAAAATCCTACTGTGCATGCTTTTCTTTCCTGATGTGAAAGTTAAGCACCACAGTTGTGCTTCCTAGCAAAGAGAGATCTCTGCACAGTAAGTCTGGGAGGCATCATCAGGTCCAATAACACTCCACCTGAGGACTGTTTGCAAACAGAAAAATTAATTCTTAGGGATTTAAAACACTTTAGGGAAAGACAAGTCAGAGATATGCCTGTGCTTAGGGCACTACTTTGTAAGACATCTCTGGTAAAACTGAGCTTGATCTGTTGGTGTTCTGAGAAGAAAGGATACAAGTTTCTTCCTAGTCAAATAGTAGTAGTAGTACTCTGGCAAACGCAGACTCTAATCCTCTGGAACACCACTGGGGGAATGATTCTGGTTTGCATCAGACTTAATTGTCCTAACAGCTCTGGTTTTCTCAGAGCACAGGCTGAGAAACCCTGTATCTGATAGCAATGTAAAATGTCAGCTAAAAATGGTCTCATTCTAAAATGCTTTGATAGTGAAGCCATAGTACATGATAAATGGTATGAGGGGATAGGGTTCTTCATCAGAGGTCACTGTGCAAGTATTGAGTAACACTGCTTTTCAGTTAAGATTAAATTTAATATAGATGTGTTGTGAAAATACCCTACTGCTCCTTTACTGCTGATGAGATTTTGTCTCAGTGTACACTGAACATGCCAAATAATCATTAGTTGTATTATTTTATATACTTATTTCTAACGAGTAAGCCTATAGTTAGGATTAATAGAATTTCTTTCATGAAGTTCAGAGCTTAGTATACACACACATTAGGGTGCCTAGGCACTTATGGAACAGCAATTGCATTCCACAAGTAATGAGAGCACCTCTTAATTCAGCTGAAGTCAAAGCCACAAGTGAGTAATAAATGTATTTGTTCTCCAGTTAAATCGATTCCATGCAATGCTGCAAGTGCTTATTATGCATTCTGTTTATTCCACAAGGAGGAAAATAATAGTTCTTTTCCTATTCTGCTAAAATACCACAGTACAAGGCATCTTATTTGGTTTCATTTTAACTATACCAATTTCACTTCTAATCAGCTTCTGTGTAAAGCTTACAGTGATCTCAAAGCTGCTGCTGGGTTATTGATTTCTATTAGGAAAAACAAAAGAAGCATTAGTTTGCATGTCATGAACACAATTTTGCTGCATAGAACAGCTATTTTGCTGGGGATTTTTGTTTTGTTTTTTTCCCAAAAGGGATCAGAATATGCATTTCTTACAAACATGTATATTACTTTGTGATGTGTCTCACTGAGACAAGATTCAGGATCTTACTTTTTTTTTTTTTTTGTCAGTGCAGTTCTCAGCTGATAATGTCCAAAGATAGCATATGCTTCTTCCAGAAAGGATATTAATAGGCTTTATGATTGCTTGGAGAGTCTATATTGCAGTTCCCTTAGACACTAGAATAACTTATCCAAAAAAACCCCACATTTGTATGCTGTTTCTGTAGAAGTAGATGAGAGAAGTAGAACTGATGATAAATTTACTGTGCTGTGCTGTAAAATCCTGATTCACAGAAACCTTATGGGGATGTTTTGCAAATGGATCATTGGTTGCAAAGACGCATATGGTGGTTATAATGCAAAATGCAACAAAAGCAAGCAGTGTAGTAGTACTTATTACTCCTTTCCTTCACGTTCTACAAATCCTTATCAACTAATTAATGACTTGAATAAATGTTGAGAGGAAAGAAAAGAAAAAGAAAGAAACTATAAATTTTAATTTTAAAATATAGAACCTCAAGTGGATCAAAATAGCTCAGGGTTATCAAAAATCTTTGACAGAAATACAGCAAAATATTGGAACACAAAATTAAGGATCAAGTTATAGATACTGAAACAAACTACATTTTAAAAATCTAGTGCAGACCACACTACCTAGACATCCTTCCCATCATTATTTCCTATCTAAAACACTTATCTTGAAAAATTATAAACAAGTTTCTAATGTGCAAAATATTTTTGAAATTGAAGTAATCAATCAGTTTCAATATTTTTCAGCCTGTTTTCTGCCAAAGGATTCTTGGCTGGAGCACTCACAATATTTGACCACCAATAAAAAAAAGATAGTTCTGGAAAAAAATTGCCAAGCTTATGAAAAAGATTGAATTCCCCCCTAACAAATTTTCCTCCAGACACATTGAGATTTCTTTTGCCAGAATTTTATTTTAATTCACTCACTGAGAGGGAATCTCTTTCTTTTCAACTGGGTCTTCAGATGTTATGTAATATTAAATATCATCCTCCTGTATTAGTTACAATCGTTTCAGAAACGGCACATCTTAAATTGTGGCATTTTGCATGGCACAATTAAACGACTGACTCTTTATGCTCTCATATATAGTAAGGAGAAGTTGTCTGAGTACCTTTAGTGACAGAAAAATAAAATAACCTGGCATAGTCAGGCACAGTAAGAGAAGAAACAGCACCTTTAAGAAGATAAATATGGCATCTTATATAGCAATTAATAGATTAGGTAGACTTACATCCAACTTCTGAAAGAAATGTCTAAAATATAAACTTATGTTTCACTTGTGAATATTCCTACAGAACAATGCAGTGAAGAGAAGGAAAAAAAAGACTGAGAAATTAGTTCTCTGCTCTCCTGCTTTTCAGAAAAGAAAAGAAATGATGCATCCAGGTTTACAAGAGGATGCGACTTTTGACACTGCTTGAATGAATGCCATTAACATAGTTATGTTAACATGTAGAATTTTATGTAACTTTTTCCACTAGAATTTAAGTGTAGCAATATCTTTAATATAGTTACGCTTTGCTGTTTGTCACTTACATGAGCTCCAAATCATTCTTGGGAAATTCTTCATTCACAAAAAATACTTTTCATTGAAGTTCTGTATTAAAAATACTAATTAAAGGTAAGTTAGTCACCTACTTCTAAGTTTGTCAACCCTTTTGTATATCTTAGCATGGGTATCTTTGCATAGTCATATTCTCAGCTGTTATAAAGCTATGTAATTTAAGAGAATCTATTTAAAGTCAGGTCAATTTGCCATGTACAAGGATTTGGTCCAGGAGAGGTAATAAAACAAATGTAATATGCAATTCACATTGGTGGCTACTGGACAGCAATAATCATTCTTGAGCACTTACTCTCCTTTTAACCTCACTCTTTCCCAGAGTGTTACGTACTGCCATATTTTTACTATTTAAGTGGCTTATTATGATGAAAAAAAACATAACACCAAAATAATTTTGGCAATTCCATTAGATTTGTTTAAGTTCTAATGAAGCTGAGGAAGAAAAGAAATAGAGTTAAAGACAAAGATCAAATGTTTAAAAGGAGAAAACAAAAAACCCACAGAAATAAAAAAAGAGGTTT
Organism: Ploceus nigricollis; assembly: GCA_013399945.1. NCBI lineage: Eukaryota > Metazoa > Chordata > Aves > Passeriformes > Ploceidae > Ploceus > Ploceus nigricollis. The sequence goes on from VXBC01002955.1 coordinate 517,331, forward strand.
ATACAAGCTTCATATGGATGTCGAAATTTCTATTAATTTCTGCTTATTTTCCCAGTAGATATTCTCAGTGTCTTTCCATTTTTTTCAATCTGTAAGGGAGGAGAACGGCTCAGTCTACTTTTGCTGCTTCTCTTCTTGCCTTTGAAGATTGTTTTGCTTCCTTTCTTTAGCAATTTTCAGGTCTTTCTTTACTTTTTAGTTTAATATCTTTCAAAAAAAGACAATTCAGTATTTCATTTGTACAGATCACTATTTTGAGTATAAAACAAAAAGAAAACAAATCAAATATTCACTGGAAGGTACAAATAAAGATAGGAGGAAGAGGAAGCAAGTGATGGAGAAAAAGGGAGGTGAAGTGAGAGATTTCATGTGTGAATGTGCCTGTAATTTAATGTCTAAAACATTCACTTGAATAACATGAGGAAACTTGTATTACAGATCCTGCTCATGTTAGTACAAATTAGTTAGATATTGATTGGAACAATAACAGTATTTCCCTGCTATAAGTTTTCTTGCCATACTTGTACATTCCTCATTCAGGAGGGAGAATAAATAAAGGGAAAAATCAGCACTGGACCGTTATCATCATCATCATCATCATCATCATCATCATCATCATCATTATTATTATTATTATTTTTATTACTCTGACTTGTATCTACTGAATTCAATAGTGCCCTTCAGCATCTCTATCGCTTCATAGGTATATGTGAAGTAGTTGCTATAGTCTTTCTCCTTGGGGGGTAAGAGATAATTTCTCGTTCCTATTGGTTAAACAAAACAAGTTAAATAGCATGAAATGTATCATGAGAAAAATTCATTCTCAGCTTTATGCTTATATCTTCATAAATCTTGTCTCCTTGTTTAGGTCTTATTACTGAGCAAAAGAGATAATAATATATCTCTTTGGGAGGTTTTAAGAGCATTTCTCCACTAGTCCACAAAATTTCAATGAGCAATGTGTAAGCAGATCTCTTCTGTTAAACTATACACTGTAAACTGTGGTACATAACCAAAATAGTAAAATAATCAGGTCACCATTTGAAGAGTCAGCAGTCACTGCAGTGTTTGAAAGACTTCTGTTTCATTTTAAACAAGAAATAACCCTGTCAGCTCTGTGACAGCCAATGATATTTTAATGATGACTCACTGCAACTAAAGCACTGACCACTAAAATACTTTAAACAAAATCTTCAAAAAAGACTACTGACTACACATTTCATTTTAATGAATGCCATAACCATCCTGTAAGTTGCAACTCTTTTCAAGCAGAAGTATTTTATGTCATAATCATGAAATAGAAATTTGATGGTGTCATGAAATGGAAACATTTCTCTGACTCATGGAACCCACATTTATTAAATTTTTGCCTTACTCCAGACAACTGATATGAGATATTAGGAGTCAAGATACTTTCAAGGCAGATGGAGTCAGTGGCTCTGTATACATTAGCAAGTAGTGTACATGACTGGAAATAAGCTAAAGAGCTGAAATGCACAGTGTATATATTGCAGGAGCTTCTGACTTTGAATCATCTATAGGTGGGTCCCATAGGCAAAATCTGTGTTTATACCTAGAATGCATTATTTTTGCTCTTTTACTTTGGTCTGAAAGGGATACAGCTCATGCACACTGAAACTGCACCATAGTACAAAGGTAAGTATTGAGGGCTTCTGGGAGATTCACTTTAAAGTGTGTGGCTGGCTTTCACTGAATTATCTGTGTAGAAGCATCCATGATGGCAACTTCCATGCTTCTGAGCAATATTTATATACTTTTAAGTATTAATTGATGTAAAGATCTGTCTGCACCTCTCAACTATTTGACCATTGTAACAATAGGTTTGTTCCTTTATTTTTTGTCTCTCATGTATCTTTACATCTGAACAGACTCAATGTAAACAAAAAATGCTGAATGCTGAAATACTGTGTGGTCACAATGAAGGCAATCTATTTTTTGCAGCTACTTGTCCTTAGTTTTGTACTCCTAAAAGCATTGGTAGTGGAAACTCCAACCACTGCCTGTTAGTATAGACTTTGTTTCCTCCATAACTGAGAGCCTTAGCAAAAAAACTGCCCTTAGCAGGGCACTCTCCTTAGGAGAATAAAAGAATATGCCAAAGTTGCAAGACTGAATTTTTCATCTTATGTATCAGTTTTGTTGACTGTTCAAAATACATTCACCAAATCTTCAAAAGTTACTCTTCAAATGCATTTAATAGTCTATGAGGACAGGGTGACTCATACATTGCAAAAACTGTCTCATAATAACTTCTTTTATTTTCTTAAGCAGATGTGATGTTACATAAGGGGTGACAAGTTCATTTGATCCCATGAGAGTATTAAAAACCCCAAAGCTCACAAAAATTGTCTCTAAGCATTTAACTTCTACTTCTCAGAATCTGTTAGTTACAGTTCAAATTTCTCTTTTTCTTTTTTTTTTTAATAATTTTCAGTATAGACTACACTTTCATATGTTGTTGAGAATTTGATTTAATCCGTATCATTTTCAGGAAAGACACCAACAGACAACTTTGGAGCTGTATGTTTCAATCAAAGCACTATATAGTGTATGTTTTATTTGATGATTGAGTGTAAAAGTTAAGAATAGTCAAAAATGTGATGCATAAGGTACTAATGAACAGATGCATAACAGAAAGATGATTTTTACCTCAAAGTCTATGTATGAATGACAATTAAAAACCAGAAAAGGTTGATATAACATAAAACATACAATATCTAACAACAAATATAAATCTCTAAAATTATGTGAGGTAAGAACTACCCAGAAATGCCAGTGCTCATTAAGGATTAAAAAAAAAACCAAAGCAAATGATAGGTCTGATAACCCTTAACAAAAAATAAGAATTTCTTTATGATTTCTGTAGCCATCCACATGTTTAAAGGAAAATTACATACCAAAACTAACTTTGCTTTTTACTGCTCAGAGAGAAAAAACAGAAGACTTGAACTCAACACCAAATTATCTTACACTTGATATCTTGCCTTGAAAGAATTTGCAGGGATTTGCAGTCATTCTGCAAAAGGTAATTAATCTCTTTTTACATGCTGATTAATTTTATTTGGGAGGAAGATGATGTATAAGACATACAGTAGTGAGAAAAATACTTTTAGAGGGGTATTTTCAGAGCATCACCATATTTTTAAAAGATCACATGACATCACTATGACATTACAACATATGGTCAAATTTTGTATGGGACAAATGTGCAAATATGTGGAAAATGTATAGATATGCATAATTCCCCCTGTACTGCCATTATTCTTGATTAAAACTACCACAACCAACAAAATTCAAAGTTATTTCTGTTCCTATAGTATAGGTACATGTATGAAAATTATTCATTATTAGTGGGATAATCTGGATATAGTTTGTATCAGCTTGTCTCTCAAATATGTGTGCTAAAATACTTTAATCAAGAACAGTCTTATCTGTATTTTCTAACACTTTATTTGCTTAGCCAAGAAGATTACATAAGACTGTGAGTAATACGGCCAAGAGAGGAAAAGGTGTGGTTAGTTGTGTGTAGGAATCATGTGAGTACCATAACTTCAAAGAATATATACATACATACACATATACATCTTTGTGCACGACATACATGTTTGGTCACAATGCTGGTACAAACAAGCGTATTAACTAGGACAATATTTACAACTGCTATTTAAATCACTGACTTCTGACCCTCTCTTGGAGTCCTTAATAGTTAGAGGGGTAAAGACAGATTGTGATGTCCAAAGTCTACTTTAGCTGGATACTTCCTTGTCCCTGGCATTTTCATTCCTTGTTGTCTGTTCCAGAGATATGAGGCATCCAATCCAATCTCCATCTGTGAAACAGAAGGTTGCTGTGTCTTTGACAGGAAAAGTCTCCTCTGCTCAAATCATCACAATTATGATCCTCCTTCTCTGCATGACAAGTTGAGTCAGCTCGGGAGTCTGACTATTCATTACCAGATGAAGGAGTAGAAATAACAAATTAAAAATATAGATAACATTATGTTGTCATCCTCACATTATTTTGTTTTCTCCCACATCATTAACTCTTACTGAATAATGGTAAAGTAAAAGCATAACTACTGCAAGAGATGCAATAAACACATTTATACAAGTCTGAATTCAACATTTCTAAAAAAATTCAGAAAATGAATTTACAAAGAAAATGTAGACATTGAAATTCAAATGTGTTGTAGCATAAGCAAAGTAATTTTATTTCCCCCCAAAAAATTACAACCCTACTAATCCTTGGAATTTTTGTTCTTAAAATATATTCAGTGGGGTTTTAATTTGCATAATAGCAGTGTCTCAGCCAAATCTGAATGAGGATCTTGATTTTCATGCATTGTACATAATAATAAGCAACTTTTGTAGTGAATATCTGATAATCTAAAAAGACAAATCGGTAGGAAGAATAAAATTACTTCCATTTTTCTGATGGGGGCTTTGGCCACCAAGACAGCAAGTACCTTGGTCGAAATCACAGGAATAAGTTTGAAAAAGTCTCAGAATCTGAAGTCTCCTCCTTCTGACTCACACTTCTGTCCATCAAAACCATTATTTTTTCTCCAAATATCCATTATTTAATATTTTGTACTATGCCTTAAATGTTTCAGTTCCAATTTCATGTGTTAGTGAGTCTCTTTGATATTACTGTTGTAAGTCATTTGTGTATGGAGGATAACTGCTGTGGATGCCTTTCATAAGTACTTAAAACATATACTTTAGAGATAAAGAATGCAAAGATGCAAAGAAAAATCAAACCATTGAATCATTTTTCTGTAACTTCTGAGAGATTTTGGTATAAACTACAGTACAAATTATTACCTGTGGAAAAGATTTTAGTACAAACACAAAATTGATTATAATTTCTAAGCATGGACATATTTCTCATAGAAAAACCCTACTATTGAGGTGAAACAAAAACAAAGGAAATTTATCTGTGCACCTAGAGGGTGGAAGTTTTCAGGACAATCTCTTTAAATTAAGATCCAGAATATTTTAAGATTTCCTTCGCTATTTTAAAATATAATATTCTCAGCCAGCCAGAGATGATATAAAAGAAGTGCATACATTTTATATTACTCAGTAGGTATTTTATTAGTTTCACTGATTATTGTTTTGAAGGTTTTATATAACTATATATTTATTTAAAACACAGCTTTAATTGAGAATAAATCAATTAAGTTATGTGCAACAGAAATCACCCACATGACTATAAACTAATATTCTCATTTAACAGAAAACTCAAACCAAGAGATATTCTTGATCCTGGATTCCTTGAAAAGGTACACCTGATGTGAACAGGTTCATCAGAATAATATTCTTTTGTAAAAAGATATAATTTTTCAGTCAAATGGTATAATTTAGTAAGTGCACAACAGCATGTACAACAAATTAATAAAGGATAGTTTGGTGTGAATCTGTTCTGAGAAAATGCTGTGAGCAGAATAAAAAAAATTGTAAATTCCAACATTGTTTTGAAACATTATATTTAAGTCAGCTGTTATTAAATAAGTATCTAGGAGCTGGGACCTATCTATTTATTTGAAAAAAAGTGGAAGCAAAGCAGGAAGAACTGAATGAAAGCACATTCAGTGTTCAGGCCCCCATCTGAGAAAGCTTCTGAGCTCTTATGTGATTATCCTGACTGAATTCTTGTGTGATCTTAAAATTAAGCTCCAATTTAATTCCCAATGACTTCATTTTTAAATGGTGGTTTGCTGCAATAAGGCCCAAGTCTCACTGTACAGTAGGAAACCTTATCAAGTGAGCAATGAAATAAAGGCATATACATGGAAAGTAAATGCTCAGAAGGCAAAAATGGAAATAATGAGCTAAATATGTGTTATGAAAGGGGATGGTTATTGTCATTAAATATAGTATAATTTATTGCATCTGATGATTAATATATTATGTGATTCTCATATGCCAAGCTTGTTTAAATTACTTTACTGTAAGCCAAAGATAAAATATAAAGAACCTGTGGGACAGCACAAAATATCTCTGACTGTTGCACCTTTCAGGAGTTATCACTCACAAACCATGGTAATGAGGGCACATAGACTTCTGCATTGCCATCCCTAGCATTTTTTTTTTTTTTAGTTTTTTCCCCACTAGTAGTTTGGGATTTCATTGTTCTTCAGGAATGACTTTGGTCTTTTCAAAAATCTTGTCTGTGTTCCTGGCCTAAAGGATACATGTGCAACACATTTCACAAAACATAGATACTAAATATTATCACTTCCACGGTGTGATTCAGAATGCTTTGGTTGTTCTGAAAAATGACCTGCTTCTTAATGAATGCTAATTGTATTTTCTCATGTGAGGGACTACTCAGAAATACAGTTGCCCTTTGCCAGTACAGAATTTCACTTACATTTATATCCTGAAGAGCAACTTATACAGCTTAACATATAATTGTGAACATCTGTTGCTCACTGATGGAGACTGTTTGAAACAGAATAATTTCATACTGTGAATTTTTCCCAAATTAAATTATGAATGCAGTAAAGTTCATGTTGCTTATATTTACTAAGTGAAAACAATTGCAATTCTTTCTTAACATATTCTTCCTGTGTTTTGTGAAAAACTCTGGTGCTTTGATTCTGCAGTCTATTTAAGTAAATTTATTATTTCATTAGAATAGGGCATGTCCTCTTGTTTTTCTTTAAATGTATTTAGCGACTGTCCTCTTTTTACTTAAGCTATGGTAAACAAACAGATTTATTTAGCACAGCATTTAACAAAAAACTCACTTGACTTTTCACCTATAAATATATGTAGAAGATGTTTAAAAAAATTATTTCTTGCTTTTCACATAGCAGTAAGCCCCAGCTAAGCATATTTTAAAATTAATTCATTACCATTATGATCTGAAACATTGGTCATTCTAACATGGCATGTCTACTTCCTTTTTTGCCTTCACTTGTCTTTTTCTCTATAAAATTCAGCTCAACAAAGATTTATTAACTCTTCTACTTTAATTTTATTGAAAATACACATAATGAAATTATAACAGAGCAATAATCATTGGAACCTTACTGGAAATCATATAAGTATTTAATTTCGGTAACCTCATGTCCTCTTTTTATTCTTTTTTCAGGAAAAAACAGAACAACAGCCACATACTGGAATTTTAATTTGCTTCTCCATTTTAAAGGTTAGCAAAAGATCCTTCTTGGCTCCTACATTCCTGTAATGGACTGATACTTATTTTGAATGTATTTCATTCTTATTTTGGTCACTGAAGCTAATGTATGCACAAGCTCACAAGCTGGGAGCCTTAGAGGGACTGAACTCTTTGTCCCCAGTACAGACAAAAAGCCATGTCTGGGCAGTTTCATTTACATTCATTATTATGTTGTTCCACCATAGTTTCAATCACTTTTTTTATTGCTTCAGCTGGTTTTAGTGGATTGCTTATGCCTTTACTCTATTTGTTATTGGTCAAGGACATATGGGATAGCAATTCTGCCTGAATTCACACTCTTCACCTAGCCAAGAAGGTCATTAGAATCCTTTCACTCATAAAACACAGAGAAGCTCTGCACCACCACGAGCAAATCCTAGTTATCAAGTGGGATAAATCAGTAATCAAGACGTAGTAATAATAACTGTTATTATAATACATTGTTATTTTTATTGTTGTTATTATTATTAAAATGTGGAATTTCATTGCCCAGACCACCTTTTTCACCTTTTTTTTTGAACAATTTTGATAGACAGGGTTTGCATGGCCTAGTTTTGGTAATAAGGGGGAAACTTCCTCCACGTCCGGCAGAATCAATCACTGCTAGGTCCAAAGATGGGTGTGGGTCAGTGATTGCCCAATCAGAAATCATGTTAAGGTCTCTGTGAAAACATATGTAAGAAGAAGAAGAAGAAGAAGAAGAAGAAGAAGAAAATAAAAAATATTATTGTGTAGTTATAATTGTGGCCAGAGAAAATGAGAGGTGAGAATATGTGAGAGGAACAACTCCCAGGTCAGTGCGGAAGGAGGGTCAGGAGGTGCTCCAGGCACTGGAGCTGAGATTCCCCTGCAGCTGTGAGGTGAGGCAGGTGTGCCCCTGCAGCTCATGGGGGAACACGGGGATGCTGAGATCCACCTGCAGCCCTTGGAGGAGACCCACACTGGAGCAGAACAGGTGGATGCCTGAGAGGAGGCTGTGAATCTGTGAGGGGCCTGTGCTGGAGCAGGGTCCTGCAGAGACATGGAGAGAGGAGCCCATGCTGGAGCAGGCTCGCTGGTAGGACTTGTCACCACTTGGGGACACTGGAGCAGCCTGTCCTTGAAGGACCACACCCTGTGGAAGAGTGACCCACATTGCAGCAGTTTGCTGCCTGTGGGATGGACTCGCATTGGAGGAGCTGATGGAGAGCTGTCTCCTGTGAGAGGGCCCTCATGCTGGAGCAGGGGAGGAATCCTATCCCTGAGCAGCAGCAGATAAAACATCTGATGAACTGATTGCAACCCCCATTCCCTGTCTCCCTGCACTTCTAGGAGAGGAAGTAGAGCTGGCAAAGAGGGAGGGGTGGGTGGAAGGTCTTTTTAAGTTTTGGATTTTGTTGTTTTTCCCCCATTATCCTAACCTGATTTTGTTTGTAATAAATTCAGTCAATAACTCTAATTCTAGCTTGTTTTGACCATCATGGTATTCAGTGAGTGATCTCTCTCTGTCCTTACCTCAACTCATGAGCTCTCTGTTGCATTTTCTCTTCCCTCTCCAGCTGCAGAGGGGAGTAAGAGAGAGGCTTTGGTGGGTGCCTGGAACCCAGCCAGGGTCAACCCACTACAACAGTAAACAGCTTATTTCATCCAAGACAAAGGCAACAACAAGGATATTGAAGAATAAGGATTTTGGCAAGATATTATTTTGGCATATTAGGATGTAAGAAGAATGTAGAAGACCAGATGGCTCTTCTCTTTAAAGGAGCCCAAGTGCAGAGGCTGGCAGTTAGTTCAGGGATCTGATTCGTAGATGGCATAGCCAAAAGATCTTCGAGACATGAAAGAAGAAAAATGGATAGATGTTTTGAGGGCAGTGTTTCAAAAGAAATACACCATCTTTTGCCCTAAGAAGGACAAAAGAACATAGGATCTGAATCTTTTTTGCCATTAAATGCAAAGGATATGCTTTTATATTTGTTGAACTGAAAGTAAAACCCTGCTTAAAAATGTATATGAGGATTTTTGGTACATTTGCTGTATCCTGTGGTGTCAGCCATAGCAGCATGCAAACTTAGGTAATGAAGAAAAAGAACAGAGACTTATGTAAACAGGTATATTTCTGAACTAAAGAGTTTGAATTAACACTGCACAATACATTGCATATTAAATATGATTTATTTTTCCAGTAGAAGAACCTGATACTGAGAAGTGAGAAATGGATGACATTCTAGTGTGTACAGGCACTTCAGGAAAATCAAATTATTTTCTTTATTGTCATCTTTTAGAATTGAATTTTTAAATGTTGTCTATGTTTTATATTTGGAAGTCTTGAAATTATGAAAAACACTAAAACATTGAAAGGGTAGTAAATGTAGGTAAGTCAGCACAAAATCTTATTCACAAAGACACATGGAATAACTTCTAAACTGCCCTGGGCAAACTCAAGAAAGAACACTTCTAATGCTTGTGTAATTAGTGTCAGACATGCTGAATTATGTAAAATTAAGCATTTTGTGTGAAATTAAATATAAGTTTAAGTTCTTATCTCATTCAAGTGCAAAAAGAGCAGGCGTTCTTGCCTGTCAGTGTTGATATGGATTTCATGCAGTTCACTTTAGAATGGCTGTTGATTTTGTCATATTTACATTACAACGTGTTCCACAATTTCTGCATAGTCATCAAAGCTTTATCGATTTCCTAGACAAATGTATAATCTAGGAGAATGAAATTTCTGTATTTTATTACTAACTTTCACACTTATCCTTGAAAAGACAGATTAAATCATATTTGTCATTTTATTTTCCACACTACTTACATGATAAAAGCTATTTAATAGATTTTATGAGGACAGAGAACAGTATGACAACCATTAAGTTTGATCCTGAATAAGAAAGACTACAGGATTTAGTGAGGTTACACACTTGAATAAGTAATCTTGTGCTACCATATATTTTCACAGGGCTGTCAGAAATTTAAGTGATAAAGGACAATAATTTTGTATGTGGTTCCTATGACTAGTTCAATAATTTAAAAAAACAGAAAAAAATTTGGAATTTAAAACATATACAGCACTTCTATAGAATTTTATACCATAGTCAACATATGTAATACAATGAGAAATGTCTCTCCATTTAGATAATGGCCAAGTTCCTTCTAGTTTGATAAACAAATACTGTCTTTCTTTGTCTCAAATAATAAGGCAATGGTTGTCAGGGAGCAGCAGAAGCAAGGCTGGTCCTGAGGGATGGGAGGGTGGCCCAGGGCGAGCAAGGCTCTGCCACCCTAAGAGAGAAGCAGAGCAGAGCAGGACGGCCACAGCAGTGCACAATCAGCACCAGACAAATGGGAGGTGATGAGCAAGGTCGAGGATCAGTCTGGGGAGCAGAGTCAGCACATCAGGGTGGGCAGGGGCAGGACTGAGCTGGGGGACGCCCATGGCAGGCTTCAAGGCAGAGACATGACAGATTTGAGCTTAACTCGAGCCTCTGAACACAGGGACTGGGGGGTGTACATGGATGTGCATGTGTGTGTTTAGGGCGATATTCAGGGGAGGCAAATAGGGCTAATACCCTTTCCTGAATATTAAGGCCCATCTGTGCACTCAGGGCCCTGACTTCTCAGAATATTTTTGCAGGTGTCTTCTAAACTCAGATTTTTGGTATATTTTATGAAGTGTGAACTGGATCCTGTATTCCAATGTTATCCCATTAATTCCATATTAGTTTAAGTTATCCCTCTATCAATATAGAAAAATAAAATATTCAGCCTCAAAGCTATTATGAAAGGTGTTTCATAGCGCTCAGTACCTACGTATAAATTTCTAATACTTTTCTGCTGCATAGAATTAAGGCTGTAGGATGCATCCTCTAGGTGTGAAATTTGTGTTCCTGATGGTATCATTCTTTAATAACGTTGCTAAAATACATGTGACCCTTTTATTTATTTAAACCCCTTTCATCTAACATCATGTTTATTTACAAACATACTAGATGGTCTGTGGTTTATGTATCAGAGAATTTTAATACACCTTGAGGTTTTTTCAGTGATTCATACTTAGGGCTGTATTTATTTGGTACAAGAAATAAAACGAATTATGCTAGTTTTATGACTTGTTGGTACTCTAAGATAAGGGGAGGTTTTAGTACTTATCTGATCTGCAAACAGTTCTTTTTCCACTGGCAAAGGCAGTCTACCTGCTGGAAGATAAAGCTGATGGAGTTTATGTCCTCAATTCAACTCTAAGACTTAAAATCAATTCAGTTAGGGAAGAGTGATAAAGTCATTCTAGTAAAGGTAAGATACCATGGATTTCCACATATATTTGATCAAGCTCCTAGCTGCTACTGCTTCACACGGATCTACAACATGCGTATCATCCATAAACACATGCAAATATTGTTGACTATTAGTTACCTCTTCTGTAAGAAAAGTATGTTTACGACTTGGAGATTTGTGCATTTTTTTGCTTCTCTTAAATGCTTAACTATGAATTAGCAAAACACCCCACATATATAACACATAACTAATGGTTAATATATTGATTTTTCCAAATAAATATCAGTACAGGAAGAGGCACAGGTTATCTATTACCATGAAAAGCTGTATAAAAATGACAAAAAAATTTCACAAATATTTTACAAAAGCAAAGTTCATACTCACCTCATTTCAGTCTTTTAAGTGCATCTTTGTATAAGTGTCATGAGCATCAGTTCTTCTTTCTTCATAACTATGCACAAGACAAAAATAATTTTTGCCTTTCCACATGCATGAATTGAAATGGATTATTTGAAGCTAACATAAGCAAATAATAAATAATATACAATGTGTAATATGTCATATACTTTGTAATGTAAGACATATATATCACATATATAGTATATAATATAAGCTCTATTAAACTCAATAAACTTGTTGCCAGTTAGTTTGCAATTTCTGATTTTTCCACAAACCTTACTTGGAATCATTGAATGGTTTAAGTAGAAAGGAAGATTTGAAGTTCAATCCCCCTGCAATGAGCAGGGACATCAACTAGATCAGCTTGCTCACAGCCCTGTCCAAAATGACCTTGGACACTTTCAGAGATGGGGCATGGACCATCTCCCTGGGCAACTTGTTCCAGTGTCTCACTGGAAAAAAGTTCTTCCTTATAGCTCATCTCAATCTCTCCTCTTTTGAGGTATGACTAAAGTGATTCATTGCTAGTAGAAAAAAAAGTTGATCATAAACGTATTTGTATGGTGTGAACAGAGAGAATGAGGAAAAAGAAGAATGGGACCAATGAAAATAAAAGTGGAAAGTAAAAGCAGTAGGAGGAATAACAGAGAAATAACATAGGAGAAAATGGATGATGCAAGCCTGAAAACAGGAGAGAAAAGTCTAGAACTGATCATTGCAAGAAGGAATTTCTCTTTATTTGATGCTTAGTAACTTTTTTTTTCCCTTTTAACCAAGGAAGATATAGAAGAAGTAAAAGCAAAAGGAAGAGACATTTTCATGAGAAACAAGAAATTTTTTACTTGGTCTTAGTGAAGTCAGAGTTAGGAAGCCTTACATCAACTGTTCTGCTTCTGTTTAGAACTAGTATTTCCCTCACCTTTGTCTCATGCAAGAGTGCTTAGTTTTACCAGCTTTTGCAAGACATCCTTTTAACTAAAGCCTAACTGGAATCAACTTACCAAAAATCAGGTGCATTTAGACTCAGTACCTCTAACACTTTCAGAATAATAAATAATTATATGTTTCCAGACCAATTATTCCAAGTGAGTACAACATTACCTAATTATCAGACATCAAACATATATGCTTGCTACTTGATTTTTTCAAGGGCACTCAAGCATGACAACAGCAACACACATAGACAAGTTCAGTGGACTAATTAGCAATTGGTAATGAAAAGAAAATATTGTCAAGGACTCTTTTGTACACAAGCTCAGTTGTTGATGAGTGGAAGGACACTCTGTTTCTATTATAACATTAGTTTCTCTTCATGAAGAAATAATTGAATATAATTAACAAGGCAGTTTAGAATGCCAACAAACCTTTGCTAGATTTGCCAAATTTCTTAATGCAATAAATATGCACTGCTTCTGAATTTTATAGCTTTTTCCAGATTGAAGACAAAAAGAATAAGAAAGAATAAGGATCCTGCTGAAGTAATATGATAACTAGGGCTGATGAAATAGGTAAACAATGTTATGTTCAGCAAAAAAAGTGCTTTATTTTTAAAAGAAAGATTATTAACTTATTTTATACTTCTCTTCCATACTAATAGGAAGCCTTGCACATAACATGAAATGAAGGTTGAGGTGTAATTTATTTTTATAAAATTTGATTTTTTTTTGGTAATATGCTATTGCTATATAATTTCTCACACAATACCAATTCTCTGACAAATCTAGCTCTAAAAATTCTTAATAAGGTCTTGTGTGAATGTCTCTGCTGGAAAGTCTTCCTTTTATGCCTGCTCTCCTATAATGATGATATGTTAGCAAGAACCAGGTTTACAAGTTGGTAGTCTTAGCTTTTACTTATCACAAAACAGGTTCCATTTGAAAATATTATCTTACTATCTCAACACTCTGTACATTTGCAAACTTGTATCTAGTCAAGTTGCATTAATAATATTGATACAAATTACACAGCTGGGTTCTGCTTCATAATAATTTTCTGAACAAACTGAAATTCTACTGTCCATAAACTCTAAAGTACAGAAAAATATTTTTATTTTCATTTTATGTTGGTACATATTTTATCTCCATGTACATCTTAGAGATGTTTTGGGTTTTATAAATCTATTTCTTACTAAACAAAAGAGAATACAAAAATGCTGCTGACAACTGCGCAGAATTGTAAAAGGAACCTGAAGGTACATTGTACCTTTCGAACAAGACAAACTGTAGTTAATGTTTGTGAAGACCAAACCTGCAACAGACAATAGTTTGTGTGTCAAACTGCATGTATGAGGAATGTATAGCCACAGGCTAGTCAGTGTCAGCAACGGCACCTGGGGACAACAACGTATCACAAAGAAAGGAATCTGAAAACACACTAAGGCCCAAATTGTGTACTTGTGGCTTAGAGGCAGCAGTGAGCCTACAGGAGTGTTTAATTCCTTTTCACATGGGGCAGAAGAAGATGAAAGACTCCACAACCACTTTCTCTTTCTGAAAGAATTCCTGGTAACAGAGAGAACAAGCAAGATGAAAGAAAACAGATGTCTTTCTATCATGCTCAATAAATTTGTGTTATGCACAGTCACCATGATACTGGTAGTCAGGCTTTTAGAATGTAAATCTTGCAAATAAAATGCATGCAAATAGTCCCCCTTAAAAATAAAAATCTACTAAAGCACAACAGATATGTTCTAAATTTCACTAGTTGCCAGCATGTTACCAGTTGTTTTCCACATGCCTCTCTTCTAGTGGGCATCATAACATAATCTGAAAAGAAAATGTCAAAATCAAAAATTATCTGAGGCCATCCTTCATATAATAATATATACATACTCATATTTCTGTTCTCATAATAGCCAACAAAGAGGTTTGGAGAAACCCCACGTTTACACATCCTGAATTATAGGAAAGCTATTTCTTCAGTCGGTGTTTTAGTGGGTTTGGCTCACTGTTGATGAGAGCAGCTGTAGAGGTGGTTTGGTTAGAAGGTGAAACTTACTGAGCAAAAGCACATGACTGTTGAAAAGTACTGACAAGAAAGGACTGACAGAGAAAGGACTCCCAGGCTGAAACTGCCGGCCTGGGAACTAGGCCAAGGAATGATAAACGTCCTTGAAGTACAGCTTGATACACAGAGACTTGACACATCCTGAGATACTACTGACAAGCACAAAAAACAAGGCACTGTAACAGCAACTTACTGTCTGAAAGGGTGGAAAGCTGTCTGGAAAAATAAAATTACTCTGAAAGAACAGAAAATACCATAATCTACTGGCTGTTAAGGTTAAAAAAAAAATTAAGTGCATCTACTTTCTGCTCTAAGTAGTATGTCCTATGCCCTCTTATATCTCTATAACAGGGCATTTATTTTCATCAAAAATGGAGTCTCTCTCTCTCTGACAACTCCCCACACTACTCCTACTTTTCCTTTCTCAAACAGATTGAATTCTCCACATTAACTTTTTATGAAATCTTGGACTTTCACTATCTGACTTCAGACTCAGACACAAATCGTTGCTGAAGTGTGATTCTGCCTGTTACCTTGTTGTACCCCATTTTTGGGGTTCATTTGGTTTGACCTCCTAGCTCTTGGATGGTTGGATCCCCATCTGTAATCAGTTTGTCCTTTGTGGCGGTGTGTTTTATGTCAATTGTATTAATTAGATGTTATTTGTTAGAATTAATCTCCTTTTGGTATGTTCCTTGTTCCCCCTCTATGTTCTCCCCTCAGAATAGTATGTCCCAAGTTGTTTTTCTCCCATTTTTCCTGCCACTCAGTCCAGTCGTTTAATGTCAATCTTGTATCCCCTCCCCTCTCCCACCTTACAAGGTTCATCACCCCATCGTCCGTCAAGTTATCCCTCCCAGTTCTTTCCAGAATGTTCTGTGTCTATCACCCCTTCTTTGTATACTGATTTGTTTTCAAGTTCTCCCCTCCCCGATTGTATCGCTATTGGTCAGAACCCCTGATGTAATCCCCTTTTGCTGTACCCCTATTGGTCTGACAGAGAACCACCTCTCTCCACCCCCTTCCCTATATAAACTGCTGCACAGCCAACCCCTGACTGACTCTTGTCCCTGCTCTCCTCTGTAGAAGTTCCCTCTTCTTAGAATAAAACTTCTTCAGAACAGCAAACAAGAGTCCCTCTCTTGCTTCTTGCCTGGGTCTAGTAGCAGCTGGGTTGTCTGTTGCTGTGCACCGATGCCGCAGCGATCAGCTTGAACAGGAAAGCTTGCCGTGCCTCCTGCCAAGCCCACTCTCGTGGCTTCCCTCTGGCCTCGGGTGATTGGAGCTAGCTGGCATCTGGACATTGACTGACCGGCCAGACCCCAGAGAAGCTACAGTCCTTCCCTTAGGGATTGTTTTTCCTCTTCTGAAATCTGTCTAATTCACTTGATAGTGATGAGATATTTATCTCCCAATTAGTACTCTATTGTACTTGTTGTTAAATTGTTGATAAGTTGCTCCAGTAATGCTAAGTTTATGTCTTCTTGGCTGTTGCTGTTATTGCTTCTTGCTATATGATTGATTACTGTTGTTGTAGACGCTGTGATATACTGTAATTCTTGACACACTTTTGATTGATCCTATATCAATGAATGCTGATAATGATTGATAATAGTTTGAGATATGTGTACGCAGTTTGTTAATCATAGGCATACTTGTTAGTGGTAAGTTTTGTGATAGTTTACATGGTAATGGTGATTCATGTGGTATTTGTGGTAACCTATAATATAGTAGAGAAATTTAAAGGATAAAGGCTCTGTGTCCTTGTGTATTACAAAATCCTACTAACCCTTTGTTAGAATTTTTATACATCTGAAGAGCAGTAAGACTTTCGATTTTGACAATCATTAAACTCAACAGATACAAGCTTCTTTGTCAAAAGTACTGACTAAAATGAAATGAATGATTGTTTAGACAGCATCACTTCAAACATTCACAAGTACCTAATGAGACAGAGATGTGTTTTTTCTTTGAGTTGTCAAAAGTTTGAGGGTGTATCAACAGTTTCATAATATCAATAAATATAAGTAATTTGAATACAATGTTTGGGTTTTCAAAGACAGGAGGAGGGAGGATTAACTACGGATAGGATGGAGAGAAGATTAGCTATTATCCTATGTAGACATCTACATTTAGTGTAGTAAAAAAAGACAGGGTACACCAAGTCAGCAGGAAAAAACGTTAAAAAAATTTAAAAAATTATTTTTCCTTAGTCCTAAATTGAAATGCGAGTCAAAATTTATTACAACCTGTAGCTAAGGAAATCACATATTAAATAAACTCTCAAATGAGAAGTCTAAAAATATTTCTTACAATATAAGATTTCAGAAAACAAGGTTAATAAAAATTTCAAAAGACATTTAAAACATGTTGTTGAGGTCAATTTTTATGGGTTATCTAGACTGTGATACTTATGTCTCAAAAGAGCAAGTTTCATTAAGTCTTAATGATGTAAAAGTAGTAAAAGTGACAGAATCAGTTCAATTGAGTAGCAAAGAAGACGTCGTAGACTATTACCAGCTCTGAGACAATGTCCCATTCAGTACCTCAACATAACCAAAAATTATCTACATCATGAATTCAAAGGCAGGACAAAAATTTTCTGATAGATATTTAGAGTAAACTTTAAGTTACACATTTACATGTATATATTGGATTTTATTTCTGGTTAAATCTGTGGATTTTATGGTATTGCTCTTGTTACAGAGTTTTTTTACAGTAACTACATATGTATGGCTTGACAAAACAGTACTCTCTAAAAGGCCTCTGTAATTCTTTCATGTTTACAAGTGGGTTCTAAAGGACATTTTGCACTTCTCTTCACATAAGTTTATGGTCATACACTATTTATCTGACACTACCTCCACTGAAATAAAACCAAATAGCTGAGACAAAAAAAAAAATCACAAGAATCTATGACAAGGTTAACCATGACTGGGTGAAGGGAAAGTGGTGGTTGCAGCTTTTCTGGATTTTAGTAAAATTTTTAATACTGTCTCTCTGTACAGGTTTGGACTGGGATAGAATTTTCTTTTTTTTTACAACAGCTACTATGGGGATGTGTTTTGTGTACTTGTGCAGAAACATTGTTGATAACACAGAGATGTTACAGCAATTGCTGAGCAGTGCTTGCACTGAGTCAACACCTTTTCTATGTCTCACCCCATCCCTACCAGAAGTAGGCTGTGGGTGCACAAGGGATTAGGAGAGGGCACAGCTGACCCCAGCTGACCCAAGGGGTATTCTGTATCATATTACACCATGCTGAGCAAAAAGTCTAGTAGAGAGGTCGGCAGGGTGGACGCGCTTCAGGGACTGGCTGTGCATTGGTCAGTTGGAGCAACTGTTTTCATTTACATCATGAAACACGTGACCAATGAGCAAGCTACTGCAGGGAATGCTTTCCAACACTGCCTCAGTGGTGAGGGAAAGCAAAAGCAGAGAATTTCTCAGAGTTCACCATGATTTAATTTCAGTGCTGCAACAAGCAAAATGAATTAGTTGAATGCCGTAAGTCCATGGGGCCTTGTGGGTTTCATCCCGAAGTACTGAATGACCTAGTCAGTGTTACGGCAGATCTCTTCATCGTTTACCAACAGTCTTAGGAGGCTGGGGACATCCCCACTGATTGAAAACTAGTCAGTATTGTTCCAATTTACAAGAAAGGCAAAAGGAAATAGAAGAGAGTTAGAAGAGAATGAAATAGAATAGAAAACATCACAAGAATATTTCTTGATCTTGACTTTGGTAAGGCTTTGACACAGTCTCACACAAAATCATTGTTACTCTTGGTTTGATGGATGGAATTGTCTGAATGGCTGCATCCAATGTTGCAGTTCCTGGCTCTATGTCCAAATGGAGATCAAAAGCAAGTGAAGTCCCTCAAGGTTTTGCGTCAGGACTGATACTTTTGAATACATTCATCAGTGACATAAAGGGATTAAATACAGCCTCAGCAGGCTGATGACACTGAGTGATGCAGCTGATACGCTAGAAGGAAGGGATGCAATCCAGAGGGAAACTTGACAGACTTGAGAAGTGGTATAATGTGAACCTCATGAAGTTCAACAAGGCAAAGTAGAAGATGCTCTTCTGGATTGGGCAAATCCCCAATATCACAACAGATTGGGGGATGGATGGATTAGGAGCAGCCATACTGAAAAAGGAGTTGGGGATATTGGTAGATGAAAAATTACACGTCAGCTGACAAGGTACACTTGCAGGACAGAAAGCCGGTCATATCCATAGCTCATGAAAAGAACTGTGGCAACCAGTTGAGGGAGGAAATTCTTTCCCTATACTCTGCTCTGGTGAGATACCACCTCAAGTGCTGCACCCAACTTTGGGGCACCCAGGACATAAAAACATGGATCTGTTAAAGTGGACCCATAGTAAGGCCATGAAAATAATGAGAATTATGAAATACCTCTCCTGTGAGGAAAAGGCTGAGAGGTTTGGGGTTGTTTAGCATGGAACAGAGAAGGTCGGGGGGAGATCTTATTTTGGCCTTTCAGTATTCAAAGATGAATACTAGAATGATTTTTTTTTCCTTTTAATAATGGCCACCTGTGATAGGACAAAAGCTAACAGATTAAAACTAAAAGCATTGTAAGGTACTGGAACAGGTTTCCCAGAGAAGCTGTGAATTCCCCATCATTAGAAATGTTCTAGGCCAAGCTGGATGGGGCTTTGAGAAATTTGATCTATTGGAAGGTGTCCCTGCCCATGGCAGGAGTTTGGAGCTGTGTGGTTTTTAAAGGTCCTTTACAACCCAAAACTATTATATGATTCTACAATTCTAATACCTAAAAACGTGAAGCTCATTCTTTTTGCCATTTCCCCACTGTAATAGATTCCATTTCCATTCTCTTTCTCTGTCTTGTAAAGCGCAGTATAAAATACAAGTTAGAGTTACAGATTTCACTGGGAAAATATTCTAAAACTATCTTCTGTGAATTTACTTTTGGTGTCAATGGTTCATGTTAGCAATTTAAATATACATATTGTATCTGTTATCACTTCATGTAATGTTTCAAGTATAGTTGAAAAGACTACACTAGAATACTCCAGAACTGCCACTTCGACTGGTACTTGGAGCATTATTGTACTGCAGTTTTCACAAAAACTATTATTTACATTGATACATTGGTACTTAAAATACTCATTCTTCTCATAATATGTTTTGAGAATGTGTAACAAAGCTTTGCTACTGTCTAAGGAGAAATTTCAGCATAAGATGCTAGCTGAAAGCCACTGTATCTATCAAACCCTGAGAGGAAAAAATAGAAAAAAATAAGCCAAGATAATATGTAGAATCTCTTATTTAGCTCTCGTGTGTGCTACATTAAATTTCTAAACCTCATTTACATTAGCTGAACTATCCATTACAATTCATTTACTGTAGCTCCCTTTTGCCAGCTGGTAGTGAGTATCCTTCTGGCGGCTAGCTCTACTCACCACTCCGGAGGGTGCCACGAGCGTGGGCCTCGTAAGGCTCAGCTAAAGCCACCTTACTGAGGCTGATTGCCGCGGCGTGGGTACGCAGCAAAAAGGCTCTTCGGACGTTACTCAGCTCAGGTAAAGAAGAGATGAAGGGACTCCCGTATGCAGTTCCAAAGAAGCTTTATTCCGAGGAACAGGCAACTTCTCCGGAGGGAAGCAGGGACAGAAGTCAAAGCAGGGAGGGTTGGGTAACAACAACTTATATATGGAGAGGGGTGGGGAGAGGCAGCCCTCTCCTCAACCAATAGGATGCAGCATATAGGAATTACCTCACAAAGCACGACCAATGGGGATAATTGAAGGGAGGGGAAAACTTTCAGAAACGAATGGGCATACAAAGTTGGGGTGACTGACACAGAACAATCTAGAAGGAAACGGGCGGGGTAACATAACTGACAAGAGGGTACATAACTTTATAAGGTAGCCAGGGGGAGGGGACTAGGTGACATTTAACTGACGGGCTGAGTGGCGGGAAAACTAGGAGAAAAACAACTTGGAACAAACCATTGTGAGGGGAAAATATGGGGGATTCTGGGAACATACCAAAACTTATTATTTTATAACTAACAACATTTGCTTAATATAACTTAACTTAAAACACACTACCACAATTTACTGTTGAAAAATTACTCCAAAGATATGAGTACAGAAATGTTCAAAATAATTCAAGTTTAATACATAGTTTAACTTTTCTGAACCATGTTTACTACAGAAATACAATCCAGCTTCCCAGTCTGCTATGAAGATCATACAAATAGCTATTATTCTTGAAGACATCAAGTCCTTGAAAGGAATTTCAACAACTTTATGCAATTATTTTTTACATTATATTTCAAATACAAATCTATATTATTTTATAATCTATGTTAATGAATTATTTCATATGTCGTGGTATCAAAAATTAGCATGTAGTAACTACAGAAGGTTAATAAATTATTTTACCAGCTTGGGCTAGAATACAGTGAATTGCATTCATTGCAGATTGTATGGTGCTATGTTTTTGATTTGTGACCAAGACAGTGTTGATAACACACTGGTGCTTTCATTGTTGTTGAACAGTGCTTGCTTTAAGACAAGGACTTTTCATCCACTCATGCTGCCCAGCCAGTCAGTAGTCTGGGGATGCAGGAGAAGCTGAGAGGAGACATAGCTGGAACAGCTGACCTAAATTGACCTAAGGGATACCCCATACCGTATTATGTCATTCTCAGCAATAAAAGATGGGGAAGAAAAGGAGGAAGGAGGTGATGTTCTGAATACAACATCTGATTGCCCAAAACTGTTTGTCCCTGCTACACGTGGTGAGTTCTGCTTTCCTTGAAATGGCTGATCATCTGCCTGGTGATGGTAAGCACTGAATGAACTCCTTATTTTGGTTTGCTTTCATGCACAGTTTTTGCTTAATCCTTTAACATGTCCTTATCTCAGCCTTCACCATTCTGATTCATTCCCCCATTGCATTGTGAGGGAAGAGAGCAAGTAGATGTGTGCTGCTGAGCTGCCTACTGGGGTTAAACTACAATAGTCCTTTATGGAACCCAATGTGAGTCTGGAAGGGTTTGTGATAAGCACAGATTTCAGTGTGATAGACTGAATTTATAGCTGCTGTAACTGTTCAGCTATTAACTGCTAGTCTCCTGTGCTTGCCATGGGGCTTGCTTGCCTTATTGTACATAAAAGTGTAGTGCTTGTTAGAGGCTGCTTTCACTATTTTCTTTATTGCTTATCATCTCACTGTGCTATGCCTGGGAACATTTTGATAACACCAACAACAATCTGCCTTGGTTAGCGGATGGACAGGGCATTTTTGCTCTTCCTGTGCTGCTGTAGTGGACAGGCTGGAACTTGAATCAGAACTCCAGTTAAAGGGACTAGGACCTGTGGATAAGTCTGCATGGGCACAGGGATAACTCACAGGTATTTGTGTCCATCAAAAAGGCATTCCAATGTCCAGAGTTATAGTGTTTGTCTTCCCAAGTAGCTGCTAGGCATGAGAAAACCCTGTTTTCCCTTAAAAGAGCATCTGCCTGCAATAGGAAGTAGTGAACAAATTCCTTACATTGCTTTTCTTGTGGATGCAGCTTTTGTTTTAATAAGCTTAAGCAATCAGGGAGTGTTCAAACAGCTCTGTGGTGCTGAGCTACCTACTGGGGTTAACTTACAACAATTAACAATGACTTTTAAGTTAGAACACTTCTTTATTTTCTGTTTTCCTATTATTGTTCAAATTTGTTGCTTTGTTGATAGATATTGAGCTTTCACTCTCTTCATGTCCAAATTCTGATAAAATTGCAATGAAACAGTGATCCTGTGTCAAAGAGATGAGTTTGTTACTATGGTAATGGTTGAATAATTACAAACTAAGAGTCTGACTTCATTGCTAAACTGAAATTATAGATGTTTTATAAGGCATTACACCTGTTTTCAGATATCTCAAGTAAACTTTTAATCTTATCTTTCTAGGTGAAAAAAACCCTACCTGATTTGAAATGTTTACCACATATATCTTTAATTTGAACTTGTTTAACAGATGAGAAATGATGGGAGGAAAGAGAAATGCTAGCAACAGCATTTCATAAAGCCTGCCTAGGCATATTCAGGAAGTTTGTAGTAGAGCAGACATCTGAATTCTAAGACTTGTAATCTAGGGCCAACTCTACTACAATGGAATGGTTTAGCAACCTAAATAAATTAATAAATTACAAATATCTGAGTTTGCAATCCTGTTACCACTTTCCATGAGGTATTTTTAAGAATTCTGAGGGAAAAACAAAAGGATATAGAGTTTCATTGTTACTGATTAAACAAAATTATAATTATTTTTAAGTTATTTCAAGTGTCCATGTCTTTGGTTCCATTTGTGTTTTGTTAATATATACATTTCAAAACAACAAATAAAGGTTATCTACAATTTTTAAAAATTCTTTGTGAACTCAATGTAAGTATTTTTAAATTATTTCAGATCATACAAATACAGAAAGAAAGTTAAAAAAATTTGAGGAAGCTGTGTCTATCAAGTACCAAAAAATGAATGAATGAATGTTACATGTAAAGTCTCCTCATTTTGTTATCATTACACTGTACTTAAACTGATCTGCATACCAGGGAGCATTAGCTGAAATGCAATTTTCAGTATTATGACACAATCAGACTTAATAGAATGTAACAGGATACAAAGTACTTTGTTCTTTTGTATCAACTGTGTTTTAACTTTATCAGAAAGTCAGATCAAAAGTACTATTCAATAATTTGAAATGCATATAGCATAAAATAAAATACAAATGTCCCTTTAGGGACCTAGAATTAGTGTTTTCAAATAGAAGATTAAAGACAGTGAAATGATGCATTCGAATTCAAAGGCTCAGTAGCAATAATGCTGATTTCAGTTCTGGTATTTCAAAGAACATAATTCACACTAACTTGGACAACTATGTTCTTAGGTAAGAGAGATTTTTTTAAAACTGTTGTGCGATCTTCTTGCTTTTTCCATTAATAGTGCAAGACAATCAAATTTCTCAATCATTGTATGTCAGATACTGAAAGAATACTGATGTTTTTAACATTGGTATGTGGAAAACAGAAGCAATCTGAATTAATTAAGACAAAACTTAAGATGCACCATGAAAGTCTTATTTGTCATCTGTTATCTCCTCCATAACTGAAACATGTATGATTATTATATACAAAGGGACAACATACTTTTCAAGGCCATTGGTGATTTGCTTGCATACTCAGTATGTGAACAAAATTAAGAAAGTATGCTATAATTCTTGCTATTTTGGCTATATATATCTTTTCCACAAAGAGGCTTTGATTTTCTTGATTTTTCGCCTTATGAGAAATCAATACAGCAATTGTCATAAGTGAATTAAAAAACTGTCTTCTTCGAGTGTTGTGCCATGTTTATTTTTAAAAACCTACAAAACTCACCTTCCTGTTATGATTGCTACCCCAGTTATTTACAAATACGGAGGAAACCCCGTGTTTGGTCAGATTGTATTATAGTACATATTCTATAAATACAATTTTTAAAAATAGTCTCTTCCTTAAGTAGTTAATAAATTTCTGGAACTGTTTTATAGAGGCAAACGTCTATGGAACACTTGCATATGCAACTGATCTGTTCTTGTTCAAAGTGCTTTGCAAACAGAGAACTTGAATGATGGTTGGGTTACTCAGGCTACTTCCCTACAGCTGTACTTAGCTGTGTATATTTTTTGTCATACACCTAATTTTTCACTTTTGAGATAATACTGACTCAAATGCTCAATGCTATTTTGACATGGATTCCTGAAGACTAAATGTGCTTTCTGTGGTTACTGATACACTTCACCCTGGCAGAATGCAAATCATTTAACAGCTGTTTTGAACATCTTGTTCTAGGCTCAGGTTGCCAATATGACATTAACCAGGGATTTTTCTATTTAAAAGGTTCTCCTCTCATTTAGGCATCATAAAAGAAGCAAAAGGCTGGTCCTTATGGGAGTTTAGTTCTTTTTACTGAAAACTTGTTTTCTTTTATTTTTCTATTAATTATTTCCTTATTTTTTTATTTTGCTTGTGTCTTCACAGTTTTCTTAATAATCTATCTTTTCTTTCTACCATTCTTCTTTTTTATGACTTTGGCATTAATATTTTTACATTTAAAATACAAGTATTGACTGAAAAGGAGAAAAACTTTATTATCTGAAAAACTACTATACCATGTCCTTATATAATAAACATTCTTTTTACATCTTACAGATTATTTTTTTTAAAAAGTTCAAGGGAGAGAAAAAAATTTCTATGTATCCCAATATTTTTTATTTGGTAATGAGGATATGCTTAATATATGATTCCTAAGATCCTTTTTGATTATCCACATGTGAGTATTAGAAAAGATGATCCCATTAGGAGACACCGTATCTCTTTGGCTGTTGTCTTCAGAGGAGCATAAATTCAAGCTACTAAAAGTTCAGCTTCTACTTACGGAATATTTCTTAACTGTCATAGAAATTAAACCATCACTACCTCTGCTCCATATCAAGCAACCTGGTCTAGTGGGAGGTGTCCCTACCCATTGCAGGGGCTTTGGAACTCAATGCTCTTAAAGGTCCCTTTTAACTTAAACTATTATATGATTCTATATGCTGTCACTAACCCTTTCATTTTTGTTTTGCAGATTTTACTTTTTACTCCAGAAAGCCAAGTATAGTTCACAAAGAAAGTGAACAGTAGTCACTGAAGTTCATTATAAATATCTGATAGTATGTGTCAACAGGGACTTAATAACCAATAAATATAAAATATTTGTTTTCCAATAAGTTACAATGTCATCAGAAACAGGAATCAATGGGGATCTGCTTTAGCAGATCTCACTGAAAGGGTAATACTAAGAAAAAAGCATACTGAAAATCATCATCATCACTGACACCTCCTTCATTTGGGGGAACCTCACAGGGGAGGATGTGTATCCATGTTCCCTCTTTCTTATAACTGCTTTTACCATTTCCTATGGGCATTTTTCCCCTCAACTCCTTTCTGTCTCCCTCTCTCTCTCATTCTCTCTCCTTTCGTTACTTCAAGGTAACCTTCATAATTATAGTTCAGGTGTGCCATCAAGTACACATTCTGCTAATAAATGTTCATATATATGAACCTGTCTTAATATTCTTTCTGCAAAAAGCATATATTTAGTTAGAAAGTCACAATTATTTTGTGAACTAAAGGATAAGACTTGCAGTATGTATTATTATTTATTTTTCATCAGTCTTTTAATGCAGTTCAAAATGGGCAAGTATTGGTTCTAGCTGCCTCAACTAAGCATTTTATTTCAGTTTCATGCTTTTAATTTTGTTAAAACAATTTTGTCTGTTACACCCTGAAGCAATAAATCATCCAACTTCCCTAATTGCCCTTCCTGTCATTTGAGAATTTCAACAGAAATATAAGAAACGCCCACCTCTTTTGATCAGATCAAAGATTCCTTTAAAAGCTTGTATACCAATTTATCAGCAGGAAAAGACATGTTTCGCCTCTGTATTTTATTAATTATTTGGTTGTTTAGCTTTTATGCATTTTTTCAGAAGGCTTTTTCCCTCTTTTAATATTAAATAAAATCATACCTTGTTAAAGCGGGAAAAAAATTCTTAAAGCTTAGATATCTAATCTATTGACTTGAAAGAAATTTTTACTGTAAATTATGCAGGTATACTTATACATTAGCTTAAAAATATAACTCTATATTTGATTTATATGATGAAAAAAGTTGAGTAAGGAGATAAATTACTTCCTGATTCTGTTAGGGAAAGATTCAATTCCATGATTATCAGTATTAATTAGTACAGGACACATACCATACCTTCACTTTAGAATGTGTATTGTTTTTCAGTTAGTTTGTAGTCATTCTAAATATTTGTAGAATATGTTTTCTCTTTTTCTTCCCCCCTCCCCTGACTTTACCTGCATTTTTGCATGAGACTGCTTGTTATGACTAAACAGTATTCTGAAGCTGCAAAAATAAAATGCAGCAGTGTTTCTGATTGATTTACAGAAATAGATATAGAAACGTAACTTTCTAATACATTTTTATGGTACCTTAAAATATGTACACTAAGATAGTCCAATTAAACAAAACTAATCACATTATGTAAAGTTACCTGGACTCCTTTGGAAGCAAGGTACTATATGTAGTGGTTTTAGTACTATATTTATGTATATTGTTACAAGATATTACAGTGGTTAAAAATTGCTAAAGTATATCTTTTGCTTTTTAGGTATCGACTAGAAAGATGTAAGGATGTGTGAATCATAAGGACATAACACTGAAATTAAAGTCTGTCAAAAGAAGAGGAGTAAGACACTGTGTAATTTGTCTTACACTGGTGAAATCCATCCTTCTGCTATCTGAAGATATTTAAAAACTGGAGAAAATAAAAGAATTCCCTCTACCACTCTCTGGAAGAACTTGAAGCAGATGAATAAACAGAATAAAGAAATGTCTGAGTATGTATTGGTGAAACACTATCAAGACTTTGGTCAAAATTAGCTTGAACATTCACTCTATGCATTTGAAAATTCATGTTGAGTAGAAATTAATCAATAGTACAGGGAATATCACACCAAGATGTATCAAGCTTGGGTTTCTACAACTCCATTCTATAATAGATCTATTGCCTGCAAACTTGGAGAGCTACTAGCTTCCTGTTTTCAGACAACCAGACCAGGCTTCCCACAAGCTGACCGTGCAATTTAGCAACAGTATGGATATAATCTTCAGAAAAACACTGAGCAGTTTAATACTTATTTCAGGACATATTTGAGTCTGAATTGTTTTATTTCTTTTTGTTCGTTATTTTTTTCCTCCTGACCCAGTTTTTTTAAATGATGTTTTTGTTTCCAGAGATTCAATGTTAGACAAAATAGAAACATATAAGACAAAACACAAGCTCATTACCATTTCTTTTTGGTTAAATGAATTATTGTCATTTAAAAACCAAGCAATAATCCACAATGGCACTGAGTCATCAATAATCATTTGTTCCTTCACTTACTCTTAAGGAGGATCCATTTCCCACTGACATTAATGACCTAGCTGCAGCTGTTTTCAAGGAAAATAAAAGCAGGTGTCTTTATCATCCAGGTTGTCATATGTATTGAAAATGTGGAATAAGAAAAGATATTTCAATCAGAAAAAAAATTTAGTCATAAATATAATCCAAAAAGGATACTGGACATCTATCAAAAACAAACAAAATCAAAACAAACAACCCCACACCCAAAAAACCATCCCCAAAAAACCAAAAAAAATCACCCTCTATGATCATATTTGTCCTTACTCCAGTACAGTTTTTCCCATTTCCTCTGTTTCTGCTGATTAATATAAAAATAGAAATTAAATTACCATTTTTATTACTAAAAGAGTCCTGAAGTTCTTTTTTTAAGCCCCTAAGTATTTTGAATTTTGTAATTTAAAAGCTTATATTAAAAATACACCAAGGATTAATAGGAAGTGGCACACTTGCAACAATACTTTCAGATGTTTTGTTTCTTCACATTTTTAACTATTTTGCAAAACAGATATCATCAATATTGCATACCTCTAGCTATATTTATTGAATATTTATATATAAACATAATACTTTGTATTATTATATATAGTTATTTATTTTATAACTACTATTAAATATTGTAGTTCAAATTAAGTAATTAAGCTTGGCAGGAACATAAGCATAGTAAATATCTGGTTTCATCTGTCATTTGCTTGAATGAATGTCCAGTACAACTTTTCCACTACACTGTTGCAGTATGCTTAATAAAAAATTATTATGAAAATGCAAGAAATTGCCTTTCATGTATCTCAGAAATGTTAACATCGTTCATTTTGTGATGATTTTTTTATGTTGCTGAATATGTATAGAAAGAAAATATTTTAGCAAACATCAGATCAAATAATTTACTTCCAATATCTTCCATTATTAGCATAAAGCACAAAAAAATTAATATAAATGCAGTCAACATGTACATGTGTACTGCAACAAAACAACAGAAATGTTTCTTCTTTCAAATCTTTACAAATTACTTGATTTTCTTTCAAAATATCATTATATGATTTTAAAAATATATGAACAGTGAATCCTTTCATTTAGAAAAAACAGGGCATGTAGCTCCCTGGAGTCCGGCTGGTAGTGAATGCAACCGCCGGCTAGCTCCACTCACTCACCCCGGCTGGGGTGCCACGAGCGTGGGCCTTGCAGGGCAAAGCTAATGCAACCCAGCTAAGGCTGATTGCCGCGGCGTGGGTATGCAGCAAAGGATCTTCCAGCGACTACTCGACTCAAGTAGAGAAGAGAGAGAGGGACTCCTGTGTGCTGTTCCAAAGAAGCTTTATTCCAAAGAACAGGGAGCTTCTCCAGAGGAGAGCCAGGACAGAAGTCAAAGCAGGGAGGGTTGGGTAACAACTTATATACGGAGGGAGGGGGGAGAGGCAGTCCTCTCCTCAGCCAATAGGGTACAACACCAAGGGATTACATCAAGAAATACAACCAATGGGGGTAAACGAGGGGAGGGGAATACTTTCAAAAACGAATGGACATACAGGTCTGGGGTGATTGACACAGAACATTCTAGAAGAAAACAGGTGGGGTAACTTAATTGACAAGGGGGTACACAAGTTTATAAGGTAATCGTGGGGAGGAGACAGAGTGATGGGCATCTAACTGTTGGGCTGAGTGGCAGGAAAATTAGGAGAAAAACAACCTGGGACAAACCATTATGAGGGGAAATATGGGGGGAAACTAGGAACATACCAAAACTTATTATCTTTTAACAAACAACATTTGCTTAACATAATTAACATAAAACACACTACCACAAGGACACACTTAGAAGCTGAAGTGAAAGAATCCAAGATTGTTAGAAGGAATAAAAACAGAAGATGCATGTGAGAAATGAATGATACAGATGAGTTCTGGTAACACTCTCCTAGTTGAATGTAATGGTGGTCATTTCCCCCACAGCATTTTAATCATGTACTCTTATTTAGGAACAACTATAGCATTAGTGTTCTGTCAGGCAGTTCTATTTGCCATTACTGCAGTCTCTCATAGCCATTTTATGATCATCTGTAAAATCAGTTGTGTCTGAAAGAAAGCTGTCAGCAGTAAATTTATTTATTGAAAGGTTGTGGCAAGACTCTGCTTTTAGGTGTAAAACTTAAATCTGTCAACAAACAGGCTAACCAAAATAAAACTTGCAGCTTTTCCAGGTATTGCCTGGAATAGTCAAACTGACTTGTTTGACTGACTTGTTCTGATGCTGTGAAACCTGCAGTTTCATTCAGTCATACAGACTAAAGAACACTTGCTATGTTTACTCTCAATTTAGAAGGCCTAGGCTCCTTCAGGACTATGTATGGGGAAGAAAACAACCCGCATTTCCTATCTCAGCCCATTCCTGTGAACAAGTTACAGCATAACATATCAAAACACTTTAAAATATTGATTTTTTTTCTCTTTACATGTTATCATTTTTCTAAGACAGTGAGACCAATCTGATTTTTCTTTATGCCTCAACATGTGTTACACATGAGGTGCAAAATGACTGCAGGGGCTGTACCCGTGCTGGGAGCCCTGTCCCCGGGGAGGCTTCGCCCGGCAGCCGAGCGGGGCAGAGAAAGCTGCCACGGTCGGGCTGCCAGCGACCCCCCTTGCCGGTGGGGCAGATCCCTGTGCCCGGCGGAAAATGCCCAGGAAATAGGGCTATGGGAGGAGCTTTAGCACATAAAACCAGTGAAAGCACCGCCACAACCCGAGGCCATTTTGTTTGGGCTCCTTGGAGGGAGCGGGGGCTCAGCTCGGTCCCCTCCTTCCCCCTCGCCTTTTTCTCCCTGCGGTCCTGCTTCTTCCCTGGCTGCCGCCCCTCTCCGGCCCTGTCCTGCCCTGTTCGCCGCTTCCCCGAGGCAGCTCGGCCCCACGGCCCCGCAGCGCTCCGTTGTTTCCCCACGGAGCCGCCGCCCCGGCCCTGAGGGCCGCAGCTGCTCCAGGAACGCGCCCGTGGCCGCGGCAGCCTGTTCTGGGCCGGCAGAAGGGACACGCAGGCGGCTGCTGCCTGGAAGTCGCGCCCGTGGCCACGGCAGCCTGTTCTGGGCCGGCAGAAGGGACACGCAGCCGGCTGCTGCTCGGAAGTCACGCCCGTGGCCGCGGCAGCCTGTTCTGGGCCGGCAGAAGGGACACGCGGCTGGCTGCTGCTTGGAAATCGCACCTAACCTACCACAGGAGCGGATGTACAGGGCTATAGACTTAAATGTGAGAATTCATGAATTTCAGATAGCTCTATTAAAGCCTTATAGAATCATATAATTATTTAGGTCAAGATCGTTAGGTCCAACCTGTACCCTAGAACATCAAAGTCTATTGCTAAGCCATGTCTCTCAGCATGTCTTTTAAATACGTCTAGGGCTTGTGACTCAACTCCTTCTCTGGGAGATGCTTCCAGTGTTGACAACCTTTTCAGGGAAGACATCTTCCCTTATATCTATTCTAAACCTATCTTGGGGCAACTTGAGGCCATTTCCTCTCATCCTATTACTTCTTACATGAAAGAACAGACTGACCCCACTTCGCTACCAGTTCCTTACAGCAGGTGCGTGTGCTTTTTAGTTGCAGGGGGTTTTGACCTTTTTTCTTTAGCTTTTCTCAGACATTTCAGTCTATTATCAAGTTACAATTTGCCTTTGACCAAGTTATAATCCATCAGTACTATACCACTACAATCCACTTGTCTTTAAAAATTTTTTTTATTAAGAACTTGCATAGGAGCAAGGACTTTGAACTGCCATAGAAAATGGTTCAAAGGATTATATATGAAGGAGACGCCAATACTGGTGCGATACGTTAGGAGAGGAATGCTCATCAGTTAGAGACATTGTACCAGAGAGATTGAAATATGGATGACAAATCACATATGAAATGAACAGGGCTTATGCCTTTATTAATGTTCAGCTCTTTATTAAAAAGATCAGCTAGGCAGGGGGCTCGACCCAGAATTTGCCCCCACTGCTGTAGCTTTCCCAGGTAGCCAAAGGGGAAGAAGGCGTGCAGAGTCTGTTAGAGTAACAGCTGTGCCCTCTCCTTTCCTTATGGCATCACCAGGAAGTCTCTCTCTTTGGTTTGGCTTTCCATAGCGCACTCCAGTCCAATCCTCTGGAGGTGATGGTGACAGGGCAAAAGTCGACTCGGAGATGTGTCCCCCTTTTCCTAAGCCAGGGCATTTGTCTGGCCTGATCTACTGTGCTTAGTTCAATTTTTAGGGGTGTTTTTATTCTCAAAAATGCTCCCATGGTCCCAAGGGCTTTCCTAATTTGCATTTTAGTCCCAGAATGGTCATATGGGTGGGGGAGGCAGGTTATCTCTAGGCAGTTCAGAGGAAACAAACAAAACAATACAGCTTCATTAACATTTCAAAAGCCGGTACTTAGCTAGGGCCTGCAGCGTCCCAGTGTTGCCATGGGAACCGGGAAGGCTCTGCCCAAACTGGGACCTTGTTCATTACAACATATGCAGAAAAAGATCCCTCACTGCTCCCCTTACAAGTAAACAAAAATCCTTAAAATACTTTTTTTTTTCCCCTTTGGTAGGCTCACCGTTTTGTGTCTGAGAAATTAGTTTGACAAGGCATTTGAGTTTACATATTCCAGATGATGCTAAGTGGGCAATGAATGTTATTTCTGTTTTGGTTCATGTATTTTTAAAATATACTTTATTAAACATATCTACTTTTAAAATGGAAAATACATAATTTATAAGTGTATGTACTTATAATGGGAGAGTAGTACAGCAATCTTCAACAAATGAGAAATATTTATTCTCTCTGCAACACAAAATTTTACTTCTATATGGAAGGCTCTTCCCTTGCACATGCCTTATCATTGACTGTCAGGACCAGCGCTTGGGCATGGTACACAGAATTCCTGTTATGGAGGGTCTGACTGTCTGACGTTGCCATTTTCTATACTGATACCTACCATGCGCCTAATGATAGATGCAGACAACACCTCCTCACTCCAGGGAGATAATGCCCTGCAAGCACTCCACCCACATACTTCTGGTTAATCTCTGACTTCAGCTCTGCCCAAGATGGATGCAAGATGCAAGATGGACAACTAATCATGAGTTTTCATACTTTTATAAGTTTTGGTTCGTTTATATATTGGGATTAATTGTACAGTTACAGCTTTAGGTTATGAAGTCCCATCCTCTCAGTTTGTTCTCCTCAATTTGCCGTTGTTTACACTTTTTGGGCCTGTGGCTATAACAGTGTCCTTGGTTCTCAGGCTGGAAAAGGATTGTTTTGTCTAACTAAACTGTGAGGAGAACTTGCTAACACTTTATATGAAGTACAGAATTACACACCGAGGCCGTACAGAATCTGAAAAATATGAAAGCTAAAACTTAAGGCATATCAATGAATGTAGGCAATGCACTCCCTCATTGAAAAATTAATAATGATTTTTGCTGTGGCACAAAATGGCATTTCTGAAGTCATGACTGGGAAACAACAAATAATCTCCAGAACTCGCTCCCCATATGACTCAGCTGTCTGGCCAGCTGGGGAAGCAGACAGGAGGTGGTATTTAACAATTGATTATTAGTATGTGAGTGATAGAACAGCCATGCTAACAGCTGCTGTACCAAACATTGCAAATATAACTGCTACTTTGAAAGCAGCTGCACACCCATTGATGCTGGTGCTAGATATAAAAAATATGTTCTTTATGGTTCCCTTGAAGGAGGAGGATAAAGAGAAATTTCCTTTCACTTGGGAGGGAATACAACACACCTTTAGCAGACTCCCACGGAGATATAAATATTCACCTATAATTGTTCATGCCACACCTGCTGAACTTTTGCAGAGAGACTCACTCCCCCAAGATGTGAAACTGTAACAAAATATATGGATGATACTCTGATTGGAGAAACTTCCCCTGAGAAGGCAGGGGGAGAGGCAGCAGCAATATGGCAAGCAGTAAATAAAGCAGAAATTGAAATTCCATCTGGAAAATATCTGGGACCAAGTAAAGAAGGGCAAACCCTGAGTGAGAAAATTGGGCATAAAGAGACAGTAAAAATTTTAACTGAAGAATTAAAAAAAATCAGTCACTGGGACCGGTACACTCACACACCCCTATTACAGCTGAATGGGGTTTCTATATTTTATTATAGCACCTCTATAATTGAAATTACTGTTTTCTCTTGGTATGTGTAGAAATTACCTTCATTTTTATGATAATAAATATGACTTAAATGAAAAAAATACAGTTTTTCCCCTTAAATCTGAAAAAATTTAATTTAACAGAAGTCTGACAAATGTTTGACCTCAAGTTAGTATTTTTTTTGTGTAGAATTAGTTGCTTCCCCTCCTTTCTCCTCATGCTTTTATTTTCTTAAACCTGAACTCACTTAGGGAAGGGTAAGATTTCCAAATAGGTGAATATTTACAAGAATAGGTCTGGATAATGCTTCACTTAAGGAATTTGTACTTCTGCATTTCATACTTCTTGTCCAGGATTTTATTCTAGGATTCTATTACATACATAAGAAGCAAATTCTAGTTACAATAATATGCTGAGTAATGTATGGAAAGTCAACAGACAGCTTGTATTTTTACCCTTACCATTTTGCTGATTGATCTACTTGAACAATATGCCTTTTTATTCTTATATGAAACTTTAATTTTCCAAATCTCAGATAACCAAATTGGAATAATAATTAATAGTGTACCTAGGTGCTTCTGTATTACCTATATTGGCATTCAGATTTTATCCAGAACTTTGTATTCACTGCATGAGGCTTTTGTGCGTGTTTAAAGTATTGCTCTTCTTTTGGATCTGTTTCACTTTTTAATGGACCAATGCCTAAACAGAGCATTTCTGTTGAAATGACAAAAAGGCTTAGCTTTGGCACTTAACAAAAGTGACACACTATAGTCTCATGAACTTTTTAAACCAATTAGTGAAGTGTACCTGTACATTTTCTTCTCAAAATAGTGAAATAAATTCAAAAACCCATCAGCTGGTTGATCAAGAGTTCCAAATGATACTTAGTCCCAATGAAATAAATTACTAAATTCCCATTGATTTCTTCAGTGTTAAAATATCCTACAATAATAAATGAGAAAAAAATAGTCCACTACTCTTAACATTTGGCATTAAACTTGTGATTTTGGTCTTGCAAAAGCTCATGAATAACTCATAACTTGCATAGAATTAGATTTGGAACTGAGAAAAACATGGGGGATACAAGCAGTATGATCTAATTAATACCTAACTGTCCTATGGGAAAACAAAATAAAAAATCTCACAAAAAGTTCTTAGAGAATAAATCATTATATTCTATCTGTAAACATCTTCTAGAAAATGTGTTTTACAGTAGTTTAATATCATGAGTCATAGTGTAGCCCCATTAATTATGCTGTGAAGCAGTGAGAGGGAGAAAAATCTGTACGGGTCTGGTGTGCAGAAATTACATTTTTAATACTTACATAGAAGATAAAATTAGGTAGAAAAGGTCTTCACTGTTTTCTAGTGTCCTACAAGAGCCAATAGTGGAAAAAATTTCCAAACTATGAATTCAAACAACCTATAGAAGTTATGAAGACCTCCTCCAATCCTTGCATATTTTATTAACTGTGTGTGAGAGTAATTTGGTAATCTGAGATATCTGGCAACCCAACAGGCATGTACAAATCCCATCTAGAAATGTTTCTCTGCTTACAAATGACAATACACACTAAATTGTGGTACAAACATGTAATTATGTTATTATTTTTTTGCCTTGTATGTGAGTGGGTACAAAGAATAAATTTGATTTCTTATTCCTTCTTCACAAAATCAGTTCTTAAATCCCAAAACACCAAGCGATGGCACTTGAGAAAGGAATGGTATGCTTTATTTTTACTCTATGTTCGATTTTCTTTGGTGTTTTCCTTATATTTTGAGAGTATTCAGTATCACCAAAACCCAGGTCAAATATAAAAAAGCCAATCATAACAATGTATGCATGAAATCCGGATTGCAAAATGGTCTGGCACCAAAAGAATTGGATTCTAATTGGATTTGCTACATAGGAAAACCACTAGATTTAACCCAACATAAATATTTGTTTCTGCTCCTAAGAAAACAGAGTATGTTTAATATAAATAATAAATGATATTGAATAAGTTGTAATCCATATTTACTATATGTAACATTTTTCATTTCAGAAAAGATCTTGAAGCTCTACACAATGATATGCAGTAAACAGAACACACTCATCTCACTTAGGCTGTGAATCAAAACAAAAATTCTGTGGGAGTACACCATGCCTCATAATGATAAAACCATGATACAGCCTCAGATACATGATTATTTGCATGCTATTTCCCATTCTGTAAAGTGAGTTCTGTTGAATAAAACATAGTGTAAAATGTTTTTCAGGCAACAAGAAATTGCAAAGTTTCTAGACTGCATATGAAGGAAGCCACTCTGCTTTCAAGGACAGAAACTACTGAAAATACATTATGTTTGCACCTATAAAGGAAAGGGGAACATCCTCTCCTTGATATAGAATCTAACAGTTTGGCATCATGCTCTGGTGTCAGTTTCTATGTATACAGAAAAGCATTTAGTATATAATCATTAAATTCTACAATCCTTCAGGCCATAATACAAGAGTTGTAGTACAGAATATAGTTTTAATGTACTTTTCTTTCTCTGTCTACTTTGTTAGTCTTATACATCCTCATCTGGAAAACAAGCATATGCAAAATATTTTTTTGTGTCCAAACAATTCTATTCTTTGTGAATCATGATTGGAGTGCAGCCAGAAAACTATTTGTAGGCAGACAGGTCTGTGGACAGCACTGACTGTGTCATTTTTGAGATCTGGCCTTTAGGACAATGTCCTTCCAGAGGATATTGTTTAGAAACAATGCTTTAGTAAAAACACAGATTTCAACCTCATGGAGCTGAAGAGCATCTGTTCAATGTATTGCTGGACAGTACCCACTTCCAAATTGTATTTTTACCTGTTTACAACAAGTAATTGCAGTAAGCTGGAGAAATACTGAAACATTCCTTTTCCTGTTCAGAAATTAGGCCGACACCTGGCATGTTCAGTCACCTTGTATTCTCTGGGTGCAGTTGAGAATCAGTCCCCATGCATGCATTCATACATTCAGGATCAACTATAATTTTCTGCCACTTAAATAAGAACCTAAACCATTTCTTATTGGCTAGCATGCCATATCACCGGAAAGAGAGATAAGGAGCTCAGTTCTGTTTTCTTGTAATCAAAAACTTTGGCAAAAAACAAGCTGCAGCAGCATATTGGGCATAGACAACTGAGAGCCTCTATTGACTTCCATCTCTTGCTAGTGAAAACAGTAGGCAAAAAAAGGAACAATACATATGCATTGTCAGACCTCAGAGTAAGCGCAGAACTGCAAGTGAAGATTCCCTTATCTTTGTGCTTATAATCATTATGTTTGATTTGGAAATAATTCTGAATTGATAAATATAGCCACATATTTATTCCTATTTTGCTGTATCATTTTTGGAAGTGAAACTTCTGTAAAGAAGTCTCTCTGGGAAAAAAATAATACTTGAAACAAATATATTATTCAGTTTATTTACCTAATTTTTAAGCATTTATTTACAGTTCAATACTGCTTGGTGACTGTGGACAAATATATGTAAACGTGAGATACTAAGGTGGAACAAATTCAGTCTCATCCTAAATTTTTGAAGTCAGATAGAGTTCCTTGACATCAGACTCATGAATCAGCAATTGATCCAGAAGTATGATGGCATCACTTTCACCAGAAGCTGATTTCAGTGCAAATGAGCTAAGTATGGAGAGCCAGGGTGAGCGGGAAAATGCAAACAAGAACAGAAAATAAAGTGCCATTGTGTGAACGCCAGGTCAAGAATTAACCAAAGAGTTGAAACTGAAACTGCTGGAAAGGTAGATCACAGAATCATTAAGAACGAACCTGGTTGGTGGTTGGGGCCAACACTTGGTTTGAAAGACCTTCTGAGAAAGAGGCTGAAGGGACATGGTTACATGGGCATGGAACGTGGCACAAGGAAGGCAGACCCACTGGGTGTCAGAGGCAGGGGTCTGCCAGGGCCAGACATGGAACCTGGTCAGAGCATGCCCTCGTGGTCACTGGGAAGGTGTCAGCAGATAGTGCATGTCCAGGTGGGGCAGGAGTTGATGGGGGAAGTTTTTACTGATACAGACTCTATTCCCTACTTGTCTGCTTAGTAACAGTCATAGTATTTGATGTTCAGATCTTCAACTCTAGCTCAGACAAAATTAATTCTAGTTCATGGAAGTAATTTAAAATAGCCTGGCTTTTTTTACCCATTCTTGTGGTTTTTGGATCCTGAAATGAGAAGCAGAAATTATGAAATGCTTTGGTATGCAGTATTTTTGTGTTGCTGATATTGCAGCAATGAGATTCCTTCACAATCAGAAAATTACTTCCAGATTAAAAATACAATAGTTAGCAGTTCTCGAATTGTTCTTTTTCAAAGGGAGTTGAAATCTCCTTGAAGGTTTTAGAGAACTGTAACTGACTTCTTCACTGATGAAGTCAGTGAAGAAAAACAAAATTTTATTATAAGCATTTTCAGAAACAGACTGAATTTTTATATCCTCAAATGAAGTAGCTTACTATTGTTAAACTTACACTGGAAGTTTATTGGATTAAATATTGGAATATCATACTAAGTATAAACATCCTTATCACAGCATCAGGACATTTTGAGCCTGATACAGTGCATTTTCCTTGATTTTGAAAGGAAAATAACATCTCCTACATCCTTATAATGGTTTTCTGGGAATTGCCATATTAGCTTAAAGCATCTTGGTTTCAATTAATTCATATATCCTGGTTTAAAAGAAGAAGAACAACAAACCTCTTTGTTATCTCAAATAACTGAGTGCTGTGTAACTACACACATTTTAACTAAGCAGTTATGTAAATGCTGCTTGGAAAACAGGTATGTTAGAAAATACAAGTCCTCTGGAAGAGACTGTTTTTACAGCATTAAAACTTA
Organism: Ploceus nigricollis; assembly: GCA_013399945.1. Classification (NCBI taxonomy): domain Eukaryota; kingdom Metazoa; phylum Chordata; class Aves; order Passeriformes; family Ploceidae; genus Ploceus; species Ploceus nigricollis. Next base: position 556,281 of record VXBC01002955.1, read on the forward strand.
TAGGTTTCAGAAAAAAAAGTTCAGATAATTTCACATCCGTCACTGTGGCTGTGGCTGCTTTTTGCTTTTTTCAGGTGATTAGTGTCTACCAGAGGAATTTTATGGGTCCACCAGCCTGTTTTGAATAGTGGCAGTAGGATATATGGTTTAGAAGAAGTTATGATGCTTGATACTTGTATGAGGTCAATGGCAATTACACCTATCTGGCATTCACAGTAGTTGAATTAGAACACTACAGAGTGAATTCTGCCAATTCCATTGGGTTTTCACTCACAGATAATTTAGTTTACCTCGGTTTCAGTGATATTTGAACACACAAACTAGCTTTTAGTTCTGAGCTATATTTTTCTAAAACTTACATTAGAAACTTACATTCATTTATTTTATGCATACCCAAATGTACTTGATCTGTGGTAGCATTTCCCATGTCTTTTCTAGTGACAGCTTTCAATACTCTGAATTTGTCTTCAACTGTCAGGACTTCTATCTTCTCCTGCTATAAGATTTCAAATAGAAACAACATTAAGTTTGTATGGAGATGCAAAGTGGGGTCCATGAAAATATTTGGCTCTTGTCAAGGATTATTAGAGTGTAGAATTGCTGTTTAATGTATTGTTAGAAAGCCATTATGTATAAATATGTTTTACAGTCTTTGCTTTATCTTATGAAGCCATATTTTATATGTGGTTAGAACTACCTTTGCAGCAGAAAACTTGTGTCCGATCTTGTTTGCATGGACACAGTACAAAATATCAATTTTTCATCCTTTGCATGCTGTTATCTTTTATCACTCTTCTTATCTTTTTCAGTTTCACTATGTTAGCAAGAGAAATATAGTTATATGTCATTACTTTTGAAAAGAAAGCTAAATCATATTTTAGTTGAACTTGTTTATTTGACAAGGTGGGGGACTTCTTTGGTTTTGTATGTTTCTTTCTTTCTTTCTTTCTTTCTTTCTTTCTTTCTTTCTTTCTTTCTTTCTTTCTTTCTTTTTTTCCTTTCTGCTGAATGAAATTGTGCTGGTTTCAGCTCTGGTAGAGGTAATTTACTTCGCAGTGGCTGGTATGGTTCTGTGTTTTGAATTTCTGCTGAATACAGTGTTGATAGTATGGAGATGTTTTTGTTATTGCTGAGCAGGGCTTACGCAGAGCCAAGGCCTTTTCTGCTTTTTGTACTGCCACGCTGGCAAAGAAGTTGGGGGTACATGGGAGGTTGGGAGGAGACAAAGGCAGGACAGGTGACCCAAACTGACCCAAGGGATATTCCAGACCATGTGACATCATGCTCAGTGTATAAAGTGGGGGGAAGAAGGGACAGTTAGAGTGATGGTGTTGGTCTTCCCAAGTCACAGCTACCTTTGATGGTGCCCCACTCTTTGGGGATGGCTGAACTCCTGCCTGCCCATGGGAAGTGGTGAACGAATTTTTCATTTTGCTTTGCTTATGTGTGCGGCTTTTGCTTTTCCTACTAAACTGTCCATATCTCAACCCACAAGTTCTTTGTCTTCTACCCTTCTGATTCTGTCCCTAATCCCGCTAGTGGGGTAGCAAGCGAGTGACTGAATGTGACTTTTGCATAAAAATGAAATATTTGTTCACAGATTTCTGTGTCTTTCTAAGAAAAACTGTCAATCATAAATATAATTGGTGATCTTAGAAGGGACAAACGAAGATGCAATTATCTCCTGGTCTATGGTAGGATCTTCCACAAAACAAATAAAAGTTAGTGACTAAACCAGCAGTAAAACCCTAAAACAAACCTATGATTTTTCCTGTAATTGTAAGAATGAAGAGAACACACAATAACACCAGTTCTACAAAGTTTTTGTCTTTTTTTCAAATCAGTGTGACTATACAGTTCCTTTGCAAAACCCCCTCATTTTACAGAAAAATTCTTGGTTAACATTTTACACATACACATATATATACATAAATGCACATAAGAAAACCTATGTGATGCATAAGGTACGTATGTCTTGAAATCACATAGAATATAAAGTATATTTAGTATAAAACTTAGTATGATACGTAAAATATAATTTAAAATCAATGAAAAAATTTCACAATGGAGCAAAATACAGAGCTGGATCTAAGCCAAATTGCTGCACTTAAATTTTGTAAATTGTGTGCATGAGAAAAATTAGAAATTTTTTGTTTAAAAAATAGCTTTTTTTTGATATGTTAAATAGTAAGGTAGATATATAGCAATGATTATGATTGAAATACGACCTTCCTCATATTTCATTGTCTGGATGCAAACAGTACCAAAACCTAACACTTTATCAGACATACAATTGAAAACCATTGGTTGATTAGCTTTTTTATGAATTCTCTGATAGTCCTTTTTTACACTTTATTTTTGCCATACATGTTAACTAAGGGACTAGAATAGCAATTTTTTAAGACCCCGTTTGAGCCTCTGAAATGTTTATATATTTACTTGCCTTCTTTTTCATTGCTGTCACGTTTAAACCAATTTTAGTGTTTGGATACAAAGTTAAAATTGTGTTTTCCAGAAATTTCCAGAGGAACTGTGAATTGTTGAGAAGCTGGACAAATCTCTGCACAGTACATAACCTATGTCAGGTACAGTCTTTTAAAAAGTATAAACAAATATGTATAGGTATACACATTGCAATAAGGAGAATTTTCTTTATTCGGGGTATTCTGTTTTTCTCTTTATATATAAATATTGAGACATAAAAAATTGTAACATATTAATTATCCTTAAAAATATTATTTATCTTAACCACAGAATATGAATATGTAGTTTTAGAACTACAGAATTTTTAATACAGACAACATATAATATTGTATATTAAAAGATACTTGAAGTTTTTTGGTGAGTTTATTAGTTACTTCAAAGACTGCTGTCAGGAATATGAGACTGATATTTCAGGAATATTTCTTGCTGCTCTAGAAATAACCTTCTCCACTTTCAGTAAGTTTTGCTACTAGACAGAGAATAGAAACACTAAATAATTGAAAGTCAATGAAAGGAAAGAATACATAGGCAGACTGTTCTAAGAAAATTTGGGAAAATTAATGTGAATAGATTCCAAGACTGAAAAGGAATAAAGTACCTAGATCTCCACCTTGCTCTAAAGGAAGGAAGAAATCCTCCTTGTTAGTGATGTCACAATTCTTCTAGAAAGATTTTAGGATAGTGCAGCAAAACCTTCTCAAGCCTCCCCAGCAATCACAGTCTCAGGAGTTGCACATGGGCAGTGTTTGCATATCACCACCAGCAGTGCAGCAGATACTTGGAAAGCTTTTGTGCAATATTTTAAACTGGTTTATCGAGGCTCATCTATGTTGGTTTGGACTGTGAATATACAATGTTTTATCTATACTGATGAGTCAGACTATAAAGCTGTTAAAACTTTAATTGGACTAACAGTAAATTATTGGTTTAATATGAGGCATTTTCCTTTTTGTTTGTAGCAGGACTTTTGAGTTTAACAATTTACATAAACAGAAGGACATAATTATTGTCCTCAGATTACAGAGTAAATATGTTCAATTGAGGTACATTATAAAATAAAAATAGTATACTTCCTTCTGCTGTTCTTTTTCAAAGATATGTGTTGAATTTTAGCTACTCCTTGCCATTTGCAAGGATTGCTCCATAAAACTTACTAACTATGACTAGATGTGTTTGTGAGTTGGGTCTTTTAATGTTATTTGAGCACCTTCAGGAAATGCACCACTGTATGAATGCATAGAAGCAAAGAAATACCATTTTATAAGTTTTGGAAAGATTAAATGCCAAGAGATTCATTAAGCAGAGGAAGGATCCCAGAGGAACAGAAACCCATTTGTTTAAACAAAACTAGAAGGTGGACTGCCAGGTTTGCCAGCTAAGCATTTGCACCTGGCTGACAATATGTTGATACAGATGGTATCTAATGCAACATTTGGCCATGTTCTACATTGGCTGGAATAAAATATTTTTCTTTAGGACATCAAGTTAATATTTTAACTTCATTATATTTAGGATAAAACCCACAATGTTAAATAAATAAATTGACATAAAAGATACATCTATTCACATCTTGCCTTTACTGGAGAGCACAAAGAATCCATGTAGTCATGAAAATGCAGATATTTGACTAAGATTATGAAGAATGACTACTTCACATATGAGGAAAGCCTTTGTTTTCCATTATATTTATTTATTACATTATTATAAAATAGAAAAAAAGCAGCAGACCTGTTTGGTTTTTTTTTTAATTTTCTAGGTCTGTCTGGGATGGAGTTAATTTTCTTCATAGCAGCCTGTGTAGTGCTGTGTTTATGACAAAATGGTGTGGATAACAAACCAGTGTTTTATCCATTGCTGAACTATTTTCACAGCACCAAGGGTATCCATTTCTTACTGTATCTTGCCTTCTTCCCTTGCCTCTCTCCAGTGAGTAGGCTGAGGGGGCAAGAAACTGGACACAGCTGTGAAGACTGATCCCATTTTGACCAAGGGGATAATTAACATCATGTGGCTCCGCACTGAGGTTACGGTTTTTCCTAGATAACCTTTGCTCAGACACTGGCTGGGTATCAGTCTGTGGGTGGCAAGTGGTTGCCTTTGCATCTCTTTTTTTTTTTCTTTACTTACAAAACTGTCTTAATCTTGAACCATTTTTCTTTCTTGATTTTTGCCCTTTTGGTTCTCACCCTCTGTCATGGTAGACTGGTTGGTATGTAGTTCACAGGGTTCAACCCACCACGCTAATCAGACCTTTATATATTTGCTGTACAAAAATGTAAGATTTTCATGCCTTTTTTTTTTTTAATAAATCTGGAGTGTTTCTTAATTTTATTTTAATTTTACTGTGGTGTTGTTACCTCTAAGCTTCCCATACTTTAACACATTTTCCTGTCAGGTCAACTCCAGGTTTCTAATTGCTCCATTTCTCTGAGGTCTTAAATCCAATAGATAAAATTTTCTGCCATTTACTATACAGTTATTTACACTGAATAAATGTTTTCAAATTTCTGAAATGTCACCTGTGTATGACAACAACTTAGTAGTCCTACTTCAAAGCAATTTAGCTTTCTCTTCCTAATGCAACTTCTTCCCCTGAAGTAAATCCAGTGGACACATAAGATACAGTTCTAATTGTTTGACAGCTGTTTGATATGTCAGATGTAAGATGAATCTTCTTTTGAACATTGATTCCCATGTTAGCAAATAAGAATGTCAATAAATTAAGTCTCAGTTTTTCAACATATAAATAAAGTTACCTAATCAGTGCTCGTTTTCTTTTCTAAGATTAATTCTAGTTTGACAGGTAAGACTGTGAATATTCAATTACTTTAGCAATAAATTTTTTGCTTGATATGAAAAGTTAGTTTTCCCTTGCCCATAAACACAATTTTGAGTAAAGCAAACAGACTAGCTTAAAATACTGCTAAAGTGATTTGCACCAGGAGGTATGTTTGTGTGCAACAAACATCTGAAAAACAGGCTAATAATATTTTCTCATTATCTCTTTCTTGATAGTTCATTCCTACTTGATTTTTCTTCTGATTTTCATTAAAATGGAAAGTTTGGATTCATTCACCAAGACAAAGAGGTTCTTTGGGAGTTAAAAGATTTCTCCTATGGTTGAAAATATTGATATACTGAGGTTTTACATGTACGTGTCTGTGTAAATCACATATCTTTTATATCACCCTCTTCTATACTGCTGTTGTATTCCTGCTGTTTCCATCTGCAAGATTATTTTTTTGAAGCCTATTGTATTTTACAGCTATGAAGTGTACTATCAAAATTAATCCAGATACTTCCCTGCATCATTCAGAAAACTGGGTAAGGAGAGAGAAGAGACATAAACTACACCCTTTAGATGTATCAAGTATTACCACTATGGAATTAATGAGCTAACTAAATGCATTAGCTATTACAAATCTGAAGAAAACCTTGAAGACGTATTCAGTATTTATATTTATTTCAGGATATTTCAGGAGCTGACAAACAGTTGCATTACAATTGGAAGGAAAATTGACAGAAAACTGGGAGCACTTCAAAGAACTTCTGCACTCAGAGAAGCTATAGCAGGAAGAATTAAAGTTTTGTTTTCAATTTCCTTACAAACTAGGTTTATAGAAAAGGAAGTATCAGTGTAGCAGAAGTGTATCCCCTCTCTGAACACAGTCAGTACAGCAGCTGATTCAGGAATCATCCTTCTATTTCAGTGCATGCATTTTTGGAACATCTGGGTTAACTACTACATTTGAAATAGACCAAGTATGGTTTTAACTATCTTGTTTTGGAGCAATTACCTTTTTTTTTATTTCCGCTTTTTTTTTTTTTTTAATGAAAAAAATAGACATGGCCAGACTGGAGAGAAATTGAGTTTTCTACTCACCCCTCCTCTCTTCAGTTAACAGTAGAAAATAATTTACCTTGTGTTTGCAAGTCTCTGCATATTCTAGTCTTTTTACACAAACTACAGTTTCTCATGCTATCAGGGGCAAAACATTTACTTGAAAAACAAACTGAATCTGTTAGGTTGGATACATGATATAAAGCAATTCAGTAATTCAATAATTGTTTCAAAGGTCCCCTGAGACCTGATAAAGAGAGACCAAAATGAAGTTAATTGCAAAGGAAAAATTTCTGTGCTAATACAAATTTGAATGTGTACAAAGATTTTCATGGAGTTGAATTCTCCACTGAAATTTTACTTGCACATGGCAAGACTCCATAGAAGAGAAACTGATGTCTAAGCTAAAATCTGCACACAAGAGAATTTAAACAGCTCAGCAAAAGGAAATCCATTTAGTAGCATTTAATTCTCAACATGGCTCAGGCTAGAGATTGTTCGCAAGGTAGGTCAGGTGTGATAATCTTGTTTTAGAGGGTAAGATGACTCAATAGTATGGATAAGGCCTATTCTGTGTTCTTTATTTTTCTAAACAGATTTTTTTCTTAAGTTCTAGTAGCGTTTCTCTTGTTTACCCATAATGAAAATTAAACCTGTCTAGCCTTACGGTTTATTGTGAGTTTTGCATGATCAGCTGGAGTCCCAGTCTATGTTATGATTTTGCTAAGATCTTTGGATCTTAAAGATTTCTTTACTGTGCCATTAATAACAGACTTCAATGTGTGTTTAGAATATAGTCTTAGATTTTTGGTGTGATCCATAAAAAATAGAATGGACTTCTGTTTTTTTTTTAAGATGATAATTACAGAGTACACTGCCTTGTCATTCCTCTGATACAAAATTAATCTCTCTGACACAGTCTAATATTGACTTCATTATTCCACGTTTAATATTGCCCATGTCTATTTGCATGGTAACAATCATTCTTACTCACACAGCATCAACAATAAAACATAAACTTTCATGCAAATTTGCTATACTCATTCAAAATGTTTCTGACTAAAAGGGTTTATTAAGAATAAATCAGTTCTTGTTTATAATGTAACATGAAAAAAAAAAATTAAAGAGCAATAGAAAGCAACCTGACATGAACGCCTTCTGAAAAACACTCTGTGTAAAGTTTAAAGACCATTTAACTTCGAGATCTGCTACAGCAATCCTGTACAAGCATTTGGCACATAAACTTAACGCATAATATGTCTAGAACTCACCTAGACTTGTAGATATGAGAATATGTCATGGGAAACATTCTAGTTTGAGAATTTTTCCATATTTTTTGAATGGTAAATCAACAAAATTTGATAAGAAACTAACAAACTAACTGTAATTCAGAAAAAAACAATTCTGAATAGGAAAATGAAAGGCAAAAAGGGCCAACTGTGTCCTGGAGTACATCAAGAAGAGCACTGCCAGCTGGTCAAGGGAGGTGATGGTTCCACTCTACACTGCAGTGGTAGTGCCCAAATTTGGTGTTCAGTTTTAAGTACTTCACTGTAAGAAGGACTTATTAGAAGCTATTGAAGTGTGTCCAGAGGAGGATGACCGAGATGGTAAAAGGTCTCAAGGGCAAAACTTACAGGGAGTGGCTGAGGTCACTTGACTTGCTCAGCACAGAGTGGAGAAGGCTGAGGGATGACCTCATTGCAATCTATATCTTCTTTAAGGGTGTCAGCAGAGGGTAGGCATTGATCTCCTCCCTCTGGCAACCAGCAACAGGACACAAGCAAATGGTATCCAGCTGCATCAAGGAAAGCTCACATTGGCTATTAGGAAAAGTTTCTTTACTGAGAGGGTAGTCAGTCACTAGAATATGTCCCTCAGTGAAGCAGTTGTATTACCCAACCTGTCAGAGTTCAGGGAGCATCTGAACAATGCTGTCAGTCACGTGCTGTAATTTTAGGTAGACCTGCTGCCTAATTTCTGCGTTTGATTCCATCAAAATTCAAGAACATACAATTACATACAGTTTTATGTAGCCATGTATGATATGGTATGATATGCAAACAAAGTGTTACTTACAAAATATTTTATTGAAAAGAAAAATGAAAAAAAATAGTTTGATTATAGCATACTTGGACTTCTGCCCCTTCCTATGTTTGCTAAATCTATTTGAAGTATACTAGAAGTACAGTACTTTCACGTAAGTGTATTGAGGCGTGAAATAGAATCATGCATTTTTAAGTAAATTGCCTTCTAACAAATTTATTTCAGAATATGCACATAATTAGAGTCACAGCTCTGCATAGTAGTCACTCAGTATTATATCACTATTTGCCAACCACCACTTTGTAAACAAGATGTGCCATCTCAGGATGTGCATTCCATTTCAAAATTTTACTGGTGCTCACTCAGAGATAAGAGGTGTTTCAAACTGAGACACTTTATTGACTAACCTGACGTCAGATTTTGATCAAGGAGTCATGTTGACAGTGGGATGTTTATTTCCATGTAGCCTGATTAAAATAATAGAATTTTAGAAACAATTGGAATTGTGTCATTGCATATCAGATAAGATGCTGCATTTGTCTTGTTCTGTGATGTGAACTTATCAAGACTTCAGTGTGGATTTTTTTTCTGAAGCTCTGTTACACAGCAGATGGGATGTCTAACATCCTTTTCTATTTGAAACATGCAAGCTCTAATAAACAAGAGGGTTTAGAATGTTAAACCAGCCAGCCATACGAAATATGTCACACAGTTTGCTGTCAACCTAATTAATTAGATAGCATTATTTGTTGTCCCAAATGAACTCTGATGAGCTCAATGACTGATAATAGCCTCATTCTTTTGAGGAATTTTCTTTTTATTTTACTGACTTTGATTTAAGAAAGAGTGTTTAAAGAGGGAAAAACCATCCTACCACAATGAAGGATTATTCAGAAATACATACTTGTGACTTGTTAATATGAGCAAACATTTGGCCTCTTACTAAGGTCATTTTAATTTTAAATCTTCCAGAGTAATGTTTCTTGAATAATTACTATTTCAGTAATTATCTTGCACTTTCATAACACATTCCTGGACATGTTTTTTAATAGAGTTCCTGCCCTTCAGTCTGTAGAAAGACTCAATAAAATTATGTGAACACTACTTATAATACAGGACAAACAAAATCTTATGGTTAACACAACATACGGGTCTTCAAATCAGTCTTAAGTAGAGAAGGCTATTTTCGGTCAGGAAGACATAATTATTTGCTTTTCTTATAATTTTCATGTTCAGATTTGCATTAAAACAAATAATTTTATGAACTTTCTAAAGTTCCACCTCTCTGCAGCACCTCCCTACGCCACAGTTCCATTTTCAGCCATGCCACTGGTTCTTAAAGAGAAAACAACAACCATGGGCAGAGATAGTTGAGGAACATGATAACATTTTGGGTTACCCAGGACACTATGAAGAAAATTAAAAGCTGGTCAATGTAAAATTCTATTAATAGTGAATTAAATAATTGGAATTTATTACTGCAAATGACAGTTTTGTTATTGTTTCTGGTAAATATATTTCACTGAAGTAAAATACTAAATTACTCAGTGGAAGGAGAGACATAAAATTAAATTGGCTGATCCTGGTAAAGTTAATGTCCACAAATGAGGATGATTCCTGTGAAATGCATATGCTGTTTCTGAATTTCTAGGTGCTTCAGCTTTATTATTTGGGTTATGTGTTATTTTTGTCTGCACCCCTGCCATATCACCATTTTATTAGCTTTGTATTGATAGATTTTTTTTTTTTAACACGCAGCTAAATTAAATTTGCAAGTTTAATTTAGTTAATAGACATTTTGGTGCACTTCTGAATGCTGACATGTAAATAGTGTTGCATAAACAATCAAATATTCACAAAAGAGTGAAACCAATTGGTATCCTCTTTGGTAATATTGTTTACATTTACAGCAGTAAATACAAAGAAAGAGAGTGCAAGGACACACACCTTTCTGAGGGAGGCAGCATTAAAGCTTCACAGGCTTTAATCAATCATTTCTCTGTACAGAGTTCAGTCTTACACATCATGCCATTACAATGTGTTATATTAAGCATTCATGAATAAAAGTTTTCTCAAGTTTAACATGGTTGTTAATTTCTTTGGGTGTTGCTGGCAAGAGAAATGCTTTTTTTGGCGGGATTTATCTAACTGGTATTTCAGTTTTCTCTTCTTTTTTTTTTTTTCAGACTGAAGAAGCACACGGGTCTTTTTGCCTGTTCTACAGGAGGCATTTCATTCCCTGGACACACAGTTATCCTTCTTTGTGCACTCATTCATCTGTGTATATCTATGGGGTCACCTAGCAAAAACTTTATAAAGGGTTCAATCTGAAGTTATATATACCTTTAATGAATTTCTCTTCAAACTCTTCTTTTTGGATAACTTTTTTTGAACCTCAGTTTTGTATTGTAATTAATGACCAGATTGTCTCCTTCTTTTTCCTTTGTTTAGAGTGTTTTTTGAAGAGTGATTTAAAGTTCACATCTTTTATTCTGTGTCCTTATGGTCTCCCTGATTTTTTTGGGACAGTTGGTGATCTGTCATCATGTTCAGTGAAAATATAGCTCCAAAAGCACATGCTTCCCATCTGATAATAATTTAAAAACTATAAAGATTTTAAGTACTAATAATGCAATTAACTTCTTTGATTCAATGTGTTTTTAAACCTATAACAGTATTTGTCCATTGGTCTAATAAAATACGAATAAAATTTCAGTGGCAATTTGTGCACTTTTATTCTAGCCTTTTCTACTATGTTTTCTACAAAATGTGTGCCTGAAATGCACATAATTTTAAATGATGTACTCTCCTTCTGTCTTTTCCCCTTTTTCAGCTTATTTTTCTTACTCTGTTTGAGCAAATTTACCTTGGGTGCTACTTCTTTTTAAGTCTATAGGTGCTTGTTTAGCGAGTAAAATGCACCTGTGGCCTTTACTAAAGAACTTTAGTGAATGATTGGGCTATGTTTAAGAGCTATAGAATAAGATTAAATGCATTTCACTCTGTATAATTCCTCCTTTGTATCAGACAAATACACTGATGTTTATAATTTCTTAATTTCGCAAAGAATCACACAGCTTTTCTAGTCTTTAAGCATTAAAAAATGTTAGAATAAAATACTCAGGACTTAAATATTATTTTTTTTCAAAGAATAATTGTAGAGCCAGGGTACAGTTTAAATCTTGGCTTAAGAGCTATGAGATATACTTTAAAATAACAGAAACTCCACAGATATTTTTTGTAAAAAGCTTAAATAAGCATTGGTTTGATGGAGGAGTTCTCTCCAACATAAATCTTCATTAAATTTAAAACTTCTGCAAATATTTTTTATTATAATTCACTAGGGAAGGTCTCAAAAAAAGTTTTAAAAATACAAGAAAAAAATTGTTCCATGTTCTTCCACAAAAAAATCACTGATGTAGGTGAACTAAAATATTTTATAATTTCATTGAAATATATAGCTCATCCACTAGCAACAACAGCAAAGGGATGGCAGTTATGCAGTGCAGGGCACATTTTCCAAGAGGTGGAAAGCTTTGACCCAAACAGATCTTTAGATGATTTAGATAACCTGCAGCCCAGCAGGTTGCAGTCTGAAGGGAGGGCCTGGGACCTCTTCTTCAGGTTGGGAGAGGTAAATAAAAAAAAAATTGTTACTGTTAAAATCAAAATGCAAAGAGCTTCATTGTTAGGGAATACATCCAGCGCCAGTAGCTCGGTGTGCCGCTGCAGGGGGAGCTGCACATGGGGCTCTGGTGCTGGGATCCCAAGCAAAGAGGCTGTGAGCTGCTGACCCTTTGCATGGCAAGGGCACAGGGAGCTGTGGCCCAGCCAGGTGCCCAGACACTCAGAGATACGGCAGGAGCCGAGGATTCAGGAGGAAGAGCCAAGACTTTTGCGTGCTTGGACTGTGAGGGGATAAAAGCCCAGAGGTTCCTTTAGTGGGGATCTCTCCTGGGAGGCACTAGCTCCAGCTGCTTCTGTTGCTGTGCCTTGGGAAAAGCTGGGGTCGAACAAGAAAGGAACCCTGGTCTGGCTGGGAGAGCGGGGTGTTGCAGGGAGTCAAGAGTGGCGCCTGTCTGGTCACTGGAGCCAGGAGCTGTGAAGGGGCTTCGGTCCCAGCAGTGAAAGCTTTTGTGGTGGGAGTGTGACTGCCAGAGTTGCTCCTCAATGGTCAGAGAAAGAAGTTTCCATAACATTCACTGTAATATACAGAGTAAGATGTATTTTTTATTTTTAAAATTATTAAGGTTTTATGTTTCAGTCTTCCATCCTTAATGAAAGGGATGTTTCAAAAATACTGTACATATTTTAGCTGTTTTTAAAAAATCAATGTATGTACAATGTAAGGTTTTCATTTAATATAAAGCTTCTTTATTTGGACATTTTTGGATTGCAAGCAAACTTTTGCTATGGGCTAGAGCAAAGAAAGATGTTAATGTTTTTCTTCACAAATAAAAATGTAGTCTACCTTGGAAATCTCTAGTGACATTCTCCATTGGATGTTTTTGGATTGATGCTTGGAATTTTGCATACAGGACTGAAGCTATTTATTCAGTTTCTTTGCATTTCTAATTTACCTAAATCTTAAGTATAGACTTCTGTTAAACCAGTGTCCAGATGATAGGTAGCAAGACACAACAAAAAACACATGGCACAGAGAGACAGGATCAAGGAGAAACACTTGAAGTGATTCTTCCAATTCTGGCTACCAGCAGTAACCTGAGTGAAGAGTTATGCTCAGCCTAGTCAGACCTCTCTGGCCTCCACACATCATATCTCTCAGTGCCAGTAACAACTTTACTTTAAACAGGGAAACAACTGTTATAAAAACCATATAATATGGGTGAGTACATAAAAAAATACACCCCCTTTTCTGTGGTCAATATCTTAGTGTATGTTAAACATTACTTTTTTGATACTTTGCTTACCTCTACCTCCCATAAAATCAGTTTTGATTTTATGAAAATAATAATGTTTTAATGAATTTTGGGGTAGGATTCCATGCATGAACATGTGAGATTTTATATGTTGTCAGGCTTGAGTTGTTTTTTTTTTTTCCCTTTTCTTTAAATGAAAGAACTCAGTCTCTTTTCCAGGTAACAAGTGATAGGTCAAGAGGATATGGTCACAAGTAGTGCCAGGGGAAGTTTAGATTGGATATTAGGAAAAATGTCTTCCCTCAGAGGGTTGTTAAGGATGGGAAGGATTTTCCAGGGAAGTGGTTGAGTCACTGTCCTTAGAAGTATTTAAAAGGCAAGTAGCTGTGACACTTAGGTATGGTATGGTTTAGTGGTGGATTTGGCAATTCCATGCTTATGATTTGATTTGATGATCCTGGAGGTCTTTTCCAACATATATGATTCTATGATTCTATTAACCTTGGTAGAAATTCAGTAAGGACAGTGGTTTCCACTTAGTCTAATTGGCTGCAGTGAGGACATGTTAGCTGTACTTTTAAAGCCTTGAAGTTCTGAGGGAACTGGAAGCTACTTACTCAGTAGATGCTCTGTAAAACGCAGGATGAGAGAACCTGAAAGTGGCAGTGACTGCTGTGTTTTAGGGTGAGTTCAACAGTTGGTGTTTGATAGGCAGGTTTTATCTACCAAATGCATCTTTGGAAACTCGAATAACAGAGGACCTAGTTTGTGTGACTTCTCTTTGACATAAATTCTGAATTTCAAGTAGAAAAAATTCTGTGAATTAATGGATATAGGGTCTGATATTCAGGATTAAGTCAAGATGGAGACAAATGCCAAGTTTTAAAGTGTTCTGCAAACCAGTTTCTGGAAAACACAGATAAATGTTTTCTAGTAAAAAGAAACTAAAAATCACAAATAAACCCCCAACCCCTTCCCCCCCCACAACTAACTAAAACCAAAAGAAAACCAGAACAAAATTCCTAGCTTGCATTTCTCTCTCTTATTTTTTCTATTATTTCTTAACATATATGTGTTTTGAAAATGCATCACTATCTCATACATTTCATGAAACTTTTAAGGTGCTCTCCAGGAGCTTGGAATGCATTTTTCAGTCATTGCAGCAACATTTGAAATAGTGCTTTATCACTGGCTTTATTATTTTTTCTTGTAAACACTAGACACACTGCTAAATCTCTTTCTAAATCCAGGGAAAAAGAAAAGAATATAGTTTTTTCTGCTGTCTTTGAAAATTCAGGTCAAAGTTTCCTGGCACATAGATTTTCTTGAAGGATATACAGTTAAGATCAATATAGTATCATTAAAAAATACATTTCTGCTGAGTCATCTGAAAGAAGCTTAGGAGTCTTTGTTTTTAACAAACACAATTATAGAGTCTGGATATATTCAGTGATCTGTGAAGGTTAATATCTGTCCATAAAAGTGATGTGCTGGGTTTCTTTTGTCTATTTGCCTACATGTTAACAGGAATTTTCAAATATAATTGAATTCTTCACCTTATTATAAACTAATACTGACTATAAACTTTTACTTGTGGGTCAATGGGTGGATACCTAATGATTTTTATAAGCTACTTCAGCTTCCTTTGGATGTCCTTATGACACAAATCTTCAAAGTTGAATCCCTTCAGGGACAGTTTTCAAAGGTGTTTTATTTTTTTAACAGCTATGACAACATTTTTGTAAATGGCTACATACTAGCTGTCTGTCTGGATATTCAGATAATACCACCTTATTTAACCAGAGCAGAAAAATTCAAAATATACATATAAACAGACATATATTTATAAATATGCACACACACATTTGTATACATGTATGTGTACATATATGTATGTGTGTGTAACAAAGCATATTTTGTATCTATATTTTATATAGATACATTGAGCAATAACGTGTACAATTTTTTTTTTCAAGGATCAATTCCTCTTCTGATTTGTACACATGCTTCTACGTGTACAACCTAGAAAAGAAATCCAGGAAAAAACCCATGCAAACCAACACTACCACACCTGCCTCCCTCCTTTTTGGGAAAAAAAACCCAAACCCAAATCAAAATAAAAGCCCCTAAACTTTTCTCCTTGGAAATAATATACACTACAGGAACAAATAATTATTATTTCAGATATCTGAAAAGAAAACTTCCTAAAGTTAGCTGATGCTTTTTCCCCCCTCTCCCTAAAGAGTGCATTATGTGCAAAAAATAGTTTTTAATAATCAGAAACTGTTGTTACTAGAACTTAGATGATGTAGGAAAAATGCTGTTCTAAAGAATTCTTGGAGGAACACTACCATTGCTGTTGAAAGCTGCATGGCTTAAAATGTGTTATGAACAATTTATTAATGAATTTACCTCTCTTTTTAGGGATATTAAAGCTAACTGACATACTAGTATTATCATAAAGACAAAAAGATATTCCCTGCACAAAACTGAGAAGTGCTGTAAGAAAAATAATTTTTCAGGCTACATGAAGTAATAATGGCTTTGCTACTGTGAAAGAAAGGGAATGAAATAATAAATAACACCCAAAAAATTCATAAAATTTGTAGAAAGAAAAAAGATTCAAAGATTCTTGCTTCTTGAGAGAAACTTGTAAAAAAATAAGGACAAAATCAGTGTGAAGAGAAGATATAATGCTGTGAAAAAATGTAGTATATTTTATACATACTCAAATGTAATTATTTTGCAGATTTTAGTACAATTTAATAGAAGTAGTTTTGTTCTTATACCCCTGTAGGGCCATTATCATTGACTGAAAGAAAAACAAATTTATTTTGTCATTAAATATATGTAATGCAAATAAGAAGTTATCATCTTATTTTAGTATTGACTCTTTAGTTAGGCTGTAGAGTGGCTGTTATATCCCAAATGGCATTATTTAATGTGCAGTCTATTAATCTTTATTGAGTAGAAACCATCAGTCTTGGGTCAGTTTGGGATCTTTGCATGAGAGCATGTTGGGTAGGACAAGAGAGACCTATCCCCAACACTAAAATATTTTTTTGGTGGTAGGACCTATTTACTGTTCCAGCAATCAAGAAAAGTGTTTTCTCTGAATGTGTGATTTAGTGCAATGAGTAAGAGGAAGTAGTCACTTAGCAGACTAAATTGACAAGTAATTCTTGGTCATTTTTATCTCAAGGAGACTCTTGACATTGAGTTTAGCATTTCAGTCTTTTTCAAATCTGGAGAAAAGGTGAAATAGTCAGAGATAGTACCATTAAAGTAAGAGAAGAAAACATTTGGGTTCTACATAAAATCTAACACAAACTCCAAGGAATAACTCAGCTGAAGAATACTCTCTCTCAATAGAAAGTGAAACATTAATGATCTGGGTTTTTAAAATCTAGGCTTGATCTGTTATATTTGTTGTACAGATAGCGACTCATATTGGCGAGGAAAGAGACAGATGACTTATATAGATCCTGTTCAGCTTTAATATCTATTATAGCATGGATACATTCCAGGAATGAACTGACTAGATTCAGGGAAGTTCAATAGCTCCCAACATGGAAGCACCTGCCTACCTTGCTACGTCAATTCAAACTAATTTGCAAATCTGTTCTTCAAAAAGCTGCTGATTAGATGTGCTAAGTCATTCATGTATTTTTTTTTTTTTCTGAAAGAGGAAGTCTGACAAAAACAATGTGAAAAAATATGTGCAGAGGCACATAATGAAATTAATGTATTAGGAGTACTGCAGTGCTAGAAATTAAAGTTTTGGGAGTACTGCAGTGCTAGAAATTAAAGTTTTGGGAGTACTGCAGTGCTACCATGTTTTCCATCTGCTCCTCGTCTGCACATGCAGCTTTTTGCTAATACAGTCACAAGAAAGGAGGGAGACCTTGTATATTAAAATAGAACTTTGTTTTGTCAGACAAATTGTTAATGAGATTTCCAACCGGGTTTTTTAAGGCTTATATGTTTTCATTTGTTAAAAGCAGTCCTGGAACAGGCATGCTAGCATTAGTGGATATTTGTCACCAATATTTAGTAAAATGGACTAGGTTAAAATGAATGAAAAAGTCCTGGAGACTTCCCAAAGGGGAAAGGTCCCAAAGACCTTTTACCTTTAAAAGGCTAAATAAGCAGGAAAATCAGGCGTCAAATAAATTCTAGGTATGCAAAATCTAGGTAAAGTTACAGGGTGGTCTACTTTTTGTTACTGATCTTTTGGATAGTGGTAAAAGGGTTTATGGAAGGGTTTAAATGAAAATAGTCTGATCTGTTTAGGTAAACTCTGGAACTGTTTTCCTTCCATAAGTAATTAAATAGGAGAGGATCCTTGTGATTCTCCCTCTGCTCAGCTTTCATGACACCCCAGCTGGAATACTGCATACAGTTCTGGTGCTCCAACATAAAAAGGGCATAGAACTTGGAGCAAGTTGGAACAAGAGGGGAACCATGAAGTTGAGAAAGGGAGTAGAGCACCTCCCCTATGAAGGCAGGCTGAGAAAGTTGGGGCTGTTCAATCTGAAGAAGAGCAGTGAATACCTCATAGCAACATTCCAGTATCTGAAGGAGCCTACAGGGAAGCTGGAGAGTGACCATTCATCAGGAACTGCAGTGAGGGGTCAAGGAGTAATGGGTTCAGAGTGAAAGAGGTGAAATTCAGTTTAGATGTATGGGAGAAATTATTCACTCTGAGAGTGGTGAGACACTGGAATAGGTTGCCCAGAGTAGTTATGAATGCCCCATCCCTGGCAATGTTCAAGGCCAGGTTGGATGGGGCTTTGAGCAACTTGTTGTAGTGGAACATGCCCCTGCCCATGGTACGGAGGTTGGATATAGATGATTTTCAAGGTCCTTTCCAACCCAAACCATTCTATGATTCTGTGATTTTATATTGTAAGTGTATTGGAAAAAGTTCCTTGTACAACATTCCAAAATTTAAACTTGTATTTTTTGTAAAGACCTGCCTTTCCACTTTACTTTTTAATATTGGGGGCTTCTTCAAAGAGAATGATACGTATTTTTTCAATTTTTTTAACAAGAAAACCAATATATTTATTATTTCCTTGGTCTTCCTCTGTGAAAAAAACCTCAATTTTAATGAATATTTTTCTTTCTTTAAATTGTGCTCCATATTAAAACAGACTGAAAAGTACTAATTATATGAATTGCTTCAAAAAGTAGGTTAATACCAGAGTTAAAATTACAGTGGCTGATATATTTTAAATGGTAATCACCTGCATGTCGAGTTAGATCACAAACTGTCAAAAGGAAGATCACACAAAGCATGGGAAATGCTTTGTTATTTATGATTGCAGTATTATGCAATCATAAATATGGGTAGCTTTCAGATTTTTAAATTATAAACACTTAAATTCATGATTAAATCAGACACTGCTGAGGGAAAATGTCAAAATACCTGTAAATACTGTCCAGAGCACTCCTTATAATGGAGCACAGAACTTTGGATATAGTTTTGAATCTCAGCGACCATTCTACCGAACCAGTAAAAATTGTACACCTTCATCTTTCCCTTCATCCCCCCTTCAGTTACTGATGTGAGTTCTGGTGTATGTACTGCTCCACGACTTCTACAAAATCATGCTACCTATTTTTGATCAATTACAGTATCCAGTAATACTTATATTTATGCATATTTTATATATAACTGTTGCAGAATAACAATTACCTGTTGTACTTACTGATATCGCTTTTATTCTAGTCCACCAAGCAGGAATTTTACTGATGACTTGAGTGAGGCCAAATGATTTCATGCAGTGAAAAAACAGTTCTCTTTTAACAAGCTGCCAGGCCAGAGCAGAGCAATGTTACCTGATTACATTTGTGCTGTTTGCTCTATTTTACTTTACAATAGATGTGCTTAGTGACTTTCACATATAGCTAAGGAAGATTACTTCCTACATTTCAGCAAAGGAATAACATTTTTTAACAATCTGTTGATCATACTGGCAGATGATATGGAAAACCATAGACAGTCTGCTTGCTTTAGGATCACCATAGAAAAAGAAAAATTTCATTTCTGACACAATATAATTTTACAGAGACAGTAAAGTATAGGTCTGACAGTGAAATAAAAATTAAAGATGAGTTTAGATCTTTGATCTGGTTAAAGTGTTACCAGAAGTGAGAAATCTGGGGCTTCTAAATCTGCTAACAGGTTTATGCTTGCCTGCATTTTATCAGCACTGTATTGAGGTAGTGTTCCTTGAAGAGCCAAGAGAAAAGGTACTCTTGACACCCTTCAGTCCTGAAAAGTTCAGCACTGAGGATTAGCACATCAGAGAGTCAACCAAAAATCCTGAACTGGAACAAAAATAGAGGAGGAATCAAACAGCTAGGCTTTAATGATCTTGTTTTTCTTTGATTCCTGTAATGGATATCAGCTTTTAGCTTTACCATCTGTGAGTTATCTTGCTGACTGCTGTCACACAGTTTTTGAGAAAGTAATTTTTTTAATGGGGTGAAAAAACCCAGTTAGCTCTGGCCTCTTTCCTCTCATTTTCCTAAATGAGAACTCCAAAGTTAGCATAGAGGTCAGTAACTTCTGGCAGCAGACACAGAGAACAACACAGCAAGTAATAATTTGGAAAGTAAGATATCTTCCTTTTCATGACTCTTTATGGAGGAAAGACGACAGATTTTAAATCTCAATCTGGGTTTTTCTGTTTACATTATATGGTTTCTGTTATACATTATTGGTAAAATTAACAGCAGATTTTGTGAAGGAGGGATTAAAGTAATTGAGGTAAACACAATCAAAAGTGGACAAAACCCCATTTTAGGCATTCTTACAACTTCATAAATTAGTAGTAACTTTGCTGTGATCAGTTCCAAACGTGAAAATCAAAATATGGATGAAAACATGACTTATGCCATTACACAAATATAAACCTATAATTAAAGTAAAAGTTGTAGACCATAATCAGTAGCAACAGTATACTTGCTATCAATACAAGAAAAAAAAAAATCAGAAACACAGCAGAAATAGTAAAACATACTTTACACAATTATCAGACACAGCCTTTGTGTACTTCTAGTTACTGGAGCTGAATTCATTATATGGGATTTTTTTTCCATCATATTACAAAAGCTGTGCTCAGAACATACTTTGTTGCACTTTTCACCTCTAGATAACCTCCCCAGCCCCCTACTTTAACAGTATCTTTCTTCAAAGATTCTGCACACTGCTTATGCCACTCTCAGAATTTTAATGTGAATTTCTGAGTATATGGAGTGTTATGAAGCATTAACACTTAAACCCACTGCTAATCCCCACATGGCTTGCTTTATTCTTTTAGATCTGTATATTGTATGAGACACAGAGAACAATAAAACTGAAGTACCTTGGAGAGAGAGCAAGAGCCATGTGTGAAACAGGCTAAGTAATTATGGTGGTACTATTTGAAGAATTATAGTCAAGGCTGTTTTAAATACAGAATATTTTCAATCAGATGATTAGCTGTAGTTAAAAAGTAGTTTGGTGTCAAAGTTTGCCTTGAGGCTTTCTGTTATCCAGGGGTTAATTTGGGTACAAAGTGGATATCAAGTTTGCTTCACGAAGCAAAAAAATGTAGATTTTCAACACATTCACATGCAATTTTGAATTAGTAACACAGTAAAAGTGTTTTAATAGCAAATGCTGTTTGCCAATCTTGTAACTCCAATCTAGCCTCATGTTTACTCAATGCAGTAGGAAAAAAAAAAAAGCTTTTCATTCATAATACACACAGAAACTTAATATTGCTTTTCTAAAATGAAAAATAAATATATTAATAATTCAAATCTAACATGGGAAATCAAAGTGCAGTCTGTTGAGGTTATTCACACAGAAATGGCATATTTCTCTTTTTTTTTGTTCTTTTCTTTCTGTTCTGACATGCATATCTTCAGATTTTGTGATAAAACCAGAAAATGACGTTGCAGGTTTTCATACACCCTTTGTCTTAAAGTCATCACTTTTTTTAACGTTGTGGCTGCAGAAGAAAGAAGAAACTAAGAAGAAAGAAACAGCTGTGTGACATATAAATGCACTAAGAGCAAAACAACATAGAATCCTGCTCCCATTATTGTCTGATTCTGAGTTAACATTATAATTTAGCTAAATTCAAATCCAGTGCTACAGATGTAGCTGAGATTCTTCAGAGTAAAGTGTGAAAAATGTTGATTTATATAACTTTTGTTACCAATGTGTAAATTAGCACACATTGTGCATATAAATCTATACTCCTGACATGTATTTCATAATGCTCTTTTAATATTTTCATCTCTGTTGAATGATGGGGGTTTAGATTGTTCAAATGAAAAAGCACAATTTATTTGGCTTTGTGCAAAAGAAGTACTTGCATAAATATATATTAAAAACTATACAAACAAATAGGCACTACCTTCAATAAACAGCATACCTTAATAGTGGACATCTGTTTTATAATCTTAGTTTTAACTTGACCTTGAAAACAAAAGAAATAATGTACATAAGTCTTGTAATTCCTGGAAGGAGGAGCTCCCCAGTTTAATGATGGTAAGCAGAATTTGAATAAAACACAAAGCAAACAACAAAGCCACAAAAAAATTTAATCGGCAAATTAAAAAGGACATTTATAAAAAAGAAGCACCTTTAAAATGGATAAAGACAAGAAATTTGAAAGAAAACACATAACCTAGGAAAGCTGACTTTATTGCAGTCTATTAGATATTTTTCCTTGTACATTTCCTACTGCTTGATAAGTAACCAAGTCAAACTAGTTCTATTTAAAATGGTTTTGTTGCAGAGAAAAGCAAATAGTTTTAAATATGTACATGTACACTTCAGAACAGACATATAAGGACCAACATAAACTGCAAAAGATCTCATAACAACACACATCCCAAAAAATAATGCAGAGAACAGATGAGACCAAGAAAAATAAATTAATGTGGCTAGAACTTTTTGGTAGATCAGTACTGAGCATACAGGCTCACAGTGAGCTCTCTTATTTGAGTATAAAATGTAACAGGTAAATGAAGAAAAAACATCTAAGCAAATTATGTATAAATAATTTACATGAGCTGTTTAACTGAGCTTCTGACAAGAAATAAAAACAAAGGAGGATGAAGTTAACTTACAGTAAGGTCATAGAATGCCAGACAAGAAGTTAGATAACATAAGATATTCCCCTGCCACCAATGAGACACATAACATGTTATAAGTATTTTTAAAGGATGTCAAAGCATAAAAGGTTAGTTAAGTTAAAGCTGGGGCCAGAAATTAAGAAAGAGGAATCCTGTTTGAAAAGAATATTTTATGTGTATCTTAAGCTCTTACACTTGAGGTTTTGTGTACTACCTGTTATACATGGAATAATAGAGGACCTTGTTTATTTAATAATTCTAAGGAAAAAAGTCCTTTTGCAGACCACAGGAAAAGAAATTGAAACTTACAACCTGAAGAATGGATTATTTTAAAAAGTGAAACATTGAAGTAAAGATGTAAAAACATTCAAGTCATATTTGCATTAAAAACAAAAGTACAGTGCTATGATCTCTTGTATATAAGCTAGTTTATTTTGTACTAGGTTGTTTTAAAAGTTATTTTAAGCTTGATTTCATAAACTTCTACAGAGAGTGAGGAAGTCTTTCAGACATCTAGGCAGTTTGGCTTTTTCCACAGATATCTTACTTGGATTTTAAATATAAAGTCAAAATTTTGTTACAGTTCCTTTATGTTAAAAGTCCCTACAAGCATATTTTTCCAAGGAAAAGTAAAGAGAGTTCCCATCTCCCTGTAATGCCTTTTATTTGTCAGGAGAGTATTTGCTATGAGTCAAACATCTGCAGTCCACATCCACGCTTTTTAGCACTAACATGTCTCATCCATTCTATAGGATAAGATCCTGCATGTCTATAAAAACACAAATACATATCCTATCTTTCACAGAATTACTTCTGCAACAACTCATAAATAGATCAGTTATCTTCTACAGAATTTCTTTTTTTGCCATTGCAAATATTTAGAGTAACCCAACCACTACAATGCCACCTTCCCTTCTCTGACTGGACTCCCTTATGCACAGCTGAACATACAGAACTGTGATAAGCAGTTACCAACTTGTTGTTTCAAGACTCATATACCTTCCTTTTCTTCCTCCTCCTTCCAAGACACAACCTCAAACATCACTGACATACTTAGCCACTGGCTTATATTGAGGAAGTGTGGAGTCTCCATAAGTCTTCACCTGGGATCCCACTAGGATCCAGTGGGTGAAGCTCTTTTAACTTTGCGTGCCACACAGTACTGCTGATTGCAGTGTATTTTAAGTGGTTCACTGTAGAATTATGAAGATAATTACCAAAAAGCTTAGCTTCAAACTTCTCTGCTGCTGTGATATGCTATCCTCTTCCTACAGACTGGTATTTCCTAGCAGTTCACAGTCACATGTAATCATTAATGCCCCTGGTTGAATCTCAAGTCTTTAATTGGGCTGTTGAAGTGCAGACAGCTCAAGCCTCAAGTGACATCTCTTTTATAATTTGGCATCTGCTGTAGAGATATCTGTCTGCAAAGAATGTTAAAGGACATCCTGACAGGATCTATGTATAGTTCATTCTCTCAATCACAGTTATCTTCTCTTTTATAACTGTAATTACTTTTGTTCATTAAATGATTTTTTAAAAAGCAGCTGAAATTTTGTAAGCTTGAAATGAGATTCAAGCTTGTGAATTGGAATTTGGGTCCATGGTCTCTATTTAAAAGTCATAAAGTGTACAACAAAAAATGACACAATATGCAAACTCTCAGAAAAAAGAGTTTTCCAGCTTTCCTACTTTTTAGAAACATGAGGAGAGTTAAACACCTACTTATGAAGGGACACTTCTTTGATAACTCCCATATTTAATTACTTTACTATAATCTTCATAGAAATACTGAATTTCTATAGAATGGATAATTAATTAATTAAGAACATGGTTTCTGAAGTTATTAAATGTTTGCTAGACCAGGATCTGACTTATCTTCCGTAACTGAAGCATGCTTATTCTAACTGATTGATGTATCTCTTTAACTTGAAAGTTCCTGGAATTTTACTCTCATGTTATCCAAGTGAATCTGAAGGTAATGGCAGAAATTCCAACTGTAGGAGGAGGAAACAATTGCAGGTAAGTCTGCATTCCTGTTAATTTATGCATGTTTTCTGGAAAGTCTTTCAGAAAATATGTGCTGATAGTCATGTTGTATCAGTCAAAAAAATTTCTAATTATTCTTGTTGTGTTCCAAGAAGAGGTGAAGCTGTGATTATTGCCCAGAATGTGTGAAATAAAAAAGTTGTTTGTTTGTGTTTTTTTCCAGCAAGGGGTGGTCTTTCTAAAATAAAAAGTTATTATATTTTCGTTTTCTCCCTGGTAGGATCTGATAAACTTAGATGACTTTAGATGTCCACCTTCTAAATTACTATTTATAAGAGTACTCCTGAACATCTGCCACATCTTGAATATCTCACAATATGGTTCATTTGTTGATCTGAAAGCTCGCAGTACTTCAGCACTTTCCAGATTGTTCTAGCTTATCCTAATCAACGAATATCTGGCTCCCAAATTCCATAGATGTACAAAAGAAAGACTGAGACACACTTTAACCACCTTAGCTAATACTTCTTAGGGACACTGTCACATCACAAAATAAATTTATGACTGAAGAAGGTCTGTCCGAAAGAAAAAGAAAAGCAAAAATAGCTGATTACAGCCAGTATTACTTATTAATCTCTAAGTACACTTAAAAGTGTACCCATTTAGTTTAAGGAGTAAAAATTTCCAGTTCTCAAATGCATACTAATGTTAGTTATTATGTTTTAATTTGACATAATTCCTTTTGTCTTTCTGTCAAAATTGACAAAAACTCTTTCAACTCTTGTGAAAACATTGAAAAAGTCTCTACCATAAATAGCATGTGACTTACTTTTCAGGAAATGCATATGAAACTTGAGGGTACTAAGTTCTTTACTCTAAAAATTGAATATTTTTTCTCTTTTCCATGTGCGAGTGAATGTAGTATTAATGGTAGTCATAGTAAGCTAACCTTAGTAAGCGTGGTATGTTTCTGAAACTGTGCATGGACTTGTTTTTCTTTGGCCCTCCTTCCGTGTTCTATATGTACAGCAAAACTCAGATCCATATGCTTAGTGTTTCCTGACCTGTTTTATGCCAATTCATTGTATTTTATAGATCAGCTTTCTAAGGCACTCTGTGGGATGCTCCTGAAATGTATATACTTATCTGACATTTTTGGAACTTTCTTGGTGGCAAGATACTTGGGATTTAGGTAGGTGTTTCACCTACTATGTCCTAAATTAGATTTATCTTTTAGTTTATTTTCATTTTTACCAGTTAGTTCACTTGTAATTTATAGTTCTTTAATTCTTGCCTTTGTGCATCCCCAAGGCAACATAAGACTCAATAAAGCTATTTGTTGCTATAGGCAACAGAATTGTTTTTCAATATATTGTCAGACTGATGATATCATCTGAATTTTGATGCTTTGCTGCAATACTGTCTTTATGGTTGTTGTCATGGAGGGGGATAAAAATATTTTGACTGGTTGGCACGTTGTACATTTGAGCTATCACTGTTTCTTGTACTGCTTTTTAAGATTAAAATGATAAATAAAGGACTAGTCCCATCTGAGTTGATCCCTGGGGAGAGATAATCCTTCAATTTGATAAAGAATAGCCCTGTTTGGAACAATTTCCTGGGAATTTAAAATGCCAATATATTAGCAGTCACACTGTATTTTATAACATGAGTACATGCAAACACTATCATATTTCAGAGATTTAAGTACTGAGAATACAGGGTAAAAACATAGGATTTATTTTTCAAAGTTATTTTTATGCAGAGTTATCGCCAGAAATATCTGTCTGAGTATAATTAATAAATATTTGGGTTACTGGAGAGAATAAATATGTGAAACTATGTCATAAAATTAAAAGGGTTATTACTTATGTGAAATTTTTTACTGATTTTGGCCCTCAAATATTTGTTTTCTCAAATTGCAGAATCAATGACAAGTATGATCACTGATAAAACTCTAACACTATCCCCTCCATGAAAATTCTTTTCTCCTTGAGAAGGTCTCATACATACTTGTAGAATTGGTTTTTTTTTTCCTCTTGTTTGCATGCATTTTATCTCTTTATTTATTTTTCCCCTGAGATGTAAGTTAATGTTGCCCAATGGATGACGGTTGCTAATTGTAGAATAGAAAGTAATCATATTAGAAAAGTTAAATCGAATGTTAAATAAGTATCTCTCTTGTTGCATCAATTTAGTGAATTGCAGAGCATTAATAGTATATCTAAAACTAGCCTGTTGGGAAACACGAAGCCAGAGAATTGTTGAGGCTGGAAAAGACTGTAAGATTGGGTGCAACTGAGAGCCTAGTACTGCCATGTTCACCACTAAACCATGTCCCCACGTGCCACATCCACATGCCTTTTGAACACTTCCATGGATGATTCCACCACTTCCCTGGGCAGCCTCTTCCAATGCCTTCCTTTTCAGTGAAGACATTTTTCCTCATGTCCATTCTCAACCTTCTCTGGGCTACCTTGAGGCCATGTCCTCTTGTTCTGCCACTGGTTGCTTGTGAGAAGAGAATGACCCCCACCTGGCTACAATCTTGTCTCTCCTGAGCCTCCTCTTCTCTGGGCTGAAAATCCCAGCTCCCTCAGATGCTCCTTGTAAGACTTGTGCTCCAGACTCTTCACCAGCTTTGTTGGTTTCCTCTAGACACACCCCAATGAGGGTGAAGAAGGACTAGTGGGAAGGTGGTGATATCTTTCTACTTAAGCACGCTCTCTCTCTCTCTCTCTCTTGCTCTCTCACATCCCTTCCCTTCTCCTATTTCTTTCTCTCTCTCTATGTCACATTGTCACATTTCCTGTTTAATAAAATCCATAGTATTGACTTTGGCATATGGTCTCATTCATGATTCAATTCAGGCAGAGGTATCTCTTATAATCAGATCATAGCGCCATGAGAAGCCTAAAATATTCTCTCAGTCTTGTGTCAGGAATTTTGTCCTCAGCTAACAAGGATCTGTTGATCAGATTTTTGCCATTGGTGTTTATTAAACCAAAACAGATTCCATGTTTATGGTATATTGTGCCAGAATGAAGAATGAAGGTAAGAGATAGAACTGAGTTTACTAAATACATCCATTTTAAGTATAATGACAAGATTGGCTGATTTAACTCTTATTTTAAACCTTGCTAATGTCTTAATTGGTAAATGTGAATGATTTGCTGACTACAGTGAAACTGGGCCACCAAAAGCCTGAAGAAATCAGTCTTCATTAAAAAATAGAATAAAGAAAACTTTTTTCCTTGCAGATATAAGTGATAATAATTAAAAAGTACTCATTAAAAGGAAGCCTGTAAATGATACATCAATCAATCAACCAAAACTGAAGCAACCAAAATGTTCCTTTTGTAAACTACACTATGTTAAAGAAGAAGGAAATAAAAGAAGGTCCAAACAACTACATTATTTTTAAATGCTATATTTCTCTAGTTTGAGCAAACAAAGAAGGAGAGAATTAGGATTTTAGGAATTTCTCAGTGGATTGTGAAGCTCAATAACTAGGCTGAAACAGCATGGTGTTTGACAGATGTTACTATCAGGGAATGGAAAGGCTAAAACAAAAGATGTCAGTGAAGCCTCTTAAAGTTGAAGATGTTAATCTAGGATCTCCCACTGAGTTTTGCTATAGATTGTTGCATATAGAAAACATAAATTATCCTCATACATTATTTTTTAGTTTTGGGATGAGAAGATAGCTGCAGTTTCCAGGAAGTCAGCAAAAATAGACTTTTCTGCTGAACTACCCACCTGCACTCAAAGATGTCAGAGAATTACAAACTACTCTGAATAATAAACTTTACCTCTATGCGTGATCAGCATAAGAAGGCAATGGAATATCTTTTTTTCACCTCTTTATATCATCTATGGAAAGTCACAAAGAGTAGATAATGCTCAACGGCAAGAATAGTAATTGTGTTTGTTCACAAAATAAGAGTAGTCTCTATGTATTCTCCTTGAGCATCTGTTCAAGAAAGGCCAGAAGCAATTCTTTCATTAATCACTGAATGTCATGTGCAATAAATCTACCTCAACTCAGCATGATATAGTTTTTCCAAGTACTCAGTTCATTTGTAAATGTTACGGGTATGTCAGTCCAATGTGGGTTAGCCCTTTTCTTCATCCTGCTGCTTAAGTTTATTCAGCTCTGACAGAGTTGCCAGGACACTACCAAGACATTGTTAGCAAACTAATTAGTGATGACTATGCTATGCTTACATACCAGTAACTATTTTGTAAATATACAAAATGCAATATAGATATACAAAATGTAATCTGCCGTCTACAATTTGGCATCTGTAAAAAAAAATTGTCATTTGCATTTTTTCTTCTCATTTTTTTTTCATTTCTAGATACAATTAGAAAGAATATGGAACAGTTAATGGAACAGTTTATATTGAGTGTCATCACACAGCACTTACAGGATGGCCAGGGTATCAGAGCCAGCCGGCACGGGTTTAGGAGGTGTAGGTCATGTTTGACCAACCTGGTCTCCTTTTATGACCAGGTGACCCATGTGGTGGATGCAGGAAAGGCTGTAGATGTTGTCTATTTGGACTTCAGCAAGGCCTCTGACACTGTCTCCCACAGCACACTCCTGGAAAAGCTGGCAGCCCACGGCTTGGACAGAAGCACTCTTTGCTGGGTTCAGAACTGGCTGGATGGCCGGGCCCAGAGAGTGGTGGTGAATGGTGCTGCATCCAGCTGGGGCCAGTCACCAGTGGTGTCCCTCAGGGGTCTGTGCTGGGGCCAGTCCTGTTCAATATTTTTATTGATGACATGAATGAGAGGATTGAGTCTTTCATTGTAAATTTACAGATGACACTAAGCTGGGAGCGTGTGTTGATCTGTTGGAGGGTAGGAGGGCTCTGCAGAGAGACTTGGAATGGTTGGATGGATCAGCAGAGTCCAGTAAGATGAAGTTTAATAAGCCCAAGTGTCAAGTCCTGCATTTTGGCCACAATGACCCCCTGCAATGTNAAAAGTTTTTCATTGAAAGAACAATAAAGTACTGGAATGGTCTGCCTGGGGAGGTGGTGGGGTCACCATCCCTGGATGTGTTTAAACAAAGACTGGATGTGGCACTCGGTGCCGTGGTTTAGTTGTGGTGTTAGGGCTGGGTTGGACTTGATGATCTTGAAGGTCTCTTCCAACCTAGTCATTCTGTGATTCTGTAAATATCTTGTATTTTGAGCAGATGATCTCTGAAAAGTACAAAAGAATTGTCATGTTTTCTAGAATGGTAGGTGCAACAGACAAATAACTGAAACAAGCAAGGTAGCATAGGACAAGAATTTCTCTTTCATTCCTGATTTTCAATATCCCTGCGCTGAATTCAGTGAATAATTATCAAGTGTTGAACTTCATGGTACCAAACCACAACAAAAAGGAATTAATAAAGCAATCTGGGAGTTACAATACATTTTAAAGGACAGAACTTTAATTACAGACTTCAGATTTTAAATGTTGGCCTTTATCAACCCAGTCACAGCATATACAGAAAATAATTTGATCAAGTTATAGGGTATCATATAACTGCCATACAATATTCAAACAGAGGAAAAAGCTATGATCAGTAGGTTAATATCTTATTCTTCTCCACAAGTAAAGAGGGAGGCCTTGTACTGCTAAATCCCTAAGGACCGTAAATTTGAACATGAGGTTTTTCTGATGAGAAAATAAAGATTCCCAGGGGGCAGCTTTGACCCCTTGAAAATCTACACTGTAATACAGTTGAGGTCAGGAAGTTACCCCTAATTATCACAGGTTACCGAATCAACTGGATTTAGAAATTTTAAGTAACACAATAAAGGAAAATTAGGAATTCTGAACAGAATTTGTCTATTTACAATGCAGATTTTGTTTCCTGATTAAAAAGTGGTAATGAATTTTTTTGAATTCTACTAGGCATTTTCTGAGATGTGTATAATAATGGGAATAAATGAAGCACAGATGAGGATTTCCAAACAGGAAATAATAGAACTGAGATCAACTGTTCTGAGTTTTAAAGATGTCCCTATAATGCTAGTCTGTGAGGTGTACTGAGAAATTTTGATGTCTTCAATGATTTCTTAGTTTTTCAGGAGGCAGAAAATCTTATTAATCTGGATGACAGGGGAATAGTTTGATAAGGATGTCTGTGCCTCCTCTTGGTAAGTTCAACTTCATTCTTTCATGAGAAAGTCTGAAGAAATTTTAGTAGTCATTTCATGACCTGCACATATTGTAGTTAAGTGAAAGCACACATGTAAAAAAAAACCAAAAAACCAAAAAAAACCCAGAAATCTGGGTGAGTAAGAAAAAAATCCCAATAGTCTTTGCCAAGTGTAAGGAATCTGCACACATTCTTCAAAACGATTCTGTATTATATACTTTTATATTCTGATATCTACATTGAACATAATGGGTGGTGACTGAAAACTTTGTGGCAATAACTTCTAATGTGTGCTATCTTTTTTGCAATTAGAATTTCCCTCAATTTGGTACAATAGAGTTTGTTGTGTAGATGTCAAGTATGTTG
Source organism: Ploceus nigricollis (assembly GCA_013399945.1). Classification (NCBI taxonomy): domain Eukaryota; kingdom Metazoa; phylum Chordata; class Aves; order Passeriformes; family Ploceidae; genus Ploceus; species Ploceus nigricollis. Next base: position 587,191 of record VXBC01002955.1, read on the forward strand.
TATTAATCCCTAGGAAAATTAATTAGAATACATTTAGTAACTGGTAAAGAAATTGGAAAGTCAATATTCTCAGAATAGTTTGAGCTTAATTTTGTATTCAAATATTGAAGTATTGTTTAAAATGCTGGCTTATGTTTGCTTATCATTGTATACAAAAAATATGAGATACTTCAGCTGTCTACATCTGATTTGAAACTTGAAATAATAATCTAGACTTCCCACTACTATAAAGGAGTTTTCAAAAGAGATTTTTTTAAAAGTATAGAATATTGAAAAAGACAGGATAGCATTTAATATGGATATTATAAAATCTTGAACTATTACAACTGTTTGTAACTTGATGTTCCAGCACTATGCCTACATTTTATTTGGAAGAGCTGTTGATGGTCAAGAAAATATAATGACAAAATTTATTTGCAGTTGGTTTGGCTTTAACTTAAATAACTGTTCCCTCATCTGAAAGTTCATTTTTTGTTGGTTTGGTTTTTTTGTTGTTGTTGTTTTTTTTTGTTTTAATTCACAGGCTATTAGAGAATTAGATAGGGTGTCATAAAGCATTACAGTAGTGACTAAAATACATCAATAATTTCAATATTTTAATAATTTTGTGTTTCAGAGTAAAATGACAGCATAAGAAGGACAAATTCAAATGCAATTTAAGTGATATAATAAGATATTTCTTATCACTGTCAAACTAGACTTCTACAATAAAAATTTTCTCCTCCTATTCTTCAAAAGCTCCATTCCCAAATTACAAGGTTGGTTTTTTCCCTTGAAAAAGAGTAACTGAATGAATAAACTAAAATTTTAATTGTAAGTTGAAATTGTATGTGTCCAAATTTTTCTCTATTGCTGTCAGTCTTGCTGTTAGGTTAGATTTCAAAACATTGAATATCATACTTGTCTGGTGGCAATAGGCATGGATACAGCTCTATGTATACAGTATTCCTTAATAACAAAAACCCCCACAAACACACTTATTACTATTTGAATTGTGAAAGTCCTGAAGTTTTCAGTAATATGCACTATGTAAAAGGTTATACTTCTAATAAAATGCACATTATATTTTGGTGATTAATCATTAGAACTTTTTTTAATCTATCTCTTCATAACTATGCCCATGGCTTGGTCATCTTTTAGTCTATATACGTGTGTTTTGCATTATGCCTACTCAAATATGACATGATTGCAAATAATTTATAATCTGATCTCTGAATCTGTATTTAATTCTTGTTTTACGGCTTAGATTGTAGCTTCTATTCTTCTGGAAACAACTTTCACAGACTTATTAACAAACCAACTGATGGAGAAATTTTCAGCCTCTTGTAGTTATTTAAAAAAAAAAAAAAAAGCCAAAACATTAAATTGGGAAAAATTGCTCACCATGTTTTATTGACCTCATTCCCTTTCAGAATGCCTCATGCAGATGGTATGCATAGCTATGCATTATCTGGTTTTGTCCAAATAAATTTCTTGATGGTAGGCAAAAATCTTTATCCTTGAACTTATGTCAGAGACAGGAAGATATTTTCTGAATAAGCTCGGAACTCCATTGAAGGCAAAAATGAAACACTGAAATAGAATAGTTTTATGGCAGGATGACTTAGGCAAAAGAAAAGGCTGGTGATGGGAAAGGTGGCTCAGATGGGAAATAGTCTCTTACCTATAGCTTTCAATTGATACAGCTTGATCTCATTTTTGGTAGGATCCTAATTACAAAAGTCTTATCTTTCCAATGCTTCAAACCACCCAAAACATTACTGATACCTCCAGAAACTGAATCTGAAATATTTATTTTCTAAGAAGACATTTATTGGAAGGAAAAAAGTGAGCTAGTGACAAAATATAGGGATAAAAGATATAATGAGAATACAACTTTATCCAAGTATTTAACTCGTCTTTTTTAACTTTGCTATTACTTTTGGTGAGTTTTTGTCTTTTGAAATATTTGGCAGAATCATTGTCTATATTACATTATTTAGGTTTTTTTAAAATTATATATCATTCATACTGAGCCATAACACTGTTTATAAACTTGAAAGGCAGAACTATTTTATTTGCATAATTATTTTTTTATTTTCCTTCTGGCTCCTGAATCATTCTTCATTTTCTTTGTGTCTTCAAGCTCTTTATGAGAACTAGAAAAACACTTTTTCTAGTGAAAACTGAGATTCTGATACTGTTGATTTTCTTCAAGCACTAGACTATGTGACAAATATCCAATATTACTATATTTGTGAAGAACAGCAAGAGTCAACAACACTGAGAGCAGGATCTTGCAAATGGGTTTTCTTCTATTGTGTCAGATAAATGGATGAGTTAAAAAAAGAGGGAACATAGTATCTTAGGTCTGGTTGGCATGCCCTTCCTAAAACTTAATTGGATAGATCAAACATTTCAGGAACATGAGATGAAAATTTCTCTAGACTTGAAAATACTTTTAGGAAGACCCTGACAAGTGCCAGAGTGCTGCTGAGCAGATGTAGTTAGCATGGACTCCAAAGGCATTGTAGCTGCTGCACTACAGAGTTATGTAGGCTATTTACTTTTTATAGAAGCAAAGTAAGGAACATGCAGGATGTGGTGCACTGCAGCAGTTATGCTGCATGTTGTACTAAAAACCATTTAAACTACTGCATGATTTGTTACATTAGATTATAACTGGAGGTAAGCTTCCACTATATTTCCTATGCCACATGAGGAGAAAAAAATAAAATGGTATAAAGACAATATTTTGGGTGTGCCTCAAATATCACTCAGAGATGCACTAGAGATTCAGAGCATATAAGTGGGAAGCTGTTATGAAACATAGTGAATATAATAGCACAGAGCAAAATGAAGTGATAGTTTGCATCTTTCTTAAATAGGATGGGGAAAATTTTAAATTTTTAACAATATTTAAATTAAAATGAATTAATTTTTTTCTTTCACATTTTCAAAGAGTTCCCAAGACCTTTGACCTTCCATCAACATCTTACAGATGCTATTTTATGCCAACCTGGTGGCCTGTTTCTCAAGACAAAGCACAGTCTGAGTATGTGTGAAGGGGAATGTGAATGGCTGTATACTTGTCTTCATAGTCTGGAAATTATTCCCAGACTCAGCTTTTCTTGCCTCAGAATCCTTTCTGATGCCCGCAGGTGAAACCAGATTCTTCTGTTTCAGAAAATCCTACCTGATATCCTGCCTGATTTTTTTTTGTTTCTCTTCCAAACTATTAAATGCACATAAAAATTGCAAAATAGCTGGATAGATGTTATCTGTGTTAAAAATTCATTACTCATTCCTCAGAGACCTTGAAAATATTGAATAAAACTGCTACACTTTTCATTCTTGTTTTCATTTTTAAACCTTAGGTTGATACACTCACTAATATATGGGTTATCTCTTCTTGATATTCTGTAACTGTAAAGCATACAATATATTTTGTACAAGGTTTATCTACGTACTTCTACAATACTGCAATATTCACTATATTCTATACAATATGAGGTTGGTTTGATTCATTGCTTGGTATAATGTGAGTTTAAAAAATGTTATGTCTGAATGCGTCCCAAGTTATCTGGCAACAAATATGCCCTTTTTGATTAAAGTGTGCTAATGGTTCCTACTAATACTTTGTTTTCTTGGGTTCACATTGCTATTGTCATTTAGACTGACATTTACAATATGCCCTATATGGTTTGTAACTTAATAAAATTATTTAATAGGTTTCATTTTACTAGATTCAATTACTATAAACTCACTAGAGTTTTCATATTGTTTTTTTTTAATTAGTTCAGGTCAATTGCATAGAAAGTAGAAGCCAGTAAATATAACAAAGAAAATCTTCATTTAGAACTCCCCAATTTTATTTTCCATTGCTTATTATTTCCATAATTTTTATTATTAACCTTTAAACTGAGTAAAAATAATGTCACACAATAGGCAACTAATTTCTCTCTCTGTTCATTACTAAATAATCTGTTATTTTTCTTCAACTTAAATTTTATAGGTTAACTCAAACTTTCTTTGATAATAAAAAATATTTCCCCACATTTTTATGTATACGTTTTATACCACCATAAATTGGATTACAGGAGTGAATTTTAGTGCAAATAAGAGTATTTGTTTGATTTAACTATGAGTTTGTTTGGATAGAGTGAAAATGAAGTTACAAAGTGAACTATTAAAATGAAGACAGACCTTAAATATTGCATCAAAAAATATATAATGGGTGACATTTTTCAGAGTAGTAAACCCGCAAATCTGCCAAATGGCTTCAGTGTCTCCATTTCATTTGAATTTGAAGCTTATTTCCCAGACAACACTGGATTGTTCCTTCAGGCAATAGCCACAGGAAATCACAATTGCATTTTCTGTACAGGAATACCAAAAAAGTGTCATTGAAAAGCTGTTTAAAATATCTGCATTTGTTTTTAAAGATGAAATGTTGTCTTTAGAAACAGACCTGTAGTGTGAACTATTACTTATTCTCCAAAGGAAATTATTCTATATTCTCCAGATAGTCCAAATTGTGAATTTGTGATGCAGTCGTGTGTACTAAATAGCTTCAAACATGAATGAGAGAAAGAAGAGCATGAGTTCAAGCAATTCACTGGTCCAGAAAGATCTGTATGTGAAACACGTAAAGTGTAGATGTCTAACAGGGGATGCAATATCAGTGTTTGAACATATTGTGTTTCAAATCAAGATACAAGTAATTCTCCAAAGTCAACAAATTAATTAGGGTTGAGATTAACAAATTAAATATTGTTACTGAAAAGCCACATTACTTGCTTTTTTTTTTTCCCTCATTCATCACTTGTAAAAAGGTTGTGAACTGTAGCTTTTCCAAACCTCACATTTGAGAAGAAACATTCTCTGCTCACATATGTTAAGGCATTACCAAGTCTGACTATACCTAGTCAGTCTCCCCAGGGCTTTCCCCCATGGCCTAGAATCCCATTGCATCCCAGACCAAGTCTAGCAGTCCCCACTCCAGTCATGCCATAGGAGTGCCCCATTGCTAAACTGTTATCTTGGTTTCCTCAACCTGTTATTTTGCTTTTATCTGGACTCTTTAACAGGAGCTGTTTCTGTTCTCACCAGCTCTGTGCCCTCCTGTTTTGTGCCCCCTTCTCTTCCCATGTCCCCAGGGAGTAGTCCAGCTCGCTGTTCCCTGACACTCTGTGTATGAACATAGATTTACCTACAAATCCCAGGTGCATTCCTACTCCTCCCTGCTGCCAGCTCTCCTTTAAATCTGGGTTTCCTTTCTCTCAGTTCAGTTCTCTGAAGTGGTGCAATGGAGGTCAAGCTAATGGCATGGCTAACAATGAATTGGAAATCTGAGAAAGAAGAAGAACCAGAACTCCTAGTGGTAGCTAACTCACCCTGGTTTATGAAAGTTTTATTCACATTGTTTTCTTACTCAGAAAATTATAGACAGTGATCCATCTAGTGATTAATACAACTGACAATTATGTGTGCATCTTAAAAACAAGTAAAAAAAGAATAACAAAAAAGTTCCCTACCCTTCTGCGCCAAAACTGGAATGATGAACATATTGTTACTAGTGGCTTGATTTTCCCTCCACAGATTGATTTTACCCACCTAGGAAGACAATTTTTAGATCACTTTAAAAGCATTTTCACTCCACAGAAACCATCACGTATCATAGCTACCTCCATGAGAAGCAATTCTATCAATATGAGTATACTGAAGATTACACTTCAAATGATACATAAATCTCATGCCTGCCTTAAAAATATACACAGTCCATCAATATGGATAAATATACTTTATTCTTTACATTGTCCTTGTTCACAGTTTTTTCTAAGTTTTAGAGACCTGGTATCCCCGCTGAAGGCTGCAGAGCACCACCCTCTATAAAGCTCCAGTCCCTGCTTGGTGAGTTTATTTAGAAGGGGCTTAAGGTACTACTTTTCCCTGAGTTAGGGGCATAGGGGAAATGTGACATTCTTCTCAGAAGATTAAAAAACAAGCTTGTAAGCTTTAGAAGAACAGTGTATTAGCATAGAATTGTCTCATAGCAGCCCTCACATAGCTGTGCTATGCATTGGAGCTGGAAAGGTGCTGCTAACACAGCAGTGGTTTGGGTGCTGCTGGGCAGGGCTGGCACAGCAGCAGCGCTGTCTCTCAGCATTTCCACCCCATCACAGGGCTGGGAGTGGGCACAACCAGGCCAGCTGACCCAAACTGACCAAGGGGATATTCCATACCATGTGATGTCAGGTCAGATATAAAAGCTAAGAGAAGGAAAAGCAATAGAGGACAGGCATTTATTACTTACATTGTTTGCCTTCCAAAGCAACTACTACACATTTTGAAGCTCTGCTTCCCAAGAAGTGGCTGAACATCACTCGAGAATGGGAAGTAGAGAAAAAACTTTTTTTTCCTCTTTGCTTATACATGCATAAACTTTCATTTTTGTTTCAGTACACTACCTTATCTCAACCTAAGACCTTGTTGCCATCTTATTTTCTCTCCCCTGTCCAGCCAGGAAGGGGAGTCGTAGAGCAGCTTAGTGGGCAGGCACCTGGTGTTCAGCAATGGTCCACCCACCACAATCAGGAACTTGACAATCATTCAATCAAAATAAAACTTTTCATAAAGCATTAACTTAGCAAACTCCAACCCATCCAACTATAAATTGCCCAGATTTCAAGAAGAGGAAGTTAGGAATAGAAACGGGGAGAATAAGAGAGAGCACAATAAAGCTACCACTTCTTGGATCCAGTGTGGTCTCACCTACCTTGAAATCCAAAGACAAGAGGGATGGAATAAGGTAGATTTCTGGGTTTTATCTGCCCTGGCGTCCTATGGCCACCCCCTCCTGGGTGGGGCTTTTAGTTTTATCAGCACTCTATGGCTGGATTGGGGCTCAAGGGGCAGGTGTGGGGTATTGCTTCAGGTGTGCCGCTGACCGACAGCCATGCTGGGCTAGATGCTCAAGGGGTGCAGGGTGTTGAGCAGTGCCCCTTTCACTTTTCACAGAACTTGTCTTGCTGCCCTCTCACCCACACAGCTGAATTGCTTTTACCCTGTAATCATTTTCTCCAGTCTCTCTCTCCCTCTCTTCCATAGTCCATCCTCTACTCTGGATCATGAGATGTTTGGTCAGTGTAGTTCCAGGGCCATTTCAATTCTTCTGTGATGGTTTCATTGACATCAGATAGTGTATAAGTAAACAAACATATTTCAGACCAATGGTGCAGAATACTGGAGCTTGCATACTTAAAAAACAGAGGTGGGTCTGAGCATCATGGCACCTCCTGTTTATTTAACATAACTTTCTAATTGTTGCCAGATATGTAGGAAATCACTAGAGGCACCATTTTTTTGTGAAGACCTTTTTCTTTCTCTAAACTTTGTTTTTACTCTTCTGGTTGATTTGGGGAAAAAAAAAAGTAAATAGTGTGACAAAACCAGGCATTTCTAAGGATTTTTTCTGCTTGTATTCACATTTCCTTGGATCATTGTGGCTTTTGTGTGAAATGACAAGGTGTATTCTAAAGCTGAAAACCAGAAGAAAGATGAAACAGGACAGATAGATGGGCATGGGAACTAGCTGAGATAGTGCATACTGTTATATTTGAACTTTACATTTGGCTCCTGCTTCTTTTTCTCTGAACTAAAATGTTCAGCTGAAATGTTTCTTTGGCACCAAGACAGTCTTTTTTGTTCATTGTTTGTGATGCCTAGCACAGTGGGGTGTTTGCTTGTGACACTGCCTGTTGGGCAGCCCACAACACAATAGAAATCATAAAGTTAGTTTAGCATTGCTTCTAAACCAGTATGTAGACAGAAATGGCACATTTTTGGGTTTAATTATGAATATTAGGAGACAAGAATCTTTGCTTCTTTAAAATAAAATATGTTGCTCTCCTGAGGAGGAATTCAAATTTTAAGGAGAAACAAGAACTGTCACCCACCCCTCCCCTCTCTCTCTACATTTGTTCAGCACTGCCAAAGTAGAAGTATTTTTCATTTCCTTTAAAAATCTGTGGTGTTAACACAAGCAGAGGAGAACAACAGGTAGAGTTAGAGCTGTCTCTGCCACTGGTCATGAGTACAAATTCCTAAGCCATCAACACGGGGAATTTTAGAATGCTCCAAATTAGAGAATATGGTTGATCGTGTCTTCTACATTTAAGAAAGCCTAACAGAATCCTGTCTAGGGACACACATTTTTTATGGGGTTTTTTGTTTTAGTAGTACAATATTTTTCCAATGTTCTTAGAGACAAGCATTTGTGCCACACATATGCAGAATTATATAATAGTTCTGTATTATGCTCAATAGTACACGCCTTTGCACTGTGCAAGTACAATTACAAGTCTGATGCTTTCAAGTAGCCACTCTATGCTGGTGGTGATGCATGCAGCAGAATCACATCAGCTAAGGAGAGCTCCAGCACTCAATTCTAATCATGCCTAGTGCCTCTGCTCTGCTGTGGGGGTTGCACACTGTAATTAATTGCAGAGCACTTTACTGTAGGGACATAGTATGGGAGCCAAGGACTAACATCACTACAGAAGCATTTGGCTCAATTTTTCTATTGACTGTTTGGAAGTATAGCTTCTAACAACTAGTTCATCAGAGGAAAAAGCTTTTCTGATTAAGCAATTGCAACACCAGATTTAAACAGTTTTCAGAGCTAATGTATTTTCATTTTACAGGAATGAAAACAAAAAGGGTCAAATTGATCTGTGCTTCTTCATCTCTTAAATGTGCAATGGCTGAGGCTGTAGATCAGAATTTGCTCCTAACAAAATACAAAGTGTGCCATAAGGATGAAGTTGTCTCCAAAAAATCATTCTTTGACCTCACTGTTGCAGGTAGTATTTATTTATATTTTTTGCTCTGTCTGTAATTTCAGTATCACATTAGTGTCCAGTAGTGTTCTACAAATAGCTTTCTACACATACTTCCTAATCTGATGAATTACCTTTAGCTTCATGTTCATATAGCCTTGTCCAATTCAGTTTTTTTTTCTATCATTCAGTCCTCTGACCTAGCATAAGCTGCTTTATGACCTTGGTTCATTTATTTTTTCTACTACCCTTCTCAGTTCACTTTTTCCCTTTTTATTAGAATGGCACACAATCTAAAGTTCTGCAAATTATACATTAATATAATCAAAATTCTACAGTGTCTGGTCTGAGTAATATCTGGAAGACTAGATACTGAGGACCTGTCCCCCCCTTATTTAGAAGAGAATTCTGTGATATGTACCATATCATATAATCTTAGAGTCCCTGGATGGGGTGTGAAGGAAGAAGAAATAAGAAGTCCCCTTACTCACTGCCCCACTGCAGCAGGCTTTTGACACTTTGTAAAGGCATAAGTTCAGAACAGAATGGTGTGGTGTGGTTCTTAAAGGCTTCTCTTATAATTTAAAAGGGTATTTCAAGTCTTCAGTATCTTTCAGAAGACAGTAGCACTTTTCAAGCTTGCAGCACAACACTTGTTTTAAACTCAAATAGTCTATCCTCAAATTTTGGCTCTTTGCACTTATTGTTCATGGTTCAAAACAGCATGTCTTTACTTTTGCAAATCTTACACAATTCCAACATATTCATTCAGTATGACTTTACATCTAAGGAAGTGACTCCCATACATTTTAAGGTACTGTACAACAGCAATCAAACAGCAACCAATAGTCCTACTCCTTCCCTGCTCTGTCACTTGTGTCTTTGCAAATTTTCATTAAGAAAACCTGAGGAAAAGCTGCAAACGAAACCACCACAGATGGAAAAATTATTTCTGATCAGTTTCCTACTCTGAGGAAAAAACAATGATTAGAGTATAACAGAGCACAATGAGTAGAGTATAACAGTAAAGACCTTCATGTCTCAGAGGGAGGGCTTTCTTTAAGTGTGTGTGGAATTATTAATCCCTTTTGAAAGATTGGTTTTGTAAAGTGAGCTAGAAAAGTAAGAAAAACCAGTTTTGCACCACCATGAACTTATTCAAAAGAACTGTTTTTCTCCTGTGTTTATTTCTAATGTCTAAGATTTTTTTTTTATTTTATAGTATATTAAAATAGCTGTAATATGTTAAGTAAAACAATGTGAACATTGTTTATGCCTCAGTAAATAAATAACATTGGTTTATATCCATTTGACTAAAACTAGGAAAGAATCTGCAATTATGTATTTCATCTGCTAAAATTCTGCTGGAATTTGAAGTTGGAAAAGGACCTTTAGAAAAGCTAGAACTCTTTCCCATGTGATCAAATTAATACACAGAAATATATTTTTAAAAATATTATACAAAAGTAAACTCTTATACATAGGCCATTTTAGTATTATCAAGGCATTTAAAAATCAGGAAACAGGAAACTTTTATGAAGCATTATATCATGTTCTACTGAGAAACAGAATGAATGCTGTGGTGAAAGAAAAAACTCTCTTTCACCCCTTATCAAACACACCTGCAGACAATAAAAGAAGACTTTATTTTCCACTCATGTGATCTCTTCATCATCTTCTTAAGTAGATAACACTGAGATAATGCTGTGACAACAGATCTTTTACTATCTTCAATTAACTGATCCCATTGGATTAGTTTATTTCAGCATCATGTCCCCCTCTGTTCAAAACATTATTTCTGAAATTTTACTAACATCTATAGCTTCTTTGGTTTCAATAGACTACACTTCTTGGAGAACGGTGGTATTGTTTTTGGTTTGTAAAATATAACTGAAACTGTTCCCTGAATGAAGCCATTTACTTTGAGTACACCTGCTATATTTCTTGTATTGAAATACATATTTTCTGATGTAATATAATTTAGAAAAAATATCATGCCTAATCACAAGTTTGTACAGCATTTGGTCTGTTCAGCTGTAACTTTGATGTATATGGAGCTAGCTGTTTTCTTTGGGGGTGGGGTTGTTTTTCCCTGTAATGAATGATTGCCTTTTGTTTCTTTGCTTCTTCTACTCTCCACACAAAAGCCATTAAGATTTACACAGAAGAACTTTTAGATGGCATGAGATGTGACTTCAGGTCAAATCCAGTGATTATTTACACCAAAACAATAAAATACATTGCATTTTATAGTGGTTTAAGACTGGATCACAATACTGAAGCTACTATGAAAGGAAACCACCTGTCATCATTGCACTACTAGAGATCCAGCCTTCCACTGTATTAGTTGTACAGATAAATCCTCCAGCAATGGGCTGAATATTTCCTTTTAACATTTGTGTGATGTTCAGTAGACCATTTATAGGTTCATTTTATTTGAGAAAATGTACCATCATTTATCTTATCCTTTGCAAGTCCTGCATGTCCTATGACAGTTTTCATTTAGATGGTTATTATTCACTCCTTTTTGACTTCCCATTCTTTGCAGTCCTGTCTGGTGATGGAATTTCTCCCTTTAGTAATTCTTTTCCATTTTGTATAGATTCCATTCCTCTGCATGACTGAATTTATCCTGTTTATATACGAACTAATCTTGGCAGGTTAACTCTTTCATTACGTACATTTGCAGACACCCAAAGCCTGCACAGTTTTCTTCTTGTCAGTTTCCAAAAATTTTATTGGGTATGTGCAAAGGGAAGTATTGCCATTTTTATTCTGGACAAATACAGCTCAAAGTCACAGAACATTAAAACAGATGAGCCTCTTTGTCAGTTTTGAAAATATAACGACTTTTTGTTTGACAGTGACTTTTCTTTTGAGATGCAGCACTAGCTCCTTTATATGTCTGTGGTGCATGTAAATTATTGAGCTTCACATAACTTTTACAGTTCTTGCTTTTACATGTAGCTAGTCAGTAATTAAAATATACAACTCTGAAATAAGAGACATCGTAGTCTTTTACATTTGATTCAAACTTTAAGCCTTAATTTGTGGTTTTGTTTTGTTTGTTTGCTCAAAGTTCCTAGCTAAGGTTTTTTAATGCAGCCTAAGATAAGCTTACTCTTTTTCACAGACTCTATTAAAAGCACAGCAAGCCTTAATTTTCTCTGTGAATTTACTTGATGTTACACCAGCACCATTTTCAAAATGCTGCTGGTATTATTTTTCTTGTGTGAATTCATCCATGTGGTAAGGGGTCGGAACAGGATCTCCATAAGGTTTGCATGACTTGTTTGACCTGCAAGGTAAACTGTGAACAGGTTGAGAGGAAAGTGAGTCAGCTTTGGCTCTGTAAAGAGACTGGATAAATCAATAAAGGGATGCCATGGATGTATGAAAGCAGGGGATGGGATTCACCTCAAGTTTTCCTCTTTTTTTCTATTTCACAGAATTAGTTTTTCCTCACCTCACTCTCATTTATCCCTTCAAGATAACCTATTAGTTGAATTCTGTTATGAATATCTCTAATTTTTCTTATTGATCACACATTTTGGTCTTCTTACATAAGCTTTTTTGTTTTCTTACTTAGCAGTTATGTAATTTGCTACTTCTTCCAAGTATCCTTTGCTAAGGTGTCAGAGGAGGATCAGGACCTAAATCTCCCCTTTGCTTTACTGTATTTCCCTTTTCTGCTCCCTCATAGTTTTGAGATGAAACAAAGAAAGAAGTTCTTTAATGAAAAATCTCTTCTATTCTTCTGAATACTTGTATTCTATTCCTTATTTCTCTCATCTGGCATATGAATTTCTTAGCTGTTGCACATTTAGCACTTCCCAATCTGTTCCCAACTGTCCAGATGTTATTAATTAGATCTGGAAAATATGATGCAAAACCCTCTCTGAATATTAGCTGGAATTTAAATATGAATGAGGATCCCTACTTGACCTTGCTGAAGCAAAGAGTGTTAGTAATTCTGCTGGGGCATCTTACAGCTGAATTTAAGGACTCTTCTGCTAACTGAACGTGTGCTAATTTTTTGAGGGAAGACTTTCTAATTGCATACAATTTTTTTAAAATGCAAAAAATACTATTATTTCAGTGAAGAATTAAAGTATCATCATAATTTTTTGAAAAAGACAGGTAAAAGTGAATTTGGGAAAACTAACATAAAGCTTTATGGAAGGTATAATTTGTTCTGCTTTGCCCTAATTATTGCAAGCATATTTTTAAAGGGAAAGTCTGAGAACTTTCAGGTTTGAGGTTGTTTTTTGTTCTTGTTCTGTTTCGGTTTGGGGTGTTATAGAAAAGAAATTTAATTGTGAGGAATGTTGAAAAGTATGAAATAATTCAGGTTAGGGTTCTTGTCATGACATTTAATGTTTTGCTGAAAACATATCAGTATAATATACAGAGTTCTTTTTGATAAATGATCTAATATATGTTTGTTAAATGAAAAATATAACATGTACATTAATGTACATATCTATTGAGTCATTGAGGGAAATCTTATTTCCTAATATAGCCTAGATGTGGAAGCTGATTTTGTGATCTCACTGTGCCAAAAGCATGAAGGGGGCTTTCCCTGACCTTTTTTAAAGCTGCGAAAGCCCCTGGCTCCCAAAAATTTCTGCAGTTCGGTTTGCAGCTATCAGTTTGGGTATGATTTTGCAAACCTTATTGGATACACCAGATACACGTGCATTTGATATTTTTTTTCCCTGCCTTAGAATAATTCAATGATAGACTCATCCTGCTACTTTTTATTGTCTTCATTCTATGTGAGATCTGGGAGTACTCAAATGTTCATGATTAATAAGAATATAAAATTGTCATTAATAGTTCTGTTACTTATTTAGTACTGGGACACATTTCTTGTCACACCTTCTGGGTGTCACTTCGGATATTTTAGACGGTGATGTTAGAATAAGCAACTTTTGTTGGCACATAGTTGTTTTCAGGGTTTTCATGATCTAAGCTAATATATTAGCAATGCAACACAAGCACTATTATTTTTAAAATTTGATTACTTTGATTAATGTGAAAATATATTATTTTTAGGCTCAAAAATATGTTAATCTAGAAATCATCAATAGAAAATTCCTTAAATCCAGAGAAGACGTGAAATTGGTATTTTTGTCATTCCATTCCAAGATACATTATAATTTTAAACTTATTACAAGTCAGTTCAATACTTCAGCATAATGTTAGTGTCCTATTATCTGTGTTTCAGGATGACACATTTTTAATATCCTTCTTACTCTATCAGTGTGAGAATCTTGTCCTGTTCTTCTCTTAATATTCTCCAATTGTCCTTTTTGCCTGTATGTGCTTTAAGTCTTAATCACATAGTATTGAAGACTGCTGTGGCTATACATAGACTTTCATATTTACAGTATCAATAATGCCTATCTGCATAGAAAAGGATTGAGATATCTTTTATCTGTGTATTTATTTCTGTAAAATAATTAGTGTATATATATCTATGTAACTGTACATATACTCATGCTTCATGATGATTCTTTCCTCTCTTGTCAGGTTCACAAATCATAACTCAGAATTTCAACTACATTATGAATGTCACTTCAGATAAGACATTGACTAAGATTTCTTAAGGGTAAAGAGTTATATACTAAGAATAGTATGTTATACATTATAATTTTTCTTCTTATGTCCTCAGACTTTTTTATGTCTTTAGATGAGATCATCATTTTTTCAACATAGTCAAATTAAAAATAATGTATATAGAATCATACAACCATTATTTTTTGGTATCAGACCTGTGGAGGCTTTCTAATCCAGACCCCTACTCAGAGAAGTTTTTATTAGCTTTGTTTTTTGCTCAGTGCTTTGTCCAAAGATAGAGAAAAACCACACACCCAAACAAAAATGAAAAACACAAAACCACCTTGCTATCAGTATTTTCACCTTTGAGGGGAGTATAGCCCCATTTCTCTTTATTCTCTGATCAGATAGCTGTATATATATAAATACACATCTGATCTCCTGAGCTTTTTCTTCTTCAAGCTGAACAGACCCAGTTCTCACAGCCTGTCCTTATGTACTCTGTGCTCCAGAATTTAAGTCTCTGGGCAGCCTCTGATGGACTTGTTCTAGTATGCCAGTATCCTTCTCACACTGAGGAGCTCAAAACTGGACACAGGATTCGAAATGGAGTCATAGAAGTGCTGAATAAAGGGGGAAAATCTCTTTCCTTATCCTATTGACTACACTCTAAATAATACAATCTGGGATGCATTGGGCCTCCCTCACAGCAAGAGCACATTTCTGGACATTCTCCACTTATTTTTCACCTAGATTTCTTTCTGCAGAACTGCCTTCTAGGCCACTCACACCCAGTCTCTACTGCTTGCCTAGGGTTATTCCAACCTGGATGAAGAATGTTGCATGTGTTTTTATTTACCTTCAGGAGGTTCCTGTCAGATCATGGCTTCAGTGTGAACAGGTCCCTGTGAAGAACAGCCTCCAGCAAATTTCTTGCTCTTCTCATTGTACACAAACTTCCGGAGAATGAACTTCATTCCACACACCAATCACTGAATCCCAGAGCAGGTGATTGTGGGATATAAGACAAGCATGTTTCCCAGCATGGGTTCTCCATGTTCAAAAAATAGTACAGATATTTCACCGGCCTTTTAGCAATAATACAAATGCAGCAAAGAAATGTCTCTTATTAAAAACACCAAGATGTTATTAGATATAAATTGGTGTATAATTTGACATTTCATTGTTTTTGTTGAACAAAAATATTTTAAGAAGTTCAGATTTGGTTGCAGTTAGAGAAGATTTTTAGGTTGTTCCTCTACAGCATGAAAATCCCTGAAGAATTTGTATTCACTGAAACAGTCCTGATGATATAAAGTTTATTACTGAATTCATTAGTTGATCAAGTATGATTTAGTGTATCAAATAGGATTAAATGAAAATATTGTAGGGTTTGGATTATTCTTGTGAGAGTTCATTGTTCTATTGTTGTTGTTGGTTTTTGTTTTATTCTATTAAACCCAAGCATTTAGACTCTGCCTGTTTACCTCTTTCAGCTCTCACAGGCATAAGGACACTAGTAGGCTTTAATGACTTCAACAGGGAACCTGCAGGGCTGTCCATCCACACCCTGGCCTGTGCACCCAGGATGCCCAGCTGAATTCAGTCCTGGGCAGCCAGTTCTTGGTGAGCTGTGCCCAAGGTGTGCCTGTCCCCAGCCTTGTCTCTCCTTGCTGTGTGACTTCATGCTCAATGTGCAGGCACCTTGTCTCCTGAGGTACGCTGTGACTTGGTTCCAACTTGTCTTTGGACCTGTCTCTTGCTGGTCCTCACTGGACCCCATGAATTGGACTTCAGATCTGCTTTTTTCATTTTCCCTAGTCTAGAGTTGTTCTGGCCCACTTTCCAGAAGCTGGCTTTGGTCAGAACCTGTGGAGCATGGCCTGTGCTGGGGTCATCAGCTCATGGCTAACCTTCTGTTAGGGAATGACTTCACTTCTCTTGTCTGTGCCAGCAGGGTAAAAGTCTATGCCAAATTAATGCTGAAGAGATGTTCTTACTGTCTTTTTTGCCAAATTTTAATTTTATTTGGTCTTTTGCGCTTTTATTATCCAACTAATTTTCCATTTAACATAATTGACATTTCTCCTTTATCTGTAAGGGCTTTCTGGCAGAACACAACTAACACAGTACAATATAAAATGAGGCAGATTTCTCTGAAGAAATCTGTCTTGCTACATAAAGTCTATTTTTCCATAAGTCCTCATGACCAGTGCTTTAAAGACAGCAAAAATGAAAACGAATTATCAGTACAATAAAAATAAATTCTTTCTTCTATATCTCTGCATAGAAGACAGGAAGGTGCCTTGTTGTTAGCTGAGGTAAAACAGAATGAGTGTACAGTAGGTATAAAGGGCCATGTCTGATTTTATTGCATTTTATATCCACTTAACTTACATTTTGCACTGGTAGAGAAAGACACAAACAGAAAGCCAAGACTGAACTGAGACTTGTATACAAAAACAAATTTAGTTGGAGGTTAGAGAAACTTCATCTGTGGTTCTTGGAGTATTTTAAAAAACTTCAAATTCCTCAATCTTTTGTGCACTTCACTTGAAAAACAGATTGCTTTGTATTATGAAGGCTGTATGAAAGTAATATTGCAATTTCTCTTCTTTCTTATCTGAAATAAGGGAATTCTAAGTTTCTTTTTCCATGTACATTATAAAGAACACAGCATAACAAGAAGTGAATTTCTTTCCCCATCTTATTGAATTTGTTCCTATTTTACTTTGCATTGAGGGTTATGTGACAGGGTTAGAGAACAAACCTATTTTTGAGAAGTAAACTCTAACTAGGTCAACAGGAAAGAGTGATTTGATCTCTGAAGCAGCCCCTCCTCCCTGGTTTACCTTGTATTAATCTCAAAGGACTCGTTATCTTCTCACAAACTAACAGACAACAACAATGAGATTTGTAAAGAGTATTTCAGGTCCTTTCCAATATAAATATTTATTGATCTTTCTAGATATTGCTTAATGAAATGTTATAGCAGCATTTATGGTAATTTTCTTATTTATGAATATTTGTAACAGTAGTGTTAAGTCTATTATATTTTTTTATTTATCCTTTTAAATGTTTTTAATAACTGAATCCAAGTGTTAGGAATTAATTTTCTCAACTTTCTATTAGATTTCTTTTTTTATCTCAAACACCTTATTACCTGATAGCTATTTTAGTGGTTACTTTCTTTTTATCTAGTCAGCTGTTCTACTATTTATTTGGGAGGCATCTGAGCTTTGTGTTATTGTAAGGTCCATTAATGTAAAGCATTAAGATATTCATCCTGAAGGTCACAAGGAACATTTGAAGATAATAGATAAATAGAAATACAACTGTTTTGGCGAGGGGGTGGGTTGGTTGTTTTTTTTTTGGCAGTTATGTTTTTGTTTGGTTGGTTAGGGGGTTTTTTGTTTATTTTTTGGGGAGGTGGTTGTTTGTTGTTGCTTTTGGTTTTGTTTTGTGTTTTAGGTTTTTTTTTTTTTCATTTATTTTAAAAAAACTCCAGAAGAATTGGTCTCTTTTTAGGACATATTTTTAAAAATTTTTCTCTATGTGATTGCAACATTAGTTTTAAAACATGCCTCTCATCTCCAGGCACTAGGCTAAGAAATTGGAGACCTGGCTATTCTGTCTCTCAGCTAATCAAAGTCACTTAGAACCTTTGTTTTGCCAAAACACATATTTCAGAATGAAGGAGATAGAAGGATAATTCCATATTCCTGATTATCTGTAGCTGATGACCAAAATGTTTGGCATGATGAATACTTTTTTTCTACAGTGATACTTACCTAGCTGAAACTGAATGTAAAATAAGGTATGTTTCTTGAACTTCACCACTTAGAGGATCTGAAGTGTTATTTCAAGGCAGCAAAAATGCCATGGCTTAGAACAAGGCATAAGGCAGAGACAAATTATGCGCTCTCTGTTACTGTAGTTTTTCCTGTACTTGGCATGCCAGACAAACTATGCAAGTTTCCTGGCAACTCTATTGTGTTTTCAGTTATAAAAGGTCATTATAAAAATACCTCATCATGTTGTTGGTAAATACTTGCTTTTTAAAAACAAACTATCTTCTCACCCTCTGTGTGAATACTTGCCCATGGTTCCACATTACATGTTACTTCATGTGAATACTGGTGAGGATATTACTGCAAATGGTAACTGATGTCAGATCAGAGAGAAATGGTGGAGAGGAATTGATATTCATAAAAAAACAACCAAACAAAAAAATGCATTGTGCTTATGTAACTAATGAGTGCCATGGATTTCTGAAAAGTAGATTGTCCTTATTCTTTGAAAATTGGTGAGACTTGCTTCTTGTCATGCTATTGTCAGTCCTATCTAGCTGTGTTTGCTTATTGTGCTTCTGTGCAATGTTCAGAAAAACTGAGTTTGTCTGGGAGTATGGCACCCTAAATGCTGGCACTAACACTAACACAAACACAGGGGTGATGCTTAGTCATTTTTCTGCAAGCAGAAAGCAGACTAAGCTTGAATGAGTACATTACCTGTTGTGTCTATCTGTTATTCAAAAGAGAAAAGAAAAAATGCAACTTTGTCTTGGTTCCTGACTTCTGCTTTCACCCTGTTTCATCTATCCCAGCTCCATGTGCCTTGGCATCTCATGTTTTCAGACTCTGCAACTATTACAAGCCCAGTACAAAAGTCCTTTCTACTCTGCTTTGCAACCTTGTCAGCCCAGGCCTTGCAGGGTTTTTATATCCTAGCTTTTCAAGCTGTGACAGTCTGAGTTCTTTAGCCTTTTATTTATTGTAGACATACAGGTCTTGGCAGCTAAATTTCCTGCACAATTAGAGATCACAGACACAGAAATAAGTTTCAACTCGCACAGTATGCAAACAGAAAACTGAAAAGAGTTATTGAAAGTGGAGTACAGAGGGATAAAAAGAGAAAACAAACCACAAGCAAAGGAGGGGGACTGGAGTAGCTGGCAGAGTTGCTGTGCTGGATTAGGTCCCAACAGAGGTTGATAAACTATTCCTACATCTTCCTGCAAGTTGTCTTCCCTGTCTAGCCAGGAGAGCAGGAGGGCTGGACAGCCTGTTTCCCAGACCTTACAGAGAAATATCAAATAGGAAGCTGCTAGTGTGAAGCAGTTAAAGAAATAATTGAAGGGTGCTTCTCCTGGGTCCTGCATCTCAATTCAGGAAATACTAGTTGGAGAGCGACTATCTTGAACTTTCTGGGAGGCAAAGACTGTATGAGCTGCAGAAGGATTCAGAGAGATACTAGGAGATGTAGAAGTCAGTGAAAGAACAGGGCTCTGCTAGTGATGCATTTGATTCCTCCCAAGTACAGGAATATACAGTTTTAATCCCTAAATGAATCCTTATCATTTTAAGTGTGCTCCAAGAGAGCAAAAATAAGGACTTTTTAGTCCACTTCTAATGCATATATACACAGAATTCTCTGTTAAGAAATAGATTTTTATTTTGTATCTCTACAGCTTTCTAAGTTAATCAAAATTCTATGCAGACCAGAAAATATAGATGTATTCACAAAACATTTTGTTATAGACAAAATAAGGTTGCTCAGAACATTACCAGCCTGGTAATGTTTTTTTTATCTGAATGAGTTTGAGCATTTTCATTTTTACTATTTTATGTTTTTTAGGAATACTGCATGAAAATGCAGAAAGTTATTCAACAACATGAAAAATTTTTTTTTCCTGTGTGGGAATTGGCTGGTAAGCCCTCTAAGTCACCGTTTAATCAATCTTATATTTTAGATTTCATTTTTCTTTGTTTAGGACTGACTTTGATGGATACCACATATTTTCACAATCCTTTTCACAGACCAAGTGATTGTTCATCAGGACACCTTTTAGAAAATTCTAAAGCAGTTCTCTAAAGATCTCAAGTAACACATATGATTTGGCTATCAATTTGATTGAAGAAAAATTTTGTAAGGTATATCTGGAACAGAAAATCTCTTTTAATTATTTTAATTATTTACAATTTTATGGCTTTCAAATGTTAATTACTTTGTTTTGAAGGGTTTGGTGGTTTTTTGTTGTTTTTTGTATGTATGTAGTTTGGTGCAGTGATTCTATTGTTTCTCGGGGCATTTGTTGTTTGCTTTTTGATTGTAGATGTCTGGAATTGAGCAAAGTAGAAAAATATTGCATTTTTTTAAAAATGTAAATTCATTTTCCTTCAGATACTTAGTATGTTGCTTTAAAAGCAAAGTGTTTTTTTAACCAGTAATTATATATTTTCTGCTCTTTTTTGATTGTTTGTTTGTTCTTTGTATAGAAGGCATTTAGACAACTTGAAACAAGTTTCATTACTTCAGAACTAGATTCTTAAATTTAGTACATAGCTACCTAAAACAGGTGTATTTTGGATGTAAACTGTCACTGAAACCTTAAAAATAAAACCCTGTCCCAGACTGAAAGAAGCAAGATATATTCTATTTGCCATCTGTATAGCAGTTGTCTCCTGTTAAGTGGGCAGTTTTTCCTTATCTCTCCCACAATCAATCCTCCCTCCAGGGAGACATCTGCNGCTGTTTTTCCAAACCAAGACAAACCCACAAAACACTATCCTTCCAGCTGTCATTGAGCCTTGGAACATGCAGGCTATCTAGATAATGTCCAGTTTCAGTTTAGGTTCTCCAATAAGCTATGCTTGTGCCTGTGCACATATCCACACTTTCAGAGTCCAATTAGTTCAAAATCGATCCAGACATAAACTTCCTCTGGATGCAGAAATCAGGCATTCTTTCACCAAAACCTCTTGAAAGAGTAGAGCTCAGACATAGACCATTTCTGAGCATATAGCTATTGGGTTTTATGTGTAAATTCTCTGCTCAACTGGAAAAGCCCATAAGTGGTGAACTAATTGTTAGAATTTTATATTAATATTTTGACAATGAGCTCTTTTCACTAAGTTTAAATGGATACATTCAGAAGAATCTGCACATAATGAGAGTATGACAATTGCAGTCTCAAAATTTCAGTGAAATAGTCTAAGTATACAAAGGGGAGAATTTTGCATCCTGTGATATCCTCAAGGCTTTTTTACTAGCTAACTCTGCTTAGCAGCCAAGTTTCCTTGGTCTCATCCTGATATAACATACTGATTATGTTCATATAACTGGTCTAGGTTCTTGATGCCTTTCTGAGAACACAAATACATAAAACTTTCTGATATTAGTTACCCATATGTTTTCCATACCTTGGACATTCAAATAAGTGGAACATTAGATATGATACAGTTAAAGACTAATAATGAAGCAAATCTATTAATATATTATTTCATTAAAAAATAGAGATCTACTAGTACTCCCCTACACCTATAATTTCTGTCTATCTAGAGAAATACTTTTTCTTTTTTTAAGCAGTTCCTCATAATATCTTAAAGGCATATCTTTGAAAAGCTTAACTCATTTCAGATATCATCTCAAACCCTTTTAACACCTTAACTTAAAAACAAACACACCAGGTTGTATTTACGTCAAAGAGATAAATAATAAAACTCCTACTGCTGATAAAATCAAGGAAAATGCAAATAATTTCTCTTGTTTGTTTGTTGTCTGTAAGTTCCTAATAGAAGCAACACAACCATTTGCATATGAAAATAAACAGAAACGAGGGATCTAGCATTTGGTTTTGAAAAAGAAGTTTCATATGGCCTAAATTACATCTGAGTTCCTTTGAAAAACATTTTGCAGTTCATGACTAAACAATTTTTCTAGAGACAGCTATTAAGAAATATTAGGGATAAATATTTAAGTGATATATTATCCCTTTGACCATAGTGCTGTGTGAATGTTTGCCTCTTTGGGGTTTTGTCCTTTGTTTAAATATGATTATTTTCCTTATAAAAGCTGTTGACAGATGAAAGGTTTTTTCCCAACACAAATTTGTAAATGCACATACTCCTCCACCCCCCACCAACAATTTTATATAATTCCTTTGTCTGATGGATCATGTTGAAAGGTAAAACTGTAAGTTCCTTAACTTATCTCATCTATAACCACAATGAATAGGCTATCTGACATCAATAGACAAAGAACAGATCTATAACAATAGGTGCTTCATAGCATAAGAGATCGAAATTTATGTTAAAATGAAAAGGGAAAAGTTGAACAATTTTGTTCACTCTGTAATAGCAGATTTGTAACTGTAATTCAAGTACTCCTGTATAGCACCTTTTTTTTCACCAGAAAACCATGTTACAGTCATGTTAGTTTTTATTCACGTGTTCCACAAAAGCCAAGTTTTGAGCTGACACAGCTCTTTTAAACGACTTACTCCAAATTCAAGTACAAGATTTTAAAGCTTAGTAAACTCTGATCAATATCTTGCTCCAATCTCTCAAGGGTCCTTAATTTTTCTTGCCTTACCACAACAAGAATGATAAATGTCAGTTGTAGATGGCACTGAAGCATCAACACTCTATTTGTTTCACCTTCCTACTCACAGATATTCTTAGTTATCCAGGATTCAGATGTTTCAAACTGGTGTTCTTTTTCACCATCCCTTCTCCTTTAGTTATTCAAAGAAAGATTGTCAAATAACCGATAGAATGGTGTTTATTCTAGACAGAAGAAATAGTGTAGAATATAGTAGAATATGGAAAATTCTTTTACATTTAGACTGAAAACATAGAATAGTGTTGGACTAAAATGTGAATTGAGTTGTTTTAAATAAAGAGGAAGTAGATATAGTACTCATTCATTTTTTTCCCAAACAAGTATATGTCTCCAAAAAATCTAAATATTTTTCTAGAAGATGTGTAGCAAAATCTGTTAATGTTCTAGCTCTAACATCACCAATCAGGTTTATGTAAAACTACATTTAAATTAAATTTATTTTTATTACTATCTTTACACTATATTTCTTTATTGATCTTTATTTATTTCTCTTTTCCAGACAAAAGCAAAATAACAAGGCATTATTTTATATTTTATGAGAAGAAGAAATTCAAAAGTTGTAAAATTTCATTTTATTGAAGTTTGAATGCATGTTTGAACTTTCTACTCCTGCACTGAATATAGTTAATGAGGAATATTCTAAAGTGCAGTTTTGCTCTGTATCATATAGATTAAATTTTAATTTCCTAATGAAAAATATAGTAAATATACACAGTGTAACCTGTACCATATGAGAAGGCAGCAAAGAATAAAAATTTTCAAGGTCAAAAGTCATGACAAATAGCAAATAAGGTAATATTAATTTTGAATATTATTTGGAATTTGGACAGAATTTTCAAAGGCCAAGACGAAAAAGATCAGTTTTGAAATAAGATGTCAAAAGAATAGTGAGTGTCATTGTGTACAAAGGGATGAGAAACATATTTAAACAAGTGGAAGAATCATGAAAAAGTAGGGCATAGAGATGATATTCTTCCATTTGGCTGCATTTTACTATAAGGGTCCCTGACAAGTGTAGTAGATCTTTACAAGATGTGCATGACTATCATGTGTTTGAATAGTGGTAAAATACCAAATCCTTCCAACTTCAGAGAAGATTAAACATATGTCTAGACTATTTCAATACCTCAAGAGAGTTTAAGTTATGTATCTTACTATAGCACTTATTGTTCCTTGTAATGTGGTAGCTCAGGTTAAGTACCTAAAGAACAGTGGTAATTTGAGAATTTATTAACCAAATGAGGGTTAAGCACCTTCAGGAATGAGCTTTTCCAGATCATCTTTTTTGTACACAGGCAACTGACCTTCAAGCTACAGATCCCATAACAGATGTGTATACCATATACATTGACACATACTTAAAGACGTGACCAAAAAACCTAAATCAAGTAATATTGATGTACAGTGGGAGATCTGCATGCAGTAGGTTATTCTGGAGGTTTCAACTGAGATATAAATTTGTTGTAGGAATGGACCTATTTATGAAAGAATATTCCTTTTAATTGTGAGTGTAATATAATGGAGGTATAGCATCATAGTAAAAAATTGGTCTATAAAATATTGGTTTTAATATTTTCATCCCTTGTAATATTCTTGTATTTTCTAATGTAACTAATAACACCCCCAGAAACTTAGCATACATTGGTGCTTTTGCTGATTTTTTCCCCTTACTTTTTGTTTCCTTCTCACTCAAGAAATATGTAGTTTTCCAGAGCAAAACCTTGTAGCGTTCCAGTGGGCATATTATTAGATTTCTTAGAAGGTGAATATTGGAGATCTTCAGGAGAGAAATCTTAGAACTATTTAGTTAAGGGAGAGAAAACGAAAAGACTGGAAGGAAGGGAGAGAGAGAAAGATAGATATAGAAACAGAGAGATTCTGAAAGTCTTAATAGAAATTACTGTGACTGAGAGAACTTGTTTCTCATCCTGAGAATATAATCTTGACAAAAATCAATGAACAAAATGATAAAAGAAATTGTCAGGAAAGGGTACTCATATGTGTGTGCAACAAACCAGAAAATGTGTGTGTGCAGTAAAACAGAAAGTGCTGGCTTTCCTGGGCAAGTGGAAGAATTATCATTACTCCCTTTTTCTCCCCAGAAGAGTCAAGGTGCTGCATACCAGCAAGCTGAGCTGGATTCTGAATGAGCAAGTTTTGAGATAGGTTTTAAACATCTTTCTTTCCTTGCTTGTCTGGTTACATTCCTAGTTTAAACAATTCGATTTCTCCTTCTTTGCACTTTAAAACAGTTTCAAATCCCCTTTTTCATTTTGAGTACAGCAGTTGAATGGCAACCATCAAGCAATATATTCTGAAACAATCTCTCAAAAAATTTAAGTATTGTTCCCCAATAAACTGTTTCTATTGCTCCAGTTTTTACATTATGAGTGGCAATTTTGTTGGCTGACTGATAAAAGGTGTATCTTGCATTCTTGAGCATAACTAGGAGAATATGAAGATGAAAAACCTAATAAAGATTCTGTATCAGTCAGTTTTACATCTAAAAAATCTGAATTAATTAATACACTGGGCTGTAAAGTGATGAGATGTTAAACTTTATTACAGTTGTAAATGTGGTTAAACAACTTCTTACTTTTTATTTCTATGATTAAGAAAACCATTTACAGTAACTTTAAAAAATTTGATTTGAAAGCTAAACCCAACAATTATTACAAGTAAAATTTACATCTTAAAAATGTAAAATCAATAAAAACAGTTAATGATATAGTGTAAGTATCAATCATTTCTGTATTAAACAGTATTATTTTGTCACAGAGAGTAAGACATGGTAATAATTGACACATTGACACTCCAGATGTGTATCTGTAAATATTAAAACAAATAGAAAATATTTTTTTAAACTAATATTTTTGTAAAAAAACATAGTAATGTTGCTCTACTTATTGTAGTGAATTGTATAATATATTTGTAATTTCATAGTCAGCAAACCTAATTTTTATTCCTACTATTTTTAGAAATCAATTATAATAGGTTTTTTAAGATCTTTGCTCAGACCCAATAACTCAAATCTGTGTCACAAAAATTATTATTAGTTGCTATTTGATAAAATGTCTCTTATATGAGCTGATTATTTGCAAACTTGCTGACCTTGAATATAATACATGCAAATGAGATGCTGTTGCTTTTTTAAGTAAATGAGATATATATACAAGGAGACAACAATAATGAATTCACCTGCTGACATATTTGGTATTGACAGGCCTTGCTAACCTCAGATAGATTCAAAATTCCAGCAGACTGAATCAATTGCATACATGAATTCCTGGGGGAATACTTGGAAGAAATAGAAATCTGCTATTTATTATTCTATTATGAAAGACTTCCACTTTAGGCCGGCTCCTTTATTTGCTTTGGCAATGATGAAATGTAATTCACTTTAGGCCTCTCATGCTGTTTTGCGTGAAGAAAACCAGCCAAAATTGTATTCTTGGTATCTTGTGGCAAAGCCTTATTGTATGCTGAGCAAGTGGCCAAGGAAGAGGGTAGTGCTCAGTGCCTTTTTATTTGTGATATCTTGTACCGTACTTTGCAAAAGGAGAGGAATTATGTTTGCAAGATAATTGATTTCACTCAGCTATGTTTCAAACCAACTGTACTGTTGGGAGTGAAAACATTAATATCTCTGTCCCATGTAAATACTAAGTTATTTAATTCTCATCAACATGCAAATGTCACTCATTTTCACTAACACAGAGTGCTCTGTAAAGATGATTAGAACTCATTTTGTCACTGAAGAGAAAAACAATATGCCTTGGCATATATCTTGACCTTTTAATTGAGTTCATCATCACTTGTAAGTCATACTTACATTGTGATCATGGTGTAGCAGGATGTAGAAACATAGAGAAGGCAGGCACAGTAAAGACATGTCTGGTAGATCTGTTTGCTATGGTTAGCTTAACTTCAGCTTGGATAGCATAAACCTGTGAAGTCTGAATGAAAAAATGAGTAGCATTTGTTGATTTGTTAATGAGTAGCTGTTGTTGATTTCAAAAGCTTTTTATCTGGATACCAGTTAAGCACTAGGAAGGATAACATTTCTTCCTTTCTAAAATGATGTTCTTTATTTCCTGTGTCTCACGGACTCATTTTCTAGTTTCAATCTGGTCTGAACTTTTTCACAGAATATTATTTTATGCCATATTTTAAAAAAAAAAGTGTCTAAGCAATGTCTTCTATAATTCCTTCTTTACATCCTTTTGTGGTGAGATACAAATATACTCTGAGCAGTATGTTGCAAATTCAAAGATATTCTAGCCCCCTGCAGAATAACAAACAATAGTCTTACTAAAAAGCAAGACACATCTTTCATAAATACGATTTGATTTTAATATGACCGTACTTCTGCAAGGATGATAGTGTGGAAAACTTTTATTTTTATAAGATATTTATGTTACAGAACAGTCCTGACACAAAATGGAAGCGGCCTTGTTCATGTTACTTTAAACAGAAGATCCTACACAAGAGATTTTATCAGAGACATAAAGTAGAACTGTCAAAGCACATTTCCTTCTTCTTCAGAAATGAAGTATCCCTTCAAATCAGAAAAAAAAAAGAGGTTATGAAATTAATTTATGTTGCTTTAATCAGAACTTAAAGACTTTCAACCATTAACTGAAAGATTAAGATCTAGAAAATGCTTTATGGAAAATATTCGTTATTTCAGCATGACTCAGGTTTCCTTAATAATTTCCTAAATTAAGACAAGTAGAAATCTTCTCATGAATAAATTTCAGTGTAAAGAACGGTATACTTGAGTACAAAATACTCCATTCTTACTTTGACATTTCTGTGTGTAAGGCAGAAATGCCTCACTTAATTTAAGTTTTCATTTTCAGCTGAGTTTTTCACAGAAGTGAAAAAAGTTGTATGTGTTTTTGAGGTACCTGGTCTAGTGGAAGACATCTCTTCTAATGACAAAGGGTTTGGAGTTAGGTTAGAAGGTTGCTCCCTTCCAACACAAGCCATTCTATAATTCCATGTAGAAGCAAGGATGCTAAATGATTTGAGAGCAGTGACAATAAAGCAGAGTATTCAGGTCAGAGAACCCTAATAATAACTCTAATTGCATGCTCGTAGGGATTTGGAAGCCTGCTGAATTCCCACTAATACTTAGCCCTCAAGGGAATTCGATTCTGTTCAGTATGAGAATTTATTACAACTGATTAGAAGTATAGGAACAAAACTATGATAGTACTCTTAATAATAAATTAAGCACCTACTACAACTTAAAGACACTTTTAAGGATATAATTAATTATAAAAGTTTATTTTGCAAACTTTGCAAATGTGTTGTAGAGTACAAAAGTCTGGACTATTTTGAAAGAGAATTTCATGATCTATCAGCCCTTAATAAAAGTGAAGAAATACTTCTTTAAAAGTCATAAAAGCAAGAATTCACACTTTTAAATATTTAGGGAAATTTTAGCCACAATAATAAAACTAGTACAGAAAAATATAATGCTACTCTTTATTGCCATTCATGAACTGAAACTGTTAAAACAGTGACAGCTCATGATGATCCCGAACCAGTGAGAAGATAACAGCAACATTTAAAATATATATGTCTTCAGATAAAGGGCTTCAATGAAGCTGGAGGAAAAAGGATGATAACTTTTTGAAATGTAAATCCCACTTATTTTACTAACTACCTCACAGCTCTCCTCAGCTTCTCAGTTTGCTCTTTGCTTCTCTACTGGTCTTACTCAATTTTGCTAAGGCTGTATCAACAGTGTCTTGAACCACATTTCATTCCTTGCCACTCCTACCTACCCTAAGCACTGCTGTTTCTTACAGCTGTCACTTCTATACCTCTTTACCTGAACCTTTAGCTTCTTCCAGCTGTTGAGCTTGGATTTGCTATTCCCTGCTCCACCAGGCAGGGCTGGCTGCTCCCCATCCATCAGTAATGAATGGACTGCATTACCTTTCATAAGCTTGTGAAAGTACCAGTGATAAATATTGCACAATTAACTGTTGTTCATAACTGTTGTTATGAAAGATTTGTATATGAAAGATAAAGAGAACACTCAGGTTTTTTGTTGTGTATGAATAAAATATTTTAGGCCTCACTGATTTTAGAGCAAATCTCAAAGATATAATATTTCTCAAAAGCTCTTCACAGAGGGATATAAAGAAAGGATTGTAATTGAAGGAGTAATTGTTTTTAAATATGTTCTGTTCTGCACATTATATTTGTTTTAATAATCAAATAATTATTATTGATAGCTCTGATTTTACCTTTTTTGGGGGGGGGCAGAGGGCTGTGGGGAAGGTATTGCCTTTAAATGTGGCATCCTATGAAGCATCTTCTGTGAGGAGACAGAATTTTTAGTAAGAGAAAGGAGTTATCTTCAAATTCAATTTTTCTATTGCAGGACCCCAGATTTTTTTGCTGATACCACCAGCACCTGTCATATACAAACACTCCCCCTTGCATGGCCCTTCACCCTTAGTAGTGAGAAAAACTCTAATAATGCCTTATTATGCAGAGAAGTTGATACGTTTTAATATAAATGATTTGATCACCATCTCTAGACTGCATTAGTCCATATAATTTTCTACGATTATTTATTCAGTATCAATATTCAGTTGTCTCCTATTCCTACTGCAAATTCTTCACACTTCTAAACCGTTCTCTGGAATGCCTGCAGAATTTGAATTAACTGAACAGATGAACCTTAAATAGAATTATTATGCAATAGAACTCAGGTAGTCTAAAGTCAAGTACACATCACAGCCAATTCTCTCCTTTACTGTTCCTTTTCTTTATGACAAAGCTGTACTTCTCAACCAGAAATAGGCATCAAGACATTCAGTCCAAGTTTTGAAGTAAACAGCTTCATAAGATGCCAACACAACCATTCTGGTATTTGTTCTGCACCATTTCTAATTGCAGCAAATTTCTTTGGTGTGTCACATTAGATTTTGTGTTGTTGAATTACAGTTATTAATTTAAAAGAAGGAAGCTTCACTTTTCTTCAAATTTCTTGAATATCAAAATGAATGCTGCTTAACTGTGGGGTTTTTTGTTGTTGTTGTTGTTGTTGTTTTTAATCTGAGAAGCTAAGGGAAATAGATTCCCTTAAGTTAAAATAAAAAAAAAATTAGAGATAAAGCCAATGACACGTAAAAAATACCCTATATGGGTGCAAGTCAAGTCAGATATTTATAACTGGCACACCTCAAGTTCATTGCTAAATTCATCTCCAGCTAGAATCTAGGTCTCTATATATATTTAATGAACATTTTGCCCAGTCTTGAATGTAATAAATAATTTATTCTCTTTGAACTTCCCATGGAAATGGTGTTAAGAGGTAATCTTTGCCTACAAAATGGCACTGCTTTACCATTATGAGAGCTGCTCAAAACAACACTACTTATGGAAGAAACACAAGTTGCAGACAATTAAAAGGTCTTTTATGTTTCAGAGAATATTCAGAAGTGGGGAAAGAAGCAGATGGTTATGCTACTAAATATGGTGTGCAACAGTGTGATCTGATGACAGAAAAAAAATAAAAATAGACACACACGACCCTACCTCATTTTCATCCCCTGCTCTCAGTTTCAAGCTCCTTTCCTCATAAGACAAGAATTTAATTTAATTTAAAAGTGGTCTAGGAAGTAGAAAAGTCCAGTAACCATTCTTTTTGGGGTTTTTGGGGTTTTTTTCCCCAGATATGGAGGAAAAAATAGTATGAAGAAGCATGATGTTGTGGAATAAAATCTTACAAGAATGTTAAAGCAATGTCAGAAAGAATGAGGACAGACAGATATGTACTCAGAGGAAGTTATGTAGTGCAAGTGCATTGATCAAAGTGGTTTCAACATCTGCTGTAGCACACTTCATTCTCCTCAGAAAGCCACTCTGTGGATGATAGGAGGGGAGAGATTAAAGATTAATGTGACGTCATGGAGAATATAAAGAAAGTTTTTACTTGCCCGGTTTATTAAGTGTAAAATATAAGTTTATGGAAAAAGCAAGAGACACACAAACAGATCAGAAAATATGTTAAAGAATTTAAAGAAAGTAACTTGCACATTAGAGAATGAAGAAAAAAAAGTCAAAAAATATAAAGAATAAATTAACTGTGCTATATAGGGTGTATATCAGATGTGTATTTTTTCCTAGTACTTTC